>PVKU01001161.1:0-335465 GCA_004027475.1 Anoura caudifer
ACTTACAGTTTGGCTCTGCAATAAGCACAGACTCACCATTTACCAGCTCCCACATACTCAAAAAAGAAAGACAAAGGGAAACAAAAGGAGGAAGAAAAGGAAATAAATTCTGTTTTTAGAGCCATACCTTATCTCCATCAATTGCTCATATTAAAAATGCAGAAGTCATATTTGATTTATAAATGTTGTTTCTTTTCCCATTCAGTCTCTCAGCTCACTCTGTTTGCTGTACTTTTGAAATATATACCAAACGTCTTTAGGTATCACCATTAATTCAGCTATGAGTCATAGCCAATCACCATTTTCTTTTGATAGAATGATTGTAATGGCATCCTAATCCTTCTCCCAACTTCATATCTTCCTCCTATGATTGATTCTTCAAACAGAAATCAGAGTGAAGAACATACTACCCCTCAAACATTCCAAAGGTGTCTTAAGTCTGTTTAAGAATTTTTTGCTTAACTCTCTACTCTGCTTCTTTAATTGTGATTGATTATTTTCTTATTATTCCATTCCAGATCAAATATCTGGATCCAGATCAAATTCCAGATCAAATTCCCCTAATTCAAGAAGCTTTATTTTCTCGCTACCCTAAATTATGATTTATTTGCCCTCTATTTAAACATATTTTAGGTTCTGGAAGTCACTTATCTTCACTAGAAATTATTTTATTCTACTTTGTCTCAAATAAAACACAAGTTTGTGTTGAGCAAGTGTTTTTGTGCCTTTCCAGTGGTTTACATATACACCCTGTAACGAATTTTTTCAATATCTGAATTAATGAACGAATGGATGAATGAATTTACTTTCTCAATATTATTCATATTGATAAACAAATAAGAAAGAGATTAAACCACACTAAAATTATGAAAACTTTGTAAACTATTTTGCTTTATTCATGAACAGATATACAATTAAAATTAAACCAACAAAAATTATAAAACAAATCTAGAAATGCTAAAATGTGTATTTCATACCAGAATGGTTGTACTGCTGTAGGCTAGATCATACCAATAAGAAAATGAATAGCTCAAAAGTAATTTGGATTTAATTTCTTTCAGTAATATTAATAGGCCAATAAAATGAAGAATTTGGCCTTGAAGCATAATCTTTATTTATTTATTCATCCATCCATCTATTCATTTAATAAGTATTTACTCCATGTCACCATGTTCCAAGTTCTGTGCTGGAGAGAAGGACCCAATTTGAGATGAAGGAAATGATATGAAACTTAAATCAAGCAATGATTCTAATGAATATGCAATTCAATCATAATTTTCTTGCAGGAATAAATGCAATAATCATAAAAAGTACCAACAATAAAGCCCATGGAGAAAGATATTTTATATTTAATAGTTAATATTTTATCACAAATATCAACATCATCATTAGCAGACAGCAAAATAATAAGAATGACTATGCAAGAAATACTCATAGGGACTGCCTGTTTCAACAATGTTTGAAAAGCAATCAATGTGTTGAAAACATAATCTAAATGTATATTAGAAGAGAATAAATAGTACAGGAAAACAAATTACCAGTGATTTAAAAGAAAGCTCTGAGACTCTCCCACAACATGGATCAGAACTCCATTGCACAATCTCCTTTAGAGAAAGTCTTCTGATCTAAATGAGGTCAGGCTTCAGAGTGATATTTGAATTCATATTCTATGGTTCATGCTGTTAATTATGCATCTCAGGGTTACCATCTTCCTCAAATAATTTCAAAATTTAAAGAAGATTTTGAA
This sequence comes from Anoura caudifer, assembly GCA_004027475.1. Classification (NCBI taxonomy): domain Eukaryota; kingdom Metazoa; phylum Chordata; class Mammalia; order Chiroptera; family Phyllostomidae; genus Anoura; species Anoura caudifer. The sequence goes on from PVKU01001161.1 coordinate 1,748, forward strand.
GAGTCCTCATAAGAGTCATCATTTGTGACTTCTGTAGTTTTTACTGTTGTTCAATTGGTAAATGGTAAAAGTTAACAGCCTTTTTGTAGAAGTCAGCAATTCACATCAATTTTTTTTTTTTTGGTGAAAACAATATGCAGAACTTATTTTTTCATTAAAATGTATTTTATTTATTTTGTCATTGCTATTGCTGTTGAAAAATGTTTATTACAAAAGCGTTAAAATCAATGTACAAAAATTCACTGCATTTCGGTATACTAACAATAAAATATCAGTAAAAGAAATGGAAAAACAAGTCCATTTTCAATTGCAACGAAATGAATAAAACACCTAGGAATGATCTTAACAAAGTGAATATATCAAACTAAAAAACTTCTGCACATTAAAAGAAACCACCAACAAAACAAAAGGCAAACAACCAAATGAGAAAGATATTTGTAAACAATACTCTGACAAAGAGATAATGCCCAAAATATAAAAAGAGCTCCCTCAACTCAGCACAAAACAAACAATCCAATTAAAAATGAGCAGAGGACCTAAACAGACTCTTCTCCCAAGAAGACATACAAATAACCAACAGATATGTAGAAAGATGGTCAACTTCGCTAGCTATTAGGGAAATGAAAATCAAAACGGCAATGAGATACCATCTCATGCCTGTCAGAACGGCTGTTAGCAATGAGACAAGTGAGAACAAGTGTGGGAGAGGTTGTAGAGAAAAAAGAACCCTCATTCACTGCTGGTGGGAATGTAGACTAACACAGACACTATGAAAAAGAGTGTGAACAGTCCTCCAAAAATTAAGAATAGAGTTACCATGTGACCCAGCAAACCTCTTTTGGGTATCCACCTCCAAAATTTGAAAACATATATTTTCAAAGACACTTGCAACCCTACATTTATTGCAGCATTATACACAGAGGCTAAAACATGGAAATAACAAAGGTGTCCTTTGACAGATGATTGGATAAAGAAGATGTGATACATACATGCAATGGAATATTATTCAACCATAAGACAAAATACTGCCAATTGCAATAACATGGATGGAAATTGAGAATATGCTAAGTGAAATAAGTGAGACAGAAAAAGTTAAGAAACATATGATTTCAATCACGTGGGATATAAAACTGAAAGAAAAAATAAACAGAAAAGAAAAACAAACAGGATTGAAATTTATAAAGACTGCATTACGCTGGTGCTGGTAAATTTATAAAGATAAATTTTCATTTTACAAAATGGCATCAAAGAAAACTAAAAATATAGTGCTATCAATTGGTAGGATTTATAATTGGTGAAAATGCCCTGATTCTGTACTTTATAAAAAAGGTTACTTTGCAATCTGTGAATTAAAAATGAGTAAATAAAGTATTGTATTTTCTACATTTCTTAGAACAAGTATACAATTTTAATTATGGGCAAGTACAGTTTTATAAAAAGTAGAGCAAAGGATAATTCAGAGGAGACAGAATTTGACACGTATTGAATAAATGAGTAAATAAATGTGCAAAAGCAAAGATACAGATGCCGTAGGCATGAAAGAAAAGAGTGATTGAAGAACAGAAGTTGGAAATGAAAAAGAAAACACTAGTGGATTGAGCACGGGCCTGTGAACCAAAAGATCGCAGTTCGATTCTCAGTCAGGGCACATGCCTGAGTCGCAGGACAGTTCCTATCAGGGGACGCACGAGAGGCAACCATACATTGATATTTCTCTCCCTCTCTCCTTCCCTTCCCTTCTAAAGATAAATAAATAAATCTTAAAAAAAAAAACACTAAAATGTGTTAGAATGGCTGCAATCTGAATTATTTCAAACTGAATAAATTAGTAATCAGATAAAGTAACACTCATTATTATTCTTTAGGAAAGTGCAAAAATACTGAAGTCAAGGTTTTCTACTGGAAGATTTCTAAGCAAAACAGATATAAAAGCTTAATTTATTTAGCATAATATATTCTCTACGGCAATGGCTACCAAAATGGGTGATGAATTACTTATAAGGAGATAAGAGAAGATATTGGCAGAAATCTTCCAGGAATACAAAAGTCTGAGGGTTTTTTTTTTTTTTTTTTTGGTATTGTAATTGCATCCCCTTGTATGTTTTGAATAATACAGAAGTCACTTTTGCTTCTCCATGGCACTGGGAGCGTGAGCATATGGAGCGACTGAGCCATCCTGTGAAGGGAGAATGAGCCTCAGGATGATGATGCTACGCAAAACACAGAGGATCATTGAGTTGCTGAATCAAATATACTTTGGTGCTGATCCAGCTCTAAAATTTAACTTATATTCCTTTATTGTTTCTTATCATTTTATTACTTCAGCACATTTAACTTGGCCGTGTGCCCAAGTTGTTAGCATGCTTGTGATTCCCTGAAATCACTTGAGTCACAGTTGAGCTGCTCATGGAGTCCAAGTAGCAAGAGGCTGTAAAGCTTTCTGTACAGATGCTGAAGTCACTGGAGATGTGCTCAGAGGAAACTGTTGTGACAATGGGGGGTGGTGAAAATGAAGAAGCACACTTTTTTTTTTTAAAGAGGACATTTAAGTAATTCCATAGGCCTATCTAAATGGCTTCATTTTGTGGTATGGATGTTTGTTTGCTTGTTCTTTGAAATAGCCACTCTTTTACTGGGTTTAGCACACGTGAATGAAGGCTCCATAAACTTACTTTATAAGGAATATACTGTTTTTGCTATAAATTTCTAAATTTTTGTTCTGGATAGTGTTGTATAGGCATAATATATGGAAAGTATAGACTTGTTCCCACTCTGATACACAGTAGAAGAATTATTGTTGTTCACTATGCTGTTCAATGTTTTTTGTTCTTAGATTTTTTCCATCTTTATAATTTCTTATTCCCATTGTCGAAGAAAAAACATCAGACAAGGTTAAATAGGTAACAAAGACTTTATTATTAGTTGTTGCAATAGAGAAGAAAAGCCAGAATTCATTCTGAGCTCAACTCCACGCATGCATGTGCGCGCGCGCGCACACACACACACACAGCTGGAATATTTTTAAGGCTTGGAGGGATTGTATGCCACCTGCTTCGTAATTGACTAGATCCAAAGCAAAAATAAAGTCAAGAGGCAGTTTTGTGACTTGGAACAAGGCTGTCAAGCACATTAGTCTCCTACTTTCCCCACCCCCAACTCTCCACAAAGACAGGGTGATTATAGTCTCTTACTATTGTATTTCAAAGGAATGGCCCCCAGGTGCTTGAAAAAGAAAATCCTGGACCTTAAGAGGCTTTGAAAAAGATCTACATCTCAAGAAGGCAAACAAGTAATTTACATCTTTTTTTCCCCTAAAATGTTCTAAGAAATGAGGTCAGAGGCCTAGAACTAGCAGGAAGAAGCCTGTCTAAAATTTAGTCTGAGGGGAATAGTAAGTTTGTCTTCCATTCCATTTAAGAACTTGTGAACAATAAATCATGAAAAAGTCAGTGTGTGATGGCCTTTTCTTTTCACTGTCATAGCTGAAGCTTTCGGTGATATGGTGTTATTAGCAGTTAGTAGCTCCAAGCCTTGGACTTGGAGTAACTATTTAGAAACCAGCCTGACCACTGACCTGAATTGGACAGGGAGAATAAGCAAGGTACATATTTATTTTAAACCACTAATATTTTGGGTCTTTTTGATACTGCAGTATGATCTGGCACTTGCCTAACACAGAGAGAGGTTTCCGGAGTAGAGAGCAGTCTCAACAAATTGAAAACCCGGGACACACTTATCAGCTGGGAGGGAAGAAAACAATTAGCAGAGCCTGGAGAGACGTCACTGTTAAGCAACAGCAGGACATATGATAACACTATGTCTCCGAAAAATCTTGTGAGGCTGACTGCATGCCCAATTATTTTGTAGCTCTAGGGGAAGAGGTCAAAAATGGAATATTAGTGTTCCGGATTGTTATTGACTGGATCTTATCAAATATTACCAGAGAGAGAGAAAATAAGGAAAGAATTTGATTTTTGAAAACCAGAAATGGGAGGAAGTAAAAACATTCTGGAACTTTGGGCCTTGACGCTAAGAACAGACTCAAAGAGCAGGAGATTATTGATAAAGGCTTTTGGAAGCAACATCCTATCAAAACTTGGCATTTGGGCAAAGGTAAAAATAAGAGTATAGGCTTCACATTTACTTTGAAAATTCTGAGGATTCAAGTACCTAGGGGCAAAGATCAAATTAAGGATATGGAGGACAGTAAAACCTTAACATTGAACTTACTGATTTAGAGAAAATCAGGCTATAACTTTTACCCCAAAAAACAATTTTCAATTTGTCAGGTTCAAATTTAATGACAGTTGAACAGTAGAGTTTAGAAGAACACACACACACACACACACCCCAGATATGAAAATTATAACTTAATAAGAAAATTAAGTTTCAGTATTTGCTGGAATATGCAATAGTCCAATATCAAACAAATAAAAATTGTACTCTGCTTAGAGAGAGTTATTTTGCTAAAGCAAGTATAAATCTGGAATAGCAATAATAAAAAAAATGCTATTAATATCATAGACTTTTGCACCTTCCCCCAAATTCCTTTAACTGGACATGAGTTAAAAAATTGAACACATCCAAAACAGGCATATTCTCTCAATGGAAGCTATGAAGAATAAGGAAAAATAAGCATTTTCCTGGGTGCAGGGCCAAGACCACAGTAAACAATGGAACAAATCCTATTGAATGAACCAGGGATTAATCAATAAATATTCACCAACACGTGATTGTAGGGCCCATTCACAATGCCAATTCAGCAGGATTTCAGAAATGCCGCTGTCCTCTGACTGATGAGGGACTTTCATCCCTCCTTTTATGATCAGGAGAATTTAGTGTAGACATTATTTTATCGTTGAATATTGGACATTGGTGGAGAGATGATTTGTTCTTCAGTTCATAGTTTTTTCAGATTAAATGGCACAACCCTTGTTTTTGAAATCAGTATAGCACAAAATGTTCTGGAATTTGAGATGGATTCAGTGACTAAATGAGTTAAGTAGTTTGCATCCTTTGGGTATGATTGATTGTATACGTTAAAAGAAAAAATGTAAAAAAACATAAACAAAGGAGTATTTGGCAAGAAAAATGAGTAAAATAATGATTGCTAAATAGTCTCTTTGAAATTCTACCTTAACCAGTCCTTTTGCATTTGAGTGCAGATTTGTCATATGACATTTGGGGCCGATGAAATATCAGGCAAAGTGCTTGTGTGGTGGGGCACAGAGCATGGGTCCCTGAGGGTGGAGGGCAGGCTCAGCATCCCCCACATCCTGCAGAAATGCAGGTGGGGTGGGTGGGGAATGTCCACACAGCTGAACAAAGGCAGATTAACAGCTGTGTCATCCTGAAGGGAAGAAGGAAGCTGCCTTGGGAGGGGCATGGGCAGAAAATAGATGCTCTAAGGCAGAACTATGTATGTGACTGTGAGAATGTGCAGTGACTCATGACGCAGCTTGGGTGGGTAGGGAAGCATACAGTGCCTACATGAGCTATGAGATAGGGTGGGAGGGAGGATGTCCTCCCCACATTCCCATGCTTCACCAGGAACTCTTGCCCTGATTAAAGATCATAGTCAAAAGTGGATCAAAGACTCCAGGAAGCTTACAAAAATGATGGGCACTAACACACCATAGGAAGAGCCAGATATTAGATCACACAGAAAGTTCAGGGTCAAGTATTTAAAATGGGAGCAGGAGGTCTGAAAGGAAAGGAGTCAGCCATGAGGTCTGCAGAGAAGTCTTACAGGCAGGCTGCCACAAGGTGGGGGTTCTGCCTGGGAGAGCTGCCTGGAGAAGAGGGCAGCAGAGCTGGTGGTGCTAAGGGTACCTGCCCAGCCACCCAGACCTGTGGAGAGATGCTTGGAGCCGAACAGTGACCGGAAATGCTGAGCTGCAGACTTCTGTGTTTCTGAAAGATGGTACTTTTGAATGGCATGTTCAGAGACTGGTAGGGTTTGGCAGAGGGAGGCAGGGCTATTTATTTGTGGGTGCATTTAAAGGGAGCAGGATTTAACAGCAGAAATTTGCCATTATTCTAAATCCATATAACCTTTAAATAAACAACCCCTTTCCTTTTTCACAAACTTTTGCCTTGGGAGTCAGGCTTCTCGGTGCTGGGCAATTGAACTCCAGGGCTGTTGCACAACACCATGGACGGGTTCTGTAACAGTTGTATGCTACTCTGAAGCTTTATTGTCCCCCTGACAAAAGTATATTCTGAAGTCACATATTGATGTGCTGGTATCAGAATGAATCCATCTCTCTGAGTCCCTGGGTGACGTAAAGAACCCTCTCAACCATAGCCCACAGTTCTTAGGTTAGACACACACTTTGTGAGAGAAATGAACACTGAATCCACCGAAGTTTGGGGATGAGTGTTTCCGCCCCATAACATGGGCTATCAAGAATAGTAGGTACTTCAAAGACTGAAAAGACACATATTTGAAAAGTAGATCAGTGATCCAAGCTCATGTTTTACAAATCAGTCCCTTCTTCTAAAACATGTAAGCGGAGAATTACTGTGTGCATACTAGTAATGAAAGCTAAGAAAAATCATACTAAATTAAAGTAGGATTGTGATTAATTTGAATTATGGACAAATTTTAATTTAAGGATGTGAACTAAATATCAGGATGAAGAAACAATTTCCATCCTATTCATCTCATGGCACACATAAACCAATTACTAAAATTCTGCAGGTACACCAAAAAAATATTTTTTGCCAATCTGACATGAAAAGGTATTACTTTGATTCATTTACATCAGATGGCTATTATTGTGTTGGCTATTGTCATTTTTTTTTTAACTTGACAATCAAAGGGGAAAGAGGTCAGTGCCCTGACTACATAGTCAAGTATTGTTTTTTTTTGTTTTGTTTTTTAATTCTTGAAGCACACTGGTTAAAAATCATGGAGACAAGGTAAAGATCTGACAAATGATGCTTCGTATCTGTTAGCTTTAAACATACTGATTCTACCTAATATTTATATTTTATTGTATATAATGTAATATAAATTAATATGAGACACCACATTGAAAGTCTGGGAATAATGAAATATAAGCCACTGAAAAAATCTATTAACATAACAAATTAATTCATCTATATTTTCCTTAAAGTCTGTTTATATTTTAATTTTATAAATATGTTTCACATTGCTATGTTAATATAAAATTATTTATATTTATAATTGTTATAGGTAAAAAGTATTTCACAAACCAGGTATGTAATAATGTATATTTTTGGAGACAAATAATGCATATATTTGGAGATAGATAAGTAGCATCTAATTGCTTAACAATATGTATATATGCATATAACTCTGCTGAAAATCATTATACTATAAATCTTCCATAATTTATATTAACTTCCTTAAAATAACTGAATTTTTTTTATAATTGTTGCAACATACTGATAATCTACTTTCTACAGAATGAATCTATACATGATATAGCTATTTATGATAAGCACCTTTTTCAGTTTTATACTTTTTGACAGTATATTGATATACTTAGTGATATGATTCAGCAAGTCCCCCTAATCTGAAATACAATTCTATTTGTTACTTCTCTGTCTCTTTCTGTCCCTGGCTATCCCTCTATGCAAACACACACAGGCACCTCATTATGTCCTCTTTCCCCACCCTCCCTCCCTCCTTCCTTCCCTTCCTGACTTCTTTTCTTCCTTTCTTCCCTCTTTCTTTCCTTCCTACTTCCTTCTTTACCTTCTTCTAAATTTTTATCTCTGAATTAAAATAGTCTTTATACTTTTTCTATATATTTTATGTAGAGAGGTATATAAATCTGTATAAAGTTAAAAGCACCCGGACAGTGCTAGATGCTACTAATCTTAACCCTACTCTAATTCTGATTAATATTGTGCACCAGTTTCTAAAAAAGAAAGGCTAAGAATATATTTTCTAAATAATACCCCATTGTGTATTCTTAACTGTAACAAAAATCATTAGGATTTTGTTTTGTTTTGCTTTATTTTTTCTCTATGAGTTTTTGTTAGAGTTTCTTCTAAAACAAGGCTTGAGTTTAGAAAATTTATTTAGGAAAGCAATCACAAGGATCAGAAATGGGGGAACAGGCAAAATGAAACAAGGGTCAGAAATGGGAGAACAGGGCAAAATAGAAAAATAGTAAGCTACTGAAATAGTTACTGCCTCCAGTGACCAGGACTCAAGCCTGCAAAAGAACCTCTCATGAACTTATGCAAAACCATTCCAGAAATGCCCACTGGGTAATTTAACTTCCATCCTCTATTGGTCAAGAATTGTTAAGAGATAAATCATGTTATACACAATATTTATGAGTACCATGGGTGTAAAATAGATTTGATGTATCTTTTTCACTAGTATTTTTAAATTATCCCATAGAAAAATTGTAAATAGTATATATTACTATGATATAAACTTTGTAAAAGAAGATGAGTAGTGTTTTAAGTTGAAAGGATATAGCCAATGAAAGGTTTTTGTGTTTGCTTGTTTTCGTTTTTTTTGTTGTGTTGGTTGTTTTCGCCACAATACAGGGTCCAGCAGAAGTCACGCCTGCTTGAGTGTGGTTGGTAGGTACCACATTTTGTGAATGTCTCTCCCACGAGATGGACAGCAATTTGAACATTTCACCTAAAATTGCCTATGGTGTGCTTGAGGGTGATATAGTTATGTTAGAGAATTACATGTTTATGAATTTATAATAAAAAGGGGGGTATTTGTGCTGGACCCCGTATTTTTAGAAATATTTTACCCGAAGTAGAGAAATTAGTTCATCATTCCTTTTATCAATGATGGAAGGGTTGCACCTTCATAAAATGTTATTTAATGTGCTAATAATAAGAGAGCACCGTTAATGATTATAGTTTTTTGGAAAAGAGCAGTAATTTTTTTATTAATTTAAACTAACTTCTTCACAATTTTCTCTTTACACATTGACTTGCAATTATACTTGTTATAACTAAATCAAAATGTACTGGGTAGCAGATTCAGTGTAAGTCAATCTTCTCTCACATTACTATAAATAATTCTGTTTACTTTGCTAACAAAAGCTGAGATTATATAATTATGACTCTTAATGCTGTGTAATAACTTGAATTAGAATAGAAATAGAGAATTATATTTGTTTTATTCTACCATCCATGAAATAATGCAAACACAATACATATGCACCTTTCCCTGGTGTCTAACATGAAATCAGTGTGGGTAAATGTTTAGTGGAGAGATTTGTAACAAAAAATGTTACCTAGATGAATGTAATTAAACATACTTGAAGAATATAATTTATGTAATTTGTTTCAAAACATATGATACTATGAAGCCCACTTCCAAAAATATGAAATTAGGTTTACATTTACAAACAATTAATTTGTACAGTAGGTTGCAGATACTCAATTTCCCACTGTTCATAATAACAAATATTCTGTGCATGCCCCATTCTTTAATAGACCTATGTATTCCCTAACACAACAAATACTAATATCCTAAATTGGCAATTTTAAATGAGTCCCAAAGCAGAAACACTATGAAATACAGCTACTAAAGACATTTAGAGCTGAAATGTATGGAGAAAGGACAGGGTGCAAGGCTCCCATGATCACTTTCATTCACTTAGTAGTTAGAATTTTGTGAAAAGTGTACAATAGAAAATAAAACTTTGTTTGGTATGTATTTAACATTTTGAATAATAAGTTTATTAATTTACCATTAGGGATATGAAAGCAAGAAAAGTATGTAACAGTTCATCTTTAAATAATGAACACATTTCCTGAACTTACAGAATCCTAAATCCAAATTGTGATTCAAATGTTCCTTAGACATTGAAGATGAGACCTTCAAACTAACAGACTTTGACGTGATGTGGGGTCAGAATTCACTCTTTGCATTAGATACAATCATGGAAGATGTAACACACTCATGGAGAGACAACCTGACTTAATCTTGATATGGCCAAGAGTAAGAAATCGATGCCCACTGTTACTGACACAATTCAGTTACTTCCTGGAAGTTTTACCAATTCATATTGGAGAAGATGAAAATTCCCATTATCTGCAGTTGACATATCATCTGCCTTTCAAACCTGGAGAAATCAATCAACAAGCTATTATATCTGGAAATAAGATTCACTAAAGTGTCTGCTTACAACATAAAAATAAAAATCAATATTTATATGTTATTCATCCTTCAAGTATCAGTTTAAATATCATCCTCCAGTTGAAATGATAAGTTCTTACTTCACTCTCACACCTACTTTTCCTTCAAAGTTTTATCATAATGGTTAATACTTTAATTATTTATGTAATAGTTTTATAAAATATATATTTAATGTTTCAAACAAAATAGTAATGGGATTTTTAAATTGTGACTAAGTATTTCTAAAATTTATATGGATGAATAAATGAATAGAAATAATTAAAAACATTTCTGTAAAGGTAAATGATACATGAATGACAAAATGAACTAAATATATTACCACTTTAACTGTTTAAAATAATAGTGTGATGCTGGCTAGGAACAGAATAATATCTCATGTAGCAAAACAATTATATATTTGAGTAGGCAAATAAATGAGAAAAGAATACTGGCTTTGGGTTTGAAAATTTTAGTGAAAAAAATACACATTTATCTTTAATAGCATGATGTACATAATTTTCCCAAGCCTATTAATGAACAAATACTTTTAAAGGAAATGTCAAATTTAAAATAGAAAACAGTTTTCTAACTTATATGGACATCCAAATTGACATTTAACCTGCTCAGGTCAGTCTCTTTTTTTCTCAGCCCCTCACCACTTCATGCCTTCTGTCCAGTTATTATCTTTGATTTGCCTAGAATCGTGAGCCGTTGTCACTGGGGTGGAGCAGGCAATGACTGTCTGAAGGCAATGGAGGTGAAAAGTCAGGGCACAGAATCAATCTTCTCTCCGTATTTCACACTCACGCACACCTAGCGTGACAATCTAGTTACCAGCTACTATCAAGGTCAAAACCTCTACCACTTCTCATCTAAAACATACACATATGTCTGTAAAAGCAGCTCTCCTTCTCCCCAGAAATTTCATACCATTTTCTAGATATTGTCCCTGCAATATTCATAGTACACTAATCTTCAAAGAAAAAAACACGAAAACTCAGTACTTTGTGCACATTCAGTATCTTGGGGGAAAAAGTACTTTTCAGTCATATCTGAAGTGAGTTTTGGAAAATATACTTCACTGGGGATCACAGAGATCTTTCATCTTGTTTCTCTCCTATAGATGAGTGGGGTGTTAAAGATCATTTTAGTCCCGGGTGACACAAATGTGTATAGACTCGAAGATGTTTTGAAAGCCAAAACCTCTTAAAGACTTAATATACTTCCCAAGAAAGCCTTTGAGTAGCCTGCACCTTCATGTTATGTGAAGAATATGCCACTCACATTTTTACCTTATTTTCTAATACAGTTTTATAAAAAAAAAAAAAAAAAAAACTTCTGAGGCACACTTGCTCTGTCTCCATATAGCAAAAAAAGAAAGGTGGTAAATTATGCAATGGCTCTCAAAGCTATTCAGTTGGAAACAAATGCCATTTTTGATCACATTTAATTGGGAAAAGCAAGCCCTGTGGCCACACCTAACTGCAAATGTGATTCAGACACTGTAGCTTTATCATGTGCCCGGACAGGAGTCAGGCAGAAGCAGTAAGGATAACGGCATAGACAAAGCTGAAATGTGCCTGAAAATAAGTTGATAAAGGCTAAGTGATTGGAATGGATCCTGACACGAAGCGCACCCAATGTACGTGTTGTCTGTTGTCTGTAGTATCCATATTGCTACACTTTGGCCTGCTGCATTAGGCTTTTCAAGGAACCATCCTTTTTTAGGGGGGAGTATGATTTGCTATAATCTAGCCCTCTTACTTTATTTCCCTTTAGCTTTATCAAGTTATGATCGACAAAACTCGTATATCATAAAGTTGTATAATTTGATTATTTGATATACATATACATTGTGAAATAATCACCACAGTCAATAAAGTTAATTAACATGTCCATTATTTCACACAGTCACTTTTTTGGTGGTCAGAACACATAAGATATACTTCCTTAGCAAATTTCAAATATACAATACAATATTGTTATTATAGATTTCCAGAATTTGTTCTCGTACGACTGGAACTTCACAGCCCTGACCCAACATCTCTCGTATGCCCCTCATGCAGGCCCTGACAACCACCCATTTGCTCTCTGCTTCTGCGAGTTTGACTATTTGAGATTCCATGAAGAGTAGATCATGCAGTAGTTGTCTTTCTGCATTTGACTTAGTACACTTCGCAAAATTTCTCTTTGAGTTTCATCCATATTGTTGCAAATAGCATGATACATTTTTTAATTAAGTTTAGAGATATAATCAACATACAAAGTTGCATTGGTTTTAGGTGTAAAATAATAAGTGCAACTATTTCTTTGAAGTCCTGATTTCATTTGCTTGTGATATATACGCAGAAGTGGGATTGCTGGATCACAAGGTACTACTTTTAATTTTTTAAGGAACCTCTATCATTCTCCACAAGGGCTATGCCAATTCGCCTTCTCCCAACAGTGTACAAGGGTTCTCCCTTCTCCCCACCGTCACAGCACTTCTGTCCTTTTGATAAAAATTAGCATTCTAACAGAGGTGAAGTAATATCTCCTTGTGACTTTCATTTGCATATCCTGGTAATTTTTGAAGCTGAACATCTTTCCATGTTAACTGGTTCTTTGTTGATTTTCTGCTTGGGTGATCTATCCATTATTATAAGTGAGGTATAAAAATCCCCTATTATTGTTGTGTTGCTGTCCATTTCTGTCTTAGTTCTATCAATATTTGCTTCATGTATCTAGGTGCTAAGATATTGGAATGCACATATCTATAATTGTTTTACAGTGTCTTCCTGTTGAAATAATGCTTTATTATCATATAATACCTTCTTTGTGTCCTGAGACAATTTTAGACTTATAATTCATTTTGCTTCATGTAACTATAGCTGGCCCTGTGCCGGCTTTTCACACACTCACAAAATTGGTAAAAGGATCTTCCTGTTTAAATCAGTGGTCTATGCTTAGGGACTTGAAGAACTGGTACATATTTGGCTTGGATTCAAATATTATTACCTATTTTATATAACTTTAAAAACAACTCCTACCCATCTTGTGACTTCTCATATCATCATCAAATTGTGTAACTCATGTATTTGAGTGGAGTTCAATTAATATTCTCCTATGCTTTGCCAGTCCTGATTCTTCTCATTGTGTAAGGGTATTAAGTGAAGAATAGTTGTTTTCTGTTTTGTTTTGTTTTTTAATAAAATTTACAATGACTACTTAGGTCCATCAATGGATTAATAGCTTTGCTTTTACTCATAAAGTAGTAGGTGACTTGGGAACGTTCAAAGAGATTGAAATTGTAAGTATGAAGATAATTTTGGACAATCGCTATAAGATTTCTCTGCCATCAAGTTGTTCTGAGATAGAGCTAACTTAGGAGGTGGTTTGCAATGTAACTAACTATGGAGACTGGGAGATTTTGGTTGTAAGTGATAACATTAAATATTTAGCAACCAGATTTGCAAATAAGAAATTTGAAATTCAAAATTAGCATCATTGGGGATACTTATACTTTCAAAATCTAATAGAAAGACTAAAAATATATCATAGATATAAATTGAAAAATATGTATTTTTTCTCACTATGGATCAAGGTTTATAGAGTTTGTTTCAAATTGTACATCTTATAAATATTCTTATCTTTCTGTTTTATCATGAAAGTTTTAAGTTGTCATACTGTTTTGAATTTTTTCTCAAAACCTCAAACAGCACATAAATAAATAAAACCTTATCTTTAAAAAATTTTTCATTTTCTATTGAGGATATATATTTGAAACTTGCAAAATTAAGCTCTAATATTTTATTTGCAAGTACTGATATAGTTAGATCAACAGAAAGAAATATAAGAGAGAGAATCCTCTAAAAAAGTGATATCTAAAAATGTTTGTTTTTGTAAATTAAGAATATCTAGGTCTGATCATTTTCATCACTTATACTCTTATGTTTATTTATACTTAGGACACTTGTCTCTTCCTAATGAAATAGTGCTTCTATTTAGATTTCACATTTTATTTATAAACAATATGTGCTTACTTCCACTGACTCAATTATTACAAAGTGTAGACAACATGAACTGTATCAAGAAAAGGATAAGAATCCCTTTTGTGGACAAAGAATGACTTCAGGCACTCTTTCAACCAAAAAAGTAAACATTTAATACATAGTTGGGGCTTTCACTTAAGAATCTGGAAAATATGTAAGTTTATAACTTCTGCTTTATACCATATATCTGTAGAACTTAAGCCATATTAAACTGTAAATTAAAAATTAACATTAAACTGTCAGTTCAAATATATTCTGAACCTAAATGCAATTGAAATAATAATTACAAGGCTCTTATAAATGCATTTTACTCTATGCCATTATAACATTTTGTATGTGTGTGAGTAGCAGGACCAATAAAATGAAGTTGGTCAAGACAGCTTAAAGTATATAAAACAAACTGGAGTCACTCGTGTCAACCAAGAGGGCTGCCAGTCAGCCCTGACTCTTTGGTTCAACAGGGAAACTACCTAGGTCAGAGCAGACACATCTGGGAAGAAGACACACACAAGATGTGTGCACATATGATCAGAGCAGACATGTCTGCAGAGCAGGACCACCCATGGATAGGCTCCTGGGGAAATTCCTCACTTGCCATCAAAGGTGCCAAGACACTTATCAAGAGACCCAGAAGGGTGGAGCCCACCACTGTGAAGGTATAACTGAGGCAGGCTCCAGCCCACTGCTGAGACAGCGGAGCCCCGCACACCAGAGTGCTGCTCCATTCCTTGCTGCTCCATGCCACGCTGATTTCCTTCGGCATCGGCCGCTGGAGGCTCTGATCCACCGGATCCAGACCACACCCTCTCCCACCTGTGAGACCTGCTCTTCCTCAGGAGATGCTGACAGCCGCGTTGCCACCATGCTGTTTCTCTGACCCATTAGCTGAGACTCTGGGACTCAGGTTTGTTATCCTCCATTGATTGTTGCGTGTGTGTGTTATACTTAGATTGTTAGACTGTGAGTAGGATGTGAATGCATGTTGATGTTCTACTTTGAGTGAACCTGCATTCCATAAGAGCTTAGTGAGCAGCATAGTTACTGAGGATGACTCTTGTCTGTTCCTTGGTGTGAGGTTTCTCCATGGGCAGTCAGCTGGGCAGTTTCCTGGCCCACTTATTGGAAGGACCATATCATAAAACATACTCTTGCAACACCATGTTATTTATGATAAATACAAAAAGAGTCAGAAAACTAGATCAGTAGTCGGCAAACTATGGCCTTCAGGGCAAACCCAGCCCATTGCCTGTTTATGTTCTACCTATACATTTAGAATGTGCTTTACACTTTAAATGTTATTGAAAAAGTAAAAGATGGGGAGCGTAACTCCCTGCTACCTAAAGTGTGAGCTGTGTATACTGACTTTCCTGTAGCAAGTGCATTATGGAAATGTTGGTTAAGGAGTTACTTCACAGCAGACAGAGCTGACAAACACTACCTCAATTCAGTGATCAAGGTCAGCATCACAACCATAAATCATGTTGGCAGTGTGTACCCTTGATCTATGATGAAAATGCACCCTACCTCTGCGATCTTCCATTCCCAAACCCACATCTGTTGTGTATTAGGGAGACAAATATTAGATGAAATTCACAGCAGAGTCTATTTTAAAATACCTCAAAACTTGTAAAGTCATGACAAACAAGGAATGCTTGAGAAACTGTCACAGCCAAGAGGAGCCTAATAAGATGTGACAAGTGAATATAATGTGGTATCCTGAATGAGATAATGAAACAGAAAAAGGACATAAGGGAGTGATTAAGAAAACATAAATTAGCTATGAACTTTAGTTAATGATAATGTGTCAATATTGGTCCATTAATTATAACAAATGTACTATTTCGATATAAGATGCTAATCAGAGAGAAAGTTGTGCAGAGGATATAAGGGAACTCTATACTATCTACTCAAATTTTCTATAAATTTAACATGATTTGAAAAAATAATGACAATAAAAATAGAAGATATATTATAGAATTGCACACTTGAAACAGTATAATTTTGTTAACCGATTTTACTCCAATAAATTTAATTAAAAAATAAAAATAAATTGTTTAAAATCATAATAAAAAGAAGAATGTGACAGAAAACATATTTGACCCGGAAAGCCTAAAATGTTTATTATCAGGACTTTTGCCAAAAATATTTGCTGATATCTGAATTAGATATTTTTAAAATACTATATTTATTCATCAGGTCAGAAAAAAATTGTGATAAAATAACCTCAGGAATTTAGTGACCTGTAAGCAAATAAAAATGTTCTAATTTTTCCTTTAAATTATCCAATTACAATCAATCTCATTTTTTTACTGACTTTACAGTACTTTACTGAAATTGTATTTAAATGTTTGCCTTACCCATCAGTCAATTCTTTGAAGGAGGAATATACCTGTTTATCTCTCCATCCTCAAGGGTACTATCTGAAATATAAAATGCCTGAAAAAATATTTATTGAACAGAACTAAACACTTTAAACATCAATTCAGGCAAACATTACTTCTCAGCAGCAGGATGTAAAACATTACCAGGAATAAGGGTCAAGTCAAGGCACATGTATAAAGGACCCATGGACAAGGACAATGAGGGGAGGATTGAATGTGGGGGGTGGGTAGAGGGGAGGGCAGAGGAGAATAATGGGGGGAAATGGTGACAAACGTAACTGAACAACAATAAAAACAAATAAAAAATAAAAGAATAGTATAGGAAATGAAAAAGCCAAAGAACTTATAAGTACAGCCCCGACATGAACTGAGGTAGGGGCATGCTGGAGAGAGGGGTGGGGCAGGACAGAGGGGGAGAAAGGGGAGAAAAAGTGGGACAACTGTAATGGCATACTTGATAAAATGTACTTAAAAAAGTTACCATACTGAAATATGTCTTCCTAGTGGAGATCAGCCTTCAGAGACTGAAGCAGAAATAAGGACCACAGGGGAGAAATTAATAGGGTCAGTTTTACAGAGTCCAGGTTTTAGTGTGTGGTAAACCAAATTTCAAACTGCTGAAAGGACAATTTATTAACTCTCCAACTTTCAGATGTACTGTTTTCATGAATCTTATTTTCACCACATTTTTTAACATAGATAACAATATTTGCTACATAAGAATGTCATGATGAATAAATGAATCTAGGCATATAAATTCTTCAAGGGTGCCTAAGACACAGCAGAAAAATCAAACATGTTAATTTTACTATATTGTAAGGCTAACATAATTATTCACATTTTAATGAAATCCCCAATGCTAAGCTAAATAAATTTAATTTTATAATAAGTGGGTAGTATTTGCTGAAACAGGTATAACTGAGCAATATTTTAGAAGAAATTGTACTCCATGCAATCTTATATTTTTGTGCATAAAATTTTAATGCTGCATGAATTTGTATGTTCAAACAACCGTAAATTGTAAATGTATTATTTAAAACAAGGAATGATATTATTCATATATCACTTGATTTTCTGACATTTATTTCCAAAAGAGCAATTGGATTTGTCTATCTCATTTTTAGGTTTTATGAAATAGCCATAAAACTGGAAAAAGAAAGCTTTCTAGCTGTCATTCAAACCTTCCTCAAAAATTAATTTAGGAATCATAGTATGCATGAAAAACTTTTTATTTAATGGATTTGCATATCCTTTTTAAATAAAAAGATTTGACATGACATAAAACTCTCAAAGTGTTACACATTTGCTACTAAACTGTAACAAAAATAGTATATATATTTTTTGAAACAGTCACTAATTTTTCCTAACATAACCTTTGTTTTTAAATACTTTCTGTCTTAATGTTACATTTCTTAACCTTTATATCACCCTGTCAAGAAAGTAATGCAATGTACCTTTTATTACTTTTTTTAATAAATTGAAATTATACCCCTTATATTATAGGTGGTTCCAGAAACCAAATAGGTAAATATTTTATAATATATTATGTATATATTATCATTATTTAAGGGCATTAATAATCATTACTCTGATATTGTGCAGTTATTTTGTGGACATGCAAAATTAAAATATTTTTAGGTAGTTTTCTCTTTAATCATACTGAGAAACTGATATTCCTGAAGTGAATAACATTAAAAAATATTGTAATAGAATTCTGTAGCACATCATATTCTATTCCCCATGAGCCTTTTATACTTTGAGAAAAAATATTTTAACATATATTCAATAATTGGAGTAATTTTGTGGAATTAATTCTATTTAACATGCTAATTCTAAAGTACATAAAAATATCACTTTATTGAGTTTTGTCTTATTGAGAAGTTTAATTATTTTGTCTTAGCATAAAGAGCAAAAAGTATATGAGACTTAGAGAAATAAACATTTAGAATATCTTCTAATATAAAGACAAGTTGTTTTATGTGTGTATTTTAACATATAAATTAAAGAAAAATTAAATGTAATTATCAAAATATATTGATTTTTTAAAAACATTGAAAAAAGAATTTCAGACTAGAAATATGTATGTACATGATTGTTTGTTTATTCTTGTTTAAAATGTATTGTTCTTTTTCTCAATTTAATCAAGAGAATAAATTTCTGTACATCATTTATTATATGGTCTGATTTTCTATATTATGGGTATTTACTCCTAAAAATAAATAAATCAAAGGAAAAAAGGCAAAGTGGTAAAAAATCCTTACCAAGAGAGGTCTGTGACCTGGTGATATAGAATTTTTAGCTCCTTGTCATTATACCTCCTCACTTTTCCCAAAACAACCAGCAACTTGTACTGTTGGTGGGAATGCAGACTGGTGCAGCCACTGTGGGGAAAAGTATGAAGTTTTTTTCAAAAAGTCAAAAATGGAACTGCCTTTTGACCCAGAATCCCACTTCTGGGAATATATCCTTAGAATTCCGAAGCACCAGTTCAAACGAATACATGTACCCCTCTGTTCATAGCAGCATTATTTGTAACAGCCAAGATATATAGAAACAGCCCAAGTGCCCACAAATAGATGAGCAGATTAAAAAGCTGCAGTGCATTTACACTATGGAACACCATGCAGCAATAGAAAAGAAGTAACTCTTACCTTTGTGACAGCGTGGACGAACCTGGAGAGCATTATGTTAAGTGAAATAAGTCAGTCAGTGAAAGACAAACATTCAATACCATGTGATCTTACTTATATGTGGAATCTAATAAGAGGCATGGATACATGGAACAGACAAACAGCTGTCACAGGGGAAAGAGTGATTGGTTGAAAGAAAGTGGAGGGATTAGCCAAAGCACATATATGCGTAACCCACAGACACAAACAACTGTGTGGAGATGGCCGGGGGAAGGGATGTGAGGGCTTCATGGAGGTGAGCAAAGGTGGAACAAACAAGGATATCTGTAATAGTGTCAACAAGAAAAATAAAGAAAAAAATTAAAACAAAGTTCTATGTAGTATCCTTGAGGATTCAAATTCATTAATTTCTCTTTTTATACAAGTCACGCCACTTGTTCATGGCAAAACACAAGTAGAAAATCCAGGACCCATAACCAAGATGCCATTCAGTTGGTAAGTGGATAAATGAATTGTTGTGCATTTCAATAATGGAATTCACACTAAAACAAAATGAGCTATACAGTCATGTAAAAACATGGAGTAAACTTAAATGCATACTGTTAAGTGGAAAGAAGCCAATCTGAAAAGGCTGCATACTATATGATCCCAAATACATGACATTTTGAAAAAGGCAAAACTATGGAGACAGTAAAAATTAGTGGCGGGAGAGAAAGGGGAAGAGGGGATGAAAGATGATTTGGAAGAGCACACAGGATTTTCATCTACCTGATGCCAAATGATGGCTTTATCTCTGTGCAAGGTCACAGAATATACAAAAAAAAAAAAAAAGTGAACTGTTATGTGAACTAGGGACTTCAATGGTAATGATGAGTCAGTTCAGATTCCTCAATTGTAACAAACGTATGACCTAGGCGGGTGATGATAATGGGGAGGCTATGCATGTGTGGGAATAGGGGGTGCACTTTTCCCTCAACTTTGCCATGAACCCAAAACTGCCCTGAAAAATATTAAAAAAAATTGATGGATTTCTGGATAATTTTGAACTTTAGTGAAATGCCTAAATTTCAACACAATTTAATTTTTGTTTTGAAAACCAATGCAAAGGACTAATTAATGAAGTACAGTTAAAGTAAGTTCAATTTAAAAAGGAAATGAAAATAATCAAAGTTAATATTTATTTCTAGAGTGATATGTTTTCAGTAGCTCTCATAGGATTTTATTCAGATTTTTTGAAATTATAAGGGTATGAATTATGTTACTCACCACCTAAAATGGTAAAGTTAGAATATATGTTTGAAGGACGTTGCCAAAAATAAGCAACCATTACTTAGAAAATACTTTATGGAATTGCTGCAAAATATTTTAACAATCTAATGTGCTTTCAGGTTGTCAATTTATATGCCATAAGTTTTATGATTATTATCTTGATTACATTTTTTTTTTTACCTGCCAGCTTCACTTTCTAAGCTATCATGTGCTCTTTAATTCATACTAATAAAACTTCTGTCTCTACATGCTTCTAAAGTAACTTTTTGTGTCCTGGACAACAGCGTGGAGATTGAGGGGGCTCAGGGGTATAAAGGGGTTAAATGGTAATGCAAAAAATAAAATAAAATTTTAAAATAAAAATACATAAATGATTTTTTAAAAAGAAGAATATAATGCCCATCACTTAGAGACTTCCAATATCAGTACATTTATATTCTCGTTTAAGGGTCTCCTAGTACTTTTTGTCTAAGTGGAAATATTTTCTATATTTAAATCCTTTTACAGTACTATTGACTTCCCTGTTGTGTCACTGAAATATAATTTTCAAATTGTCTTCAGTCTAATCATCCCCAAGGAATACTTAAAAATCTGGAGTAAATAAACCCAATCGGTGCATGTGTACAACAAATAGTATTGGCTATTAGATATTCATCAGGATGTTTCACACCCATATAGTTAAGCACTATGTGATGTCTGTTAGCTTACTGATTTCTACTCAGGGAACTTTCAATACACTGTGCGTTGGAGATTTCCTGTAATAATGCAATGCTTTTTACACTGTAAGCAGTCAATAAATAACGGTTGAATTGAATGAATTAGGCTAGTAAATTACATGGCTCAGCCACTCAGTACCATTTCATACTAGATTTTATTTACAAAGTTGTGGTTTACTTAGAGCATAATTTTGTAAAAAGTTTTTTGTGTTTTCTGTTGCATAGAAGGCTTGATGAACTATGAATAGACAGTTTTTCTTTCATCTATAAGGACATCGTACTGTATTTCCCTATTTTCTAGGACGTGCCTTTGCAGCACTAATTTATGTGATATAACTGCCTCAAACTAAAATCTTGTATTTGCAAAAACGATTTCATCAGTAATAATAAAGCATATCTAAAATTAATAGAGGAAAAGTAGAAATCAACATCTGAATTTTATGTTGTGCTCTATAAAGACACATGGATCTTATTGAGCTTTTTCAAGCATATTAATACCAAATTAAATGATTCCAAAACTCTGAGAGTTCAACTCACCTCGTGCCATGTCCCACATAATTCAGAAGCTATTTGGAAAAATATTGGAAAACTATTTGTGGAAAAATATAAGAAGTAATAAAAATGTAAAATTTAAAACTATGTGTTCAGATATAATTTTCCTCTATTATAGATATTTCACCATTTTGATCTGTTCATATCAAACCATGGTGAATAAAATTTCAATCTCGTCTAATAAACCTTGTTAAGTGAAACTGAACACAATTTCATGCTGGCTCAGGAGAATACTGTTGGATGCACATTGATGTTCTGGAGTTTGTGATAGAAATTTCTTTTAAGCAGGTTGTAATAATCCAATCTCTTTTCGACAAATTACTGTTACAGGTCACCCAGGAATATTTTCAAATATTTTCCTTCTTCACGAATAAAATTTTAAACTTAAAAATGGTAATGCATATCATTTAGGTCAAACCATTATTCCAAATTTGAAAAAGCTGTTGTACACAGGGGGATAAGTAATGTCCTTTAATCACACAGGTCTTGGAGGTGTGAAATGGGAAATAATTTTTTGATGTGACTATGTTTTGATGTGTATTGCTTCAAAGCAAGAAAGCCACAGAAAGAGGAATTTGGGAGTGGAAATGAGTTTTTTAAATAGAAGCTTAAAGGAACTTCTCCTGAAATGAATTGTGACTCAGAGTCCATGTCATTTTATTTCTCTTGAGCCTCTAATCCAAGCAGTTTGTCAGTAGATCCTTGTATATTCATCAGTCTGAGATGAAAGGAAACCACGTCTTTCTGTAATGACTCTGGGTAATAATAGCACTGAGTTTTCTGGAATGACTCTGAATAATAACAGCACTGAGTTTTCTTATGTAATTATTGGAGAGGGCTCTGAGCTCATTGCCTCACAGGAGTTACTTGGTGAAGCTGCAAGAGTATTGCTGTAAATTATTTTCAGAAAGTTTTTAGAGAATGTCCTGAAGATCATTTAACTCCCTGTTGACTTAGGTGATGTTTAAGAAGGAAAAGAACTTTCAGTATAAAATGGGGGTGGCATTTCAGAATTGAGAGACACAGAGAATGACAACAAGTATATTTTAAGAATAGCCAGCAGAGCCAGATTCAAAATAAATAGAATCCTCTAACACGCACATATGGATTGAAAGACCAGTTTACAACATCATTCATAAGAATATGTTACTTTTTTCAATAGCCACGCCTTGTAAAATAAATTAATGATGAGTAAATGAGATTAATTGTTTGCACTATTAATCCTCCATTCCAAATTGAGCTCTCAGTATAGCTGATACTGTTATAGATACTAGATGAACAACAGTTAATAAGGCACAGCCCTGCCTTCAGTTATTTCAAATATATGGGGAAATGTACAATTAGAAGTCAATTTATTGCAACAAATTTAATTTTAAAAAAGATAGGTTATAAAGATGCAGAATAAAGAGATAATTCTTTGGGTGATTTTTCAAAAAACAATATGAATTTTCTTAGTATATATTAAGGCAGTAAAATTCCATTGATAATGGTGCAAATTCATCCTTGCAAGTGGCTGGTGAGAACCTGGGGAATTTACTAAACTTCGTGGTTGGACTCTGGCATTTCACCGTTAGCCTGTTACCTTAAGAGAGTGTTAGTAGATATTTGCTACCTTGAATGTTGAGGTGGTCTGATATAACTTATGCTTATTTTAGAAAAGTGACTGAAATTCAGTCTTTCGATATGCATAAATTGAACTGTAGTACTCATTTACAAAGGCAAAGGTAACCGACTTTTATCTGTCATGTGCCAAGAAACAACTGATAAAACTCAAGCTTCCTTGTAACACCCTCTAACCCGAATCTGTTACACTGCAGTGTGCCAGGCAGGAAACCAAGTCAAGATTTCCTGATGAGGAGGAATGATCCCGCATAAAATTAATATCAATAGTAGCAGGCAGTTGATGGGGGAAGGCATCATTTAAATTGTTTAAAAGCATCAAAGTTTTTAGAAAATATATGTATCAATACACTAAAATTTTGCAGTTCTAAGTACATCAGATATGACAGATATTTGAGAATAAATATTTTGAAACTCTTATTTCAGGCATTCTTACTAATTTGAATTTAATAATTTGTCACATATTAACAAAATTATTTGTTATGTATTTCTTAACAAATTTGTTATTGAGTATGGACTGTCACCTAACTTTAATGACTGAAGTCAATCGTTTCAGTTAATGTTTGTGATATTTAACTTTATACCGATGCTTAGGCTAATTTTATAAGCATGATGTTATTTACTTAGCAAAAGCAATAAACACTTGACACATTTTGAAAGAGAAATGAATCCAAATTTAACTTTTTATTATTAATGATCCTTCCAAACCTCATTGGATGAATGCTAACATCACACTTCCCCATTCAATGGTTTTCCTTCATTCAGCCTACCAGTTGTCAGGTTGAATCACCCATTTTATAGTTTAATCTAGTAACTGTCTCTTTTCCTAACTGATATTATGAAATGAAATTTCCATTTCCTCAAAATGAAGAAAAACAACCAGACAAGTCTAAATTCCAGAACAGTATGGAAGAAAGTCATCAGGGTGGTGACCCACAGCAAAGATGGGGGCAGCATGGCATGGAGTTGTACAGCTCCAGATTAAAAACTAACACCAGGGGGAACAATGTTCTGAGGACTCCCAAGCAGCTGGTCGGAGAAGCCCTGTGCAGAAGAGCCGAGCCCTCTTCCCACCCACTGACACTAGTTAGCCAGGCAGGCATGGGATTGACCAGTTCAGAGGGCCAGGCTCCTGTCTCCGTTAGGCCTTCCCAGGACTGCAGCCTCATGAGAGACAATGAGGCACAGTCACACAACTGAGACATTTCTAAATCCCTGGTCTACAAAAGGACAAGGAAAGAAATGTGCATTGTCTTAAGCATTAAATTTGGGGATAAATTGTGATATACCAATAGGAGATTAACCCACATTAAACCATATTAAACAAACATGGCACTGCATGCAAAATATTTTTTTGAGATGGGGAGAAGCTTTACCCACTCTGTGTTCTATTTCCTAAGGTCAGTAAACAAGGAATGTAAATTACTGGGTCAAACTGTAGCACTCCAAATGATACACTTTAGCTACCTAATAATCATGAATTGACTACTGTTATGGTGCTATTTAAAATTTATATAAGCTTTGAAATTTATAAGGATATGTTATAGAAATAGCTCAATTTTTTAAAAATGCTAAATGTAAGGAACTTATATTGTTTTATTTGAGAGAGATATTACAATTTAGGTGAGTGCCTAAAATCATACCATTTTATACACAAGGTGCAGAATTAATTTACAAATAAAACATGAAGTTATAAAAATATGACTGTTTCAAATAGATATAGCCACTTCCCAAACTGAAAAATGTTAATTAGCATAAACACATCTTTTATGTTTAAATGAAATTTAAATTATTATAAGTTGGGTTTATATAACCATATAAAAATCCCTATATTAGTGTTTCCTGTCTTTACATGTAAATTAAATATACCCAAAAGTGTGAGGGGTGCTTATTGATGGTTATTGTTTTTCCATAATGATGGTAGACCTGTGGTGTATTACAGTTGCTGAACAGTAAAAAAATACTGAATCTCCTTTTAATGAGTGAATCAAAACATTTCATTATGCTACAGATTGATATAACATGGTTAAAAGCACAGATCCCTGATAGGTGAATTTAAAATTCAAGTCTTGGTTATTCAATTTCTCTTTTTTGACCAGTGACAATTCACCTAATATGTCTAATTCTCAAATGTTTATTTCTTTACAAGGGGAAGAGCAGGAATATTATATCTACCATATGGCATTTCTGTGATATCTAAGAGTTCATCAATGTAGAGACCCCCAAATAGGGTGTTACAAATAGTAAGAACTCAAAAATGTTAATATTTTATTAGGATATATAAACCTCACAATCAAACTAAATGCAAAGTATAACTCTTTTGATATTTGCCTTCTCTGGTTATATTTATTTTGTTGTTTCATTCATTCATGTTTGAAATTATCCATCCATTTTTCAAGTTATTTCTGTTTGCCATATCGATTAGCACAATAGCATGCACATAGCAAGCAACTGATAAAATGTAAATGTATACATTAATAACTCCACCAATTTGAAATGGACTTACTCTCAGTATTTCACTGTTATTCAGCATATGGTTACTACTCTGCACATCTTTTTGATCTGTGTAATTATGAATTTTTCTATTAACTATAGTAAAAGAGTTCAGTCCACTGATAGAAGATCAGAGTACTCCAACTGAGATGATTAAATACACATTATTGTTATTCATTGTTAATTTTAGTTATTACATAATGCTAGACACTCTATAGGAATATACATCATAACCAAACTCCTGACAGCCAAAGATAAAGAAAATTGCTAGCAGAAAACAAATATAAAAACATGAACAAAACTGTACAGAAAACACACAGGCTGGTAGTCATACAAATGAGTTCTTTAAAGTACTGAAGGAAAAATATTGTATCTACCTAGAAGCCGATCAGAAGCAAAAATATATTTCAAAAAATATATAAACAGATACTGTCAGAAAAGCAAAATGTACAATTTCATCATATCAGTGAAATAAGAAAAGTTCAAGAAAAGTTTTTATACAGGAGTATAACATAAGATGCTTCCCCCTACCAGGCATAAGTAGTACTGATGATAATAATAAAGGAGGTAAATGTAAAACATTTTTATTTGAATTTCACTAAAAGACAACAGTCTAATGTAAAAATAGAACAGGTACTATGGTATTTATATTATATGTAAAATAAAAGATTTGACAATATTTCAGAAGGTGATAGAGAGGAATTTAAAGTATATATGAATTAGTAGTATAATACAAAGTTTCTAATTTATAAATTATTTGAGAGTTGAATTAGATGTTATAACATATATTATAAACCTAAAATTAACCATGATATGCTTTTTAAAAGTATAATTAATTAATAATAATGTAACTAGAATGGAATCTTAAAAATGTACAGAATGAGTATAGAGGAACAAGATGAAGAAATAGAAAATATAGCAATAAAGAAAGTTTAAATTTAGCCATCTACATAATCACAGTAAATGTAAATAATCTAAATACTCCAAGCAAATCTTGCCAAATTAGGTTACAAGTGCCACCTACATGTTATCAGGGAAACTCTTAAGTTAAATGATATTCATGTTCAAAAAATCATCAGGTAGAATGACTTTAAAGTATAAAAATTTTAAATATATGCACCTACACCAGATCTTCAAAATATAGCAAAAACTAACAGAACTGAAAGGCAAACTCTGTAAGTTCACAAGTATATTTGGGATTTAAACATTCCTCTTTCAATAATATTTAAAACAAATAGACAAAAAAAAACTCTAAGGATATAGAAAACCTGAAATAAACATTATTAAGCATCTGAATTTAATTACCACTTATACAGCACTCTCTTAAATGCAAGCAGAATTTCAAGTGCCTTTGCGATATTTGCCAATGTAAGTCATATTCTGGGCCAAAAAGAATTGTCAACAAACTTAAATAATGTAAATTAAGGCCAGTATATTTCATCAAAACAATACAATTAAATAAAAATTGAATCTTAAATGTATCTAGAAAATTCTCAAATATTTGGAAGTTAAATGGCATTCTTCTAAACAACCTACTGAACAAAGGAAAATATAAGAGAGAAATCAGATATATATGTATATATATGTGTATTTATATGTGTGTGTGCATACACATATATATATTCCTCAACTGAAGGCATGTTTATTGAGTTTATAAAGAGGGAAGGAAGGAAGAGGGAGAAAGAGATAGAAACATTCATGTGAGAGAGAAAAATCAATGAGTTGCTTCTTGCATATGCCCCAACCAGGCACTGAACCCACAACCTAGGTATGTGCCCTGACCAGAAATCACTTTCAGATGATGTGTTGATTTTTTTTCTTTTATCTGATCATCTCTCTACCCAATCCTCACCATCACTTCAGTTTGTCTAGCACTATAAGTCTTTTTATTCTGTTTTTTAAAGGGAAGCATTTTATGAGAAGGCAAGAGGAAGAAATTGTCTCTATGATAACCTAATTAACACTTTCAGAATCCACCTGAGATAGAAGAGAGAAGTAAGGACATAGAACTGAAAGATGGGCTTTTCAAAAATCTGAATAGAACAGATTAACCTAAGTTTTCTACAAGTTGGGAGAAAGAGTTTTCCAGGACTCGGAGGAGTGGAGACTATTTACAAAGCACAGTAGCACCCAAAGGAGATGACAAGGCTCTCAGCAGAGGATGGTAATATGGTTTAGTTCAGTAAATAATATCCTAACTTTTGGGCCTTGCAAGTATGGGAAAAATTTTCAGTGTTTCAAACATATTTTAAAACCAGTGGAAATTTGCCAATCCTGAAGAGGACAGAAATAATGGAATACAGGGATGCCTGAAGATAAGGACCATTTCCTGTTCTCCCAACCCGCACCCATTGCTGAACACTGTGTCAGCCTTAGAGATTCACTATACACTGTTCTGATGAGAAAACAGCTGTTCTGAGTTGCTGCTGTTTTGGCAATTTACAGTACAACAACCCTAGACATTCAGATAAGAACCTGATTTTCGTAGTCCCTCTACCAGTTCCATCTTTGCTTTTGGGGGGCACCTTTACAATAACCACTTATAGCTGAGCCCTGGAAAAGTTAGTGACTTTCCCACCAGTTTAAGTAGTAACTGTTTGCTACCCCACTCTGTGCTTCCTGCCCACTCATGACCTGGGGCAGAGGACTGCCCATCACCTAGCTCACGGTAGCCCTCCACCCCACTCCTTCACGATCTTCTTAGTTGTGTAAGAAGTCAATATTGTGACTTCACTTTCTTTGTGTGAGAGTACTAACACTGTGCCTTCAATCAAAATGACCCCGGGTTTTTACTGCAAAATGGGATCTCAAGGTTTTTACTGCAAGGAGCTGCTTGCCTGTGGGTGGCCTGTGCCTCTTCATTCATTGGGTCACAATCTACATATTCTTAATCTAATATACCAGTCACAGGCTTCCTAAAATTTCTGCCTTTTCAAAAGGCATGTTTTTGAATGCTAATTGCAAAGCATAAGGGATGAATTGCATGTAGTCCATGCCGTTACCTTATGTATAATTTATCTAAGTTAACTCTAGTAGCATCCTATGGAAAAAATGCAAACTCGAGTACTTTTGCTCACTTAAATTTAGTGAAAAGGGCATTCATGTGTGGGATTTCACATCAGAAGACCTCATCTAAAATCCTGCCTCTGTTTTGTTAATATCGATGTTTTACATGTCATTTACCTTCTCAGAACTGCTTTGTGTGGTTATAAAAAGTATAATGATTACAGAGATTCTAATCTGTTTTAAATGATATAATGATTAAGTTACAAATTTCATAAAGTTGTGATAAAGATCAGGAAGCCATATAATATTGTGGGGAATTGTAATAATTAAAGACCAATTTTCATGAAAAATGTTTTCAAGTAATTAGGAAAAAAAACTATATTTACAGGTGTGTATGATTTCTGAAGAAACATTTAATGAGTAATATAATACATGCTATTTAAATTTTAACATTTGCAGGTATTATTTAATATATTATGATTCAAAAATTAATTTAGCATGTTTTTAATTGATGTAATGATTCAGAGAATATTTTAAAGTGAATGTTCCATAGAGTAAAGTTGCAAAAAAACCTGTTCTCATTTTATGAAATTTTAAGAAACCTAGAGAATTGAAACACAAAGATGCAGGGTAGCACAACACATATTTTATACCATCTGGTAAATCCAATGAATTGTGTGTGATATTATGCTTAGCATTAACAGCCTCAAAATTAAGTGATGTTGTTAAGAAATTATATCATCAGCTACATCTTTGGTGTATGATTTTAATAATGATTTTAAATAAAATGGCATCTAAATATATTTCATATAACATTTTAATCAAATAAAATTTTACACATACCTAGTTAAATGAAAGAACAGTGATTTTAAAATACAGATATTTTTGCACTATATACTCTACTGTTTTATACAATATCAGAAGTATCTTTTGAACAAAACAGTTTTCTTGAGTCATCATTGCTATTTTTTTTTAATCTGGAATAGAACTTTTTTCTCTTAATTCAGTACTCAGCAGTACTGTGAACATATTGATCTGTAATCAACTGCTGACACAGTTATTTGGCTTAAGCCATACATTTACTGAACTGAAAACACAGCATTATGACAAGCATATATAAGAGAATTTTCTAGTGCACACAAAAACTCATTGCAAACACTTTATCTAAGTGACAATTTTATCTGCAGTTTTCTTTCTTCAATTTGTTCAGAAAATAGTGTGTGTTAGTCAACATAAAAATAACTTATAAATCATCTCCTAAAGCAAAGTTCATTTTACATTTTCTCATTTATAATAAGGATTTTCGTAAATTTAAAAATCCTATGAAGGCACATATTTACTATAGTTTGATTATAAAGGATTAATATTTTGAGTATTAATTTATCAGCAATCTCTAAAAATGGTCTGGCAACTTTTTATGTATCAAGGATTCATTGATTTAATTATTGTGCCAATGGTTGCAGTTAAAATACTTTATAATGCTTTCGATATGTGACATAGATTATTTTTCCAATATTTTAGCATACCACTAAGCAAATGTAATGAAAAATTAACATGTATCATTGTAATAGTTTTAAGGGATTCTACTTTCCTTACACTTGTCTTACACAATGTGATTATTTTCTAAGGCTTCTAAGTAGAAAACTGAGAAAACATACACACCTGCCATGCATCAAATGCCATACTTGGTGTTTAAGAGTTTACAAAGGCAAAGAGAGAATTTTCATATATCAAGTGCATGATGACTCCTATGAAAACTATATGCATAAGAAACAATATCTGTGTAAAGAAAACATAATTGGTGGTATTTTTCTGGTTATGAAAGGCTTCCCAAAGGAGAGCAGGTTTGGAGGTTAGTTTGACATCCATTTGTTGGATGCACAAAGCAGAAAATTAATGTATGAAATTACTGAATAAATGACATTATTTTCTGAGTTTCCTGATCCTGTCTGGCCATGTTTTCTATTATCTGACTTTGTTTTCAACTCATATGCATTATTGTAAAATTTACTTTAATGTAATTGCACATATTTTAAATGATATTTATGAACAGTATTCTAACAAGTGAGTCTTTCAGAAATAACAGTAAGTGCTGCATAATTTTTAAGATGTGATACATGAGAGGTATCAACAAATATTCCAGAACAAAGTGCCTAAACATACTAGATAATTACTTATTTTTAAAAAAAAAAAAAGTCCTGAACAGGTGGGAAAAAATATGGAGACTTCTTGGAAACCAGAGACAAAATGGAATCACAAGTTCAGAGATGTGACTGGTCACTGAACCTGGGATATCCGCACATTTCTGCTGCCCTTGGAACTGTGCCTAATCCATCACACGGATGGGGTGGGATGTGCTGCGTGGGTCTACAGGGGAACCTGAGCAGTTAAGCAAATGGTACATCACCCAACAATGACAAATGGTAATATATCCCATAGTTAAATTTAAACACATACACACTCATGCAACTCTCCACCAAAAGGCCATAATTAGCTTGCTTTTGGCCAAAGGAGGGAAGAGAAAAAAATAAAATTTTCCTGAAAATACCTAATTAAAAATTTACATGAATCTTGATGAACCTAGAGTAATCTGAGTGACCTAAAATTTCAAAGCACAGATTGCAGTTAAGTGAACTCAATTTATAATTACTTCAGGTAATTTGCAACAGTAAGTGCAAGTAATTTTTAGAAGCAAAATATTCCCAGACTTTTATGGGGCAGTTCCAAGTGATACAATCATAATGAAAAATGAAATTTAAAATTAATTTCAAAGAAATCATGTGCAAAAATCAGAAGTAATGTGAATTATGCATATGTAAGCATAGAGCAAAACCAGGTTGCAAAATATAGAAATGATGGAATAATTTAATACTGCATACGAACACCTAATTGCAATACATTCAAACAAATAGAAGTGAAAAAAGATATGATGAAAATACAACACCCTGTCTAACAAAAGACCAGGCAGAGCTTTAAAGGCATTAGATAAACTTCTAGAAATTTAAAAATGTGAGAAAGAGAATTAGACACTAAATGCATAGTTTAAACTGATACTGACCACAAATGCAAATGAGACTAGTAAACCTGACAATAAAACTGAATAAATTAAATATGCTGCAAAATGTAAATAAAAAAATAACAAAGTGAAAACATTAAAGAGAGAGGAGAATGTCCAAAGTTTGGAAAAAGAGGGCTATAAATGAAAAATCAAATTGCAGGAAAGTAGACAGAGAAATTGGGAGGGGGTGGCATTCAAAAAATAGTATGCGCCTATTCCAGAATTGTTAAAAAACAAATCAGGAAGCACAAAGAATTCCAACAGGTTTAAACTGAATAAAAACTTTACCTAAACCTGCTTATGATTATTTAAAAAGTAATATCATTATGTTAAATTGAACTAAATTTAATTCCATTTAATTAGGGGGATGTGATAGACCAAGTGTTGACAGTTTAAATGTGAAAATATGTCTCATGGGGTGATTTTTGAAGAAAACCACATACGATGGTTGTGTGATATCAACGAAATGCATGGATTGCCTGACTGGGGATGTCTTCCTTCTACCAGACAGTCGTGAAAAGGGAAATAGGACATATCTGCTCTTCCTCCTGTTTAATCTGGCATGCAAAACGGAAACCTTTGGAATTGTCGAAACCCACTCAAGTAGCTAATTTAAAACAATACAGGACACCTGTGGCAGTGGGGCGGCATGGCAATTAGGATATCTCAGCTAATTAATTGGCCAGAACTAATTATAGGAGATGTTGCATTCACCTCACTGACTGGAGCCTCTGGGAAAAGGCTGTGGCTGTCACTCACCAGCCACTGCTGGATCTGGTGCCGTTTCAAGTACGCAGCATTGGAAAGGGATCTGTTGGCTGGTTACTCAGTTTTCATGGAAACCTTCTTTATTACAGAATAATATAACACATTGTGAGCTGAAATAACCCTCGAGTCTTGGGTTATGACAAATCTCATTCCCACAGAGATGGGAATGTGCGGATGTCCTTCACTAAGTGAAAACAATGTATTTGAGAAGATATGGCAATGGTTACCAAGGGAGCCTGGGACTACGTGACCTGGGGGCTGCCACGTCTTTTGGCTGAGCCAACATGAGAAACCCCTTAAAAATCACCTAGTTGTATACCTAAAAGCTGCCCCTTTCCATGATCAGTTATTAGAAGATGCCAAACAATAAGATAGTTTACAGAAGGGGAGATAAAACGTGGATAATGGGCACCTGGTGTGAAAAGCAATTATATTGCAAATAGCTGATGGTTGCTCCTTAAATGGAAAGCTGACTAGATTCAAACAGTGGGCATAATTAAAGTTGGTGTTGCTAGAGATATAAGAGGAACTAGACAATACCAACAAAATAATGACACAGATTTTTATGATTTGTGGACAGTAGCCACTAATTGATAACAAGGTGAGGTGTTTTATTATGGTAAGCATCATTAAATTGGAAAGAGAAAATCAAACAGAATTAAGGATAAAAAGAGAAAATCAAATGATCATATTGATGGCCATGAACATTGAGAAGAGGAGAGAAACCTGCAAGGGCATGCCGTCATTCATTGTTCCTGCGTTGTGCCATGGAGACAGACGATGTGACCAAACAGGCTCTGGAGAAAAGGCATCTATGTGTACAAAAAATGTATCTCACAATTTGAAGCTCACAAGGTGACTAACAACCTCCTGTTCACCAACAAGATCAATAGGGAGGAAAAGTAGCTACAGACTGCCCACTAGAGGTTCTTAGACCGTAGCTGTCAGGAGGAACATACAGAAACACATTTCACTACAATCAGGCAGTATAAACAGTGAATATGGCTACAGCCACAGTGGACGTGGGATCCAGATTTAACTGAGCTTTGCCATTGATGAATTGCCTAAAGCAGGACAACATCTGTTGTACACCAGGTCACTCTTGCTTGGAAGGCCAAAAAAATACTGGTGTGATTCAAACTAACACATTCTGCACTGATTTTAGCCCAACTCATAATGTCACTGCTGGTGTGTATTTATGTATTTATGGTGTAATTGATAATATTAATTTGATTGACTTAAAATAAATAATACTCTTTGATGATCAAATGTATTGAGAGACCATTAAAATCCCCACAGGATATTTTTCTAATAGAAGCTGATTGGTAAAGTCAAATGACAATCATTTAATTGTTATATTAAATTAACTTCTCTGAAGTTCAGATTGCTGTAGTGGCAGAAAATAATAGTCAATTTGAATTATTTTGGGATTGTGAAAACATTTAGGCCTTAACTTTTACTTGGTAAACCTAAACGCATATTTAAAGCAGTATGTACAACTCATTGGAAGATACAAAAAATTACAAGGTGTCCTTTTGTTTATTTTGTTCTATAAATAGTGCAAAGGATGCAGAACAATTGATAACCAGCAATATAGAACCTGAGTCAGCAAGATGGGTTATGCACACCAGAGTTAACTTACAGCAGGACCCGGACACTGCCCTGCTTATCTCTAACGATTCTTGAAGGATTGCTACTCAGCTTGGGTCAAGATAAGAACCAATTGGCTAACTAATGGCAGTTAACGACCTAATAAAAAAATTCTCCAGGCAGCACCCAAGGTAAGCTTGTTTATTCAGAGTGTGCATTTAGTATGACTTTATAACAACTATATGGTAAAATATGACAGGGAAATAAAAAAGAAAACCTTGGTTAATAGGTACATAAAAATGCATGGCTGCTATACTTCTGTATTTTTAACTTGTCAAAAGTCCAAGATTATATTTTATATATTTTTTCAATAATTATTTTGTGTCCCACCTGCCTACTCTACCCCACCAGTGAGTATAGCAATACACTTCCCTAAATGTTGGTGGTATATTTTCATTAATTTGCCTTGAAAACAATGGGCAAATGAGTTTATTTTAACATAAACCACTTTCTATTATATCTTTAATTATTGCTTCTGTCCATTTTATTCAAATACATCAAATATTGCTATGTGTGGCTAGTGTTCTCTTTTGTGCGGATACATTCTTGCATTTCATAAATTTAACCTGTTTCTCCCCTACCCTATAATTTTCTTATAGATCACCTATATTACTCCCTTTCTCCTTTTTGCTTCCTTCTTAAAATGTAATTCACATAGATTATTCAGAGATATAATACTTGTGTAAATACTGGAAATCCTTTCTTTTTTTCTGTGCATTTTGAGTGCACAAGTTCTTCATATATATACCTGAAAAAAAGAATATGCAGACATCCACCCTGTTTAAGCAATATTACATTTCTGGAAATAATATCTCCTGAATATATGTGATAAAAAGTGATAGGACCAAAAGAAATATGTCACTGAAGAAAATATTAGGATGTAACTTGTTGGAAGATAGAAATACAATATATGCTAGTGGTTATTGAAATTATCTACTGGATATACCTCATCGGGAAACATGTGTTTTCCTCAGAGATTCAATGAAAACTTGTTTTTACTTTTATTTGGTTTTGAAGAATTTGGCTTTCAAGAAATAAAAAACATTCCAAAACTGAAACAGTAACTGTTTTTTGAATTCATGGTTTCAAGATGGATGATGAGCTGAGTTAAACTTCCTAGTTCTGACTACTTGGGCCAGGTGTGGCTGAGCTTGGCTGGGTTCACAACTGATTCACTGGTAGCTGGCTTGCTTATCGTCCAGAAGGTTATTCACCATTGTTGTTGTTTGGATGGTGGACCAGCTAGATTCCAAGAGGAAAGGACAGGCATGAAAGGCCTCTTCTAGCCCAAGCCCACCAAGTAAAATACTGCTTCCACTCTAATTTTATTTTATTTTATTTTATTTTATTTTATTTTATTTTATTTTATTTTATTTTATTTTATTTTATTTTATTTTATTTTTTTAGAGAGAGGGGAAGGGAGGGAGAAAGAGAGGGAAAGACCAATGTACAGTAACCTCTCATGCACCCCCTACTGGGGACCTGGCCCACAACCCAGGCTTGTGCCCTGACTGGGAATGGAACTAGCAACCCTTTGGTTAGTAGGCTGGCACTCAGTTAATTGAGCCACACCAACCAGGTCCGCTATGTTTAATGGATAAATTATGTCGCAGTATCAGCCCAGATTTTAAGAATGGGTACCTAAAATTGTCTTTAAGGTGAAAATAACATGAAAATGGTTATACATGGAAAGGAATTTATGGTTATTTTTACAATAAATGATATCGTATCTTATGCTGTTGTTCAACAATTTTAAAGCATGTCAACTAAGTTAGATTGAATTTTTAAAAATTAGTTTTAAATCATTTTTTGCTTTCTACTAATTCTATAAGCAGAAAAATGAACAAACTGATAAGTCTTACACAAATTCCTCAAGGTAGTAATATTTTATGGAATAGTTTAGATTTTGTAAAATTCATATATACCTTGATTTTTTTCTAGTAGACATCTAGTAACTCATGATTTCTTGTTTATTTTTTAATTTAAAGTTTATTTTTCAATTACAGTTTGCATTCAATATTATTTTGTATTGGTTTCAGTTGTACAGCATAGTAGTTACATAGCCGCGTGTTTTAGATTGCCCCTCTGATATTTCCAGTACCCACCTAGCATCATGCAGAGTTAGTACACTATTATTGACTATATTCCCTATGCTATAGTTTAAATCTCCAAGAC
The DNA here is from genome assembly GCA_004027475.1 of Anoura caudifer. Lineage (NCBI taxonomy): Eukaryota > Metazoa > Chordata > Mammalia > Chiroptera > Phyllostomidae > Anoura > Anoura caudifer. The sequence continues at coordinate 38,229 of PVKU01001161.1, forward strand.
TGTTTCGTAACCACCAGTTCGACCCAGTGATCCATAATGCCTTAGACCCAACTTGTACTTTTTGATGTCTTTGCCTTTTTCACCCATCCCTCACCCACCTTCCCCTCTGGCAACCATGGTCTATTTTCTGTATCTATCATCCTGTTTCAGTTTTGTTTGTTCATTTATATTGTTCTTTAAATTCCACATGAACGTGAAATCCTGTGGCATTTTTTCTTTCTCTGACTGACTTATTTCTCTTAGCATAATTCTCTCTAGGTCCATCCTTACGTTCACAAATAGTAAGATTCCGTTCTTTTTTACAGCTAAGTAGCATTCCACTGTATATGTGCACTACCGCATTTTTATCCAGTTCTCCATTGATGGGCAGTTGGGTTACTTCCATATCTTGGCTTTTGTCAATAACACTGCACTGAACATAGGGTGTGTGTGTGTGTGTGTGTATGTACACACACACACACAAACATATATTTTGGAATTAGCGTTTTGTGTTTCTTTGGATACACACCCGGAACTGGAATCACTGGGTCAAAAGGCAGATCCATTTTTAATTTTTTGAGGACACCTTGTACTGTTTCCCACAGCGGTTGCTCCAATCTTCATTCCTGCCAACTGTGCACCAGGGTTCCCTTTCCCCACATCCTCACCAGCACTTGTGTGTGTTGATTTGTTGATGATGGCCATTCTGACAGGTGAGAGGTGGTATCTCATTGTGGTTTTAATTTGCATCTCTCTGATGATTAGTGATGTTGAGTGTCTTTTCATAAGCCTATTGACCATCTGTATTCCTCTTTGGAGAAGTATCTATTCAGGATCTCTGCCCAGTTTTTAACTGGATCATTTGGGGGTCTTTTGGTGTTGAATTGTATGAATTCTTTATAAATTTGGATACTAACCACTTATCAGATGTATCATAAGCAAGTACCTTCTCCCATAAATCAATTTTTAATCTGAAAAAAAAATGCTTTCTCATGACACTTTCTTCATACTAAAATGTTATATTTAAAGTATTTATGTGTCTCTAGTGGTAACATACCCTAAATACAGGAAAAGTAAATCCACATTATTTTAATCTAAATCTACAGCATAGTGATAACCATCGTTTTTAAAATAATGTTCCTCAATGGCCTTTGAGTCTTAGTAAACCTTTTAAGAGAGAAATTAAAAATTTTTATGCGTATTCATTTTCTGAGTAGATGGTCTAGAGTCAACCAAATTCTTAAGAGTTCACAAGCATTGTAGGGGATATTTTTACTCCTAAAAATATTATATCTTAATGTCAGTTGGTTCTTAATCTATAGGTGTGTTTTAGCATTTACCACAATTTGAGTATCACACACATTTAATTATTATTTGTTTGTACTTACTAATACGCTGTTAACTGAATAAACAAATTATTAGAAATATTTTTAATCTGAAAAAGGTATTGTGATAATAGCAGACTGATTTCATGGCTAGAACTATGTCTAGGTAAAAGGCATTATATTCCTGTCTTTCTGTTTGATGACAGATACAAGGTTTCTCTTGAACTAAATGATTGATCAAAATCTTCATTGCACCAGAGCTTTAAGGTTGCAAAGAATCAAACCCTGATGGCAGATGGTATGCCTGCTGAGGAATTAAAGGGCACCGGAGAGATAACGCTGATCCCACAGCAGAGTTTTTGTGCTCTACACACTGTCCTACCTGAGAGCAAGAAATTACAATCCTGCCGTTGGCATCGTTATCTTTGTGAAGCGAAGGTGAATATTCTGACTGCATCTGTGGCTATCTGCCAATTATCTTAAAAATTGAGAAAGGGAAAACACGGGTAAATGAGTTCTATGTGTAATCCTTAAATTTAGATCTTAACTATATTTAATGTTATAATTTACTTAAGTTACATAATTCAAAAATAAAGCCCATGTGAAATTTTGAATAGGTAAAATCATTTAAGGAAACCAGGAGATAAATGAGACCACTATGAATAATCCTTTGGTGAGTCATATTTTTAAAGTAACAATAAAAGGTAAGTATATGTTTGAACTACCTGATTTTTGAAATAATTTCAAAAATTTATAGAATGTAGAGAATATATACAAACATATGGAGGATTTCTAGATGTTGGAGAAACTTAAATACATACACACTTTATTACACCTTAAATGTGAAATGAGATTCAACTACTGAGGTAAGTGTAAACATTTAGCGTAATTTTACTTTTAAAAGCAGTGTAAATTTCAAAGGTAAGTTAGAATTGTTTCATACCAGTGAGTGAGAAAGACCATCTTTAAGTATTTGGGAATTATGTGAGTCAGTTCATTTACTGTCAACTGTTTCAATTGACATTGGTATTGGCATTTTTATCATAGAAATAGCAAAAGCCACAAATCTGGGTTTGTTTGTTTTTCCCCTTTAGAGAAAGCTCTTACACATTTACCAGCACATCCCTGTTTTTTATTTCCTGTTTGAAAATAAATCTTTACAATATGTTAAATGCCTTTTAACAGTTTTCTTTTGTCTCCAATATTTTCTATCTCTCCTGATTTAGGGGAGGTATTGTTTTATTTAAAAATGTATAATCATATTAAAAGTATATCTTTATTTAAATGCTAGCAAAGATAACAAATATACACATTAAAATATCAGGTAAAATATATGGAAATATGTACAATGATAATTTAAAATTTTAAAGCATTTTTTCTAATGCTTCCATAACAGAAATGATAGAGATTAAAGGGACTATCAGCTTTGTAACTAGAGAAGCACATTATTGGGAAATTGAGCATAGGTTAAAATAAGAAAGGCTATTTATCATATTTAAAATAGAAAAAAATGATTTTACATATTTGAAGTACACCCCTGGAGGGATGTGTCTCACCTCCACTGATTTCAGGCACTCTGAAGACGCTAACTTGTATAGCTACATGGTTGCTGGTTAGGCTGATATCAGAATTATTTCCAGGTATATAATTTTACCATTTTCTCTGTAAGCTCAATGTCATGGCACAAAAGTAAAAGGTTTAAATTTATACAAACAAAAATATGGCGGCTGATCATATAGCGCTGAAAAAGAAAACATACAGATTTTTTGATAAAACAAAACGATCCACATATGCTACTTATTCATTTATTGATTGGTTTTCTAATATTTCATTTAAGATATTTACGCATGGGTTCATAGTGTCATTGAGAGTTTACACCATTTTCTTAAAAAAATTTCCTCACATGCAAAAATGTTTACAAATACTTGAGATCATCTGTTTTAAGATTATATATTTTTGCCTATAAAGATATCTATATTTTCATCCTCTCTTAATGGAAAATTTTACATCCACTTCCATTCCTTATGCTTATGGAAATTTCTGTTTGATTTATTTTTAAGACACATATGTTGAACTATGGTCTCTTGAATTATTTTACCTGGATTTTAATAAGGGTTATTTCTTAATCACTGTTTTTTTCAATTATGTATATGTTTAGATATATTGTTCCCTGATACCTCAGATGACTTATAAACCATTACCGTGTCACTCAAGTCACTTTAAAAGAATATCAAGAATGCAAGCAATACATAAAAAGCACAATAAGAATTATAATTTCAAAAAAGTTTTAGTAGAAATATGCAGTGTGAATATATCGTTGGAATTTGTTTTAGGTGAGTATGGGAATTCAGGTATGTAAAATATTTTACTATTTTGTGCAAGAAGAAATAAAAAGCAAAATTTGGTATCCTCCTTCTCCCCCAAAATTTCGGTGGCAATGGTCTGAACATCCATCAGATGCACTTATTTGAGAGTCATATGAAGGAGACCTTTTCAACACAGGATCCTTCTTCTGCTGGTATACACTTTCACTTCCTGTTTCATCCCAACACTACCATCCCTATTGTGTTTGCCCTTAGCTTTCGTATAGTTCATTTTCTCATGTTTTGATTGAATATTTTCTCCTTACATGTCTATGATGCATAGACACTCTTCCAATGTCATCTTAGTTTATCTAAACCTCCAGCCATTGTTATTATTTATTCCTTTCACTCCTCATCACACTCATATACAAACTTAATTACAGATGCTTCTTGACCTTCAATGGGATTACAATCTAATAAACCCGTTGTTAATTTGAAAATATGTCAAAAATTTAATATACTTAGCCTACCAAGCATCAGAGCTTAACACAACCTACATATAGGTCACCCAGAAAAAGACCAAAATTCAAAATATGAAGTGCCCTTTTTACCAAATGCATACTACATTCACAAGTCCAACCATTGTAAGGCAGTGGGGGGGGGGGCGCTTCTGCATTCATTTTTTCTTATATTCTACCCACCTGAGTATACTCAGATTAAGGCATCACTAAATTTTACCTTTTTATTGGTAGAGATATAGCGCATTGTTCTCTGTAAAATTGTTTCATGGCTGATGTATATTTTTATATTTAGATAAATTTTATCTTTTCAGTACTTAATTGTTTAGTACTTATCTTCAAATGCTTTTATATTCCTTAGCACTGATCTTTAGAAAATATTTAATAGAATTTGAAAGTACATTTAACTTTCTCTCAAATAAATATTATAACAGAACACTGATTTTGTTCTTTGACAAGAACTTATTCCCAACTGTATTAAGAAAGTTACTCTGAAAAAAAGTTAATCATTACAGAAAGATATGTTAAAATTTCAAGATGTGGGATGAAAATCTATCACAAAAACAAACAAAAAAAGATTGGTAAGCAATAACATAAACCTCTGAGGTATTGTGAAATAACTTTTATTTTTGTCATATTTTTGCTCTGGAATGTAAAATGGTGTTACTTCTGCTGGGCTCATCTGACATCTAATTCACTCTCTGGAAATCGTAGGCAACCATTGTCTCATAAAGTAAGGGATGTTATGATAGTAAAAGACATGATTTATATATCTTTGTAGTAGATTTCTAACATGACTTTCTCAAAATAGACAATAAAATAATGCTATTGCTCATCAGAAAAGAAAAATTTACTTTCAGAATTGCTCAAAAAAATCCCATAATTGTGTGAAGAAAAAACTGTTACATTATATGTGGGTTTTTATTGTGTGTCTGCTCTAATAAAATAACATAATTTTAGCAAAAGCACTTTCAGTTCATCAATAACTCATGTAAAATACTCTAAGATCTTATTAAAATCATGCAAAATAAGATGTGATCATCGATACAACATGAAGAGAAAGTCAATGCAAGCTGAAATATATTTTAATACATATATGTTATGGTAAATTATGTTCTCTTAATGATTATTTTACATTTTATCCCTTTCTTTGGACATATAAATAATTACTACAAAAATTGTATCTACTAAGAATACAATTGCCTAAGAATAGTGTTGTATTTTGTAAGTTCATAGTATTTCCACATTTGTTCTGTGTTTTATTTATTGGTTGATAATAATAAATCCATATATGTATATTATATATGTATGTATGTATGTATGTGTGTATGTATGTATGTGTATTACATAATGGTGCTAGATCATTGCTAGATCAACCACACTGATGATCAGTGAGTAGATTATTTGCTTGGGGGCATACTTATGAAGGTTTTTTCCTGCCATTGCCCTAATCATAATGATGTCATCAACTAAGAATCAGATAAGAATTGTTTAAATGTCCCTACAAATTTACAACTGTAATCAACATCATGATCGAGTATATAGCAACAGCTATGTTGGTAGACAAAATTCTATTAACTGGGCCTACAGATATACTGAAGGGTACATACAATTTTATTCACCCCTAAATACAGTCTACAATCTTCAGAATTCCCTATATTCTCTCCTTCTTCCTCAAGTTCATTAGTCAATCTTTGACCCTAAAATGCAAATAAATCATGTTTGATAAGGTGATTAACAACATGCATCTTCCCAAAACCAATAACTGTTTCTCAGTCATTCCTATTTTTCTATCTTGAAAAATGGCTGTCACCTGACTTGAGGGCAGCACACACCCCTGCTCTCCACACAGACTCAGAGGTCATTCCACCTCAGGGACAAGGGACGCCTTCGGGAGGTGATGCATCTGCTTGTTACCTGGGTGGTGGTGATGGTGTCATGAGGATATGCATGCTTATGTCCGAATGAACAAAATTATATACATTAAATAGGTCCAGTTTTTATACAAATTATACTTCAATAAAACTGTAAAAACAACATCTACATAACATATTTGTATTTGCTCCTTCCAAAGGAAGAAAACATAATAATTTTCTAAGGATATTTTTCATTGGCCATTATTATTCCAAGTAAACCAATCATAATTAATTGTTCAATAAATTTTCCATGCATAAAGTTTATCAAAAATTCTAGTTAATACATGGTCTGAGTTATAAAAGGATTAGAGTCTCCTGTAATCTCGGTATTGGTAAAGTAGTAAGAATGTCAGTTAGCCTGAAAGGTACATATACACACATCTGTGGATGTGAAGTTTACACAATGGTTTCTTCAGAGATTTTGCCTCGCGTCTGCTCTTACTCAATTACCAAAATGGCAAACCCACATCCACTATAGCCTTGCAGATAAAGGATGATATTTCATGTCTATAAAACACTTAAGTGCTCTATCATGTTAACATATTAAGAAGCCATTACATGCTCAATCTTTACTTACAGCACAACGTAATATATAAAATGCCTAAGTGGTTTGAAAGTGCTCTGAGCCACTTATTCAAAGAGTGTGCTAAATGGTATTTTATATAGGAATTCCATGGTGCTCTGCAATATACGTTATGTTTACACACTTAGTAATGTAGGATTTTTACTCAGGGAAAAGGATTGCGGGTAATTTACGTAGACACTACAGAGAACTCCAGAAGCAACAACGGATCCAGTTAAGGAAAGCTGAAGAATAAAGCAAACAAATGCATCAAGTCCCCTTTTAACTAGTAATAAAGTATCCAACACCAACACTTTCAAAAATATATGTGTGGTTGTTATCCCAATAAAAGTGAAAAGATAATTATTATAAAGAATCTGCCCATGGGAAATTGTCCTTAGGCATTCAGAGAATTTGGAAGAAGAGCTCTGAAACAAATAACAAGCAACATCTGCGCAGACGTAGAAACACACACACACAAAATGTGATATTTAGGGAAAGGTAGATGAGCGTGGGGGAAGAACTAGACCTAGACGTATGTCATCATCGTTTTACTGAAACAAAAGTCTGGGTGTGAAAAACCAAATCTCCATCAATACAATTCCCAGTAATGCAAATGCATAAAGAGATATTAGAAACTGTAAATTTCCCATTTGAGTAGCATTTGGAAAAAATGATTGTGCTTTTTTATTAACATCAAACTCAATCTCTGATATTGATGTTTTATGTAAAGATAGAACAGTTATAGATAGATAGATGAGATAATAGAAAGTGACAAATAGGAATCAAGTTGATTCATTTTATGTTTGATACTAATAGCTCACATAACTATGGTACAACTATTTAAGAAACTACAGATCTTATTCTGATTACAAAGTGTTTAAAACAACACCCTTTCTCTCTTCCTGGATCTCATCTCAGGCCACACAGTGTATTTACTAGTAAACATTTTTAATATCCTCCAATAAATGATAGTCCTTTCATCTTTCTTATACTTAATCTCTAATAAATCCGTAGAACTATAAACTGTGCTTTGTGTCTGCTTGCAGAAACCTCATCCTGTGACAAGCAAGCGTTTTTGCTCTCACCAGTGTGTGTCGTTGCTGGTAGAGGCCGGCGAGTCCACATGCTCTGCTCTGTGAAGTCTACGACCAGTCTACCCTTCACGTCCCACCTCTCAGGGTTCTGCTGTGTCACTGCTTTCTTGTTTCCTCTGTAGGTAATTTTTCTCTCCGTTTATAATATACTTTTGCACTCCTTGTTAACTTTTCTTGTTATTATTTGTCTGAAGAGACAAAAGACAGTAGTACACATCACTAACTGCCGTGTTTAACCGGATACTTCTGACCCAATTTTAGTTTTAATATATATTTCCAAAGTCTTAGCTTTTCTGTATTATTCCACATAAAACAGGTGTCTTAATAAAGGTCTGAAGAGAAATATATAAAACTTATTGTTGGAAACAACAATAAATATTTTTCAAGGCTACTTTCTTCTTATATTTTTGTGGAAGTCTCCTCCTTGTATATTATAAAATAATTGAACTGATTTGTATTTACTTTTTTTCCCTACTATGTTTGCCTGTTTAATTTTGTTCCACAATCCCTCTCTACACCAGCAGGTTCCTTGGGTCACACTCGTCTTTAGGAGCACCAAGCCTACACTGGAGGTCAGGGGGACCCGGCCTTTCTGGACCCTCCTGCTTTAAGAATGGCCTGAGATGCAACCACATCACACATAGACCTGAGACACCTTGCATCTACAAAAATGCAACAAAACTGAGCTTCGGGAATGGGGTTTCATTCCCGTTCTCTGAATGATGTTAAAAACTCTTTAAAAAGTAGTATTGAAATCAAGCTGAAAAAATGTCATTTGAAGTAAGAGCTATAATTTATATATAGTTTAAAAAATTTACATTCCCTTAACTACAAACTATAGAAATATGCATATGTATGTGTATATATACATATATATGTTGTTATGTATACCTAGATAGTATACTTTAATATATATTTATCAAAATACACAAACATAATAGATAATATGTATACATATACACATACATACCTTATAATCTTATGATGATGTATCAATAAAATTAAAATGAACATTTATATTATTAAAATGTTTGCATGCATACCTTATTGTTTTTTTTTTACATTTTTATTTATTTATCTTTAGAGGGGAAAGGAAGGAGAGAGGGCGAGAGGGAGAGAAATATTAATGTATGGTTGCCTCTCAGGCAACCTTGCCAGGAACTAGCCTGCAACCCAGGAATGTGCCCTGACTGGGAATCGAACTGCGATCCTTTGGTTCATAGGCCCACACTCAATCCACTGAGCAACACCAGCCAGGGCCATAACTTATTGATTTATTTGGTAGTTTTCTTATGGCAATGTTTATTAGTTAATCTTTTTTTTAATTTGTGCCAGAAATTCTCTTCTGGTTTATGTTGAAATTATGTTAAACTCTCTTCTGTCAATTTATTATTGGCAATAAAAATGAAATGGTAAATTAACATAAGTAGCATCACTTTTGTATTGAAATAATTTGTATTTAAAATTCTATTTAATTCTTGCAATTTCTCTTATGAATAGAAATGGCTGTCACCTTCATCTCTCTAATCAGGTTTTTGAAAAGCACACTTCCTCTTACTGCTGTGTGCCTGGTGGGGGAACAGTTTGGCTTATGCCCCTGTCCAAAGTACAAGGAGGATTCTTAATCATGTTAATATAAAACAAAAAATAATATCCTGCTGAAATAGATTAGCTTAGTCTGTAAAGCAAAGAAATCCATACTATCTTCAGATAAAAATTAAAAAGAAAATGTTCAAAAGTTGCCAGCAAAAAAAAATCACTGAGAGCAAAAACACTATGACTTACCTGGCTCATATTAATTTGGCTCCAATATTTGACATAAAAATATACACAGTCATAAATTATGTATTAAATCTGAAATTTTATTGTCAACATTTGTAAGTAATGATGCATTAATTATTTTTATTTCAAATACATGAAATTTGTAATACCTTGAAAAGGCAATGCTACAAAAATTCTCATATTATTTTACATTCATATATGATCATAGTAAATATTACAGAAGCCCAATTTATCTGTATAGTATAACTGAAGTTATGGTACATTTCTCAGTCAGAGTGCAGTAAAATTATCAAGTTCTTAGAAGTGATGAATTTTGAAAGTCAAGCAGTAAATTACATTTTCAGGAAAATGCCAGAGAAGGGATCTTTGCACAAATAATCAGTAACATTTATGTTCAATAAAGAACAATGTGGGAATCTAAAAAAAGAACAAATGTCAAAATGATGGGTCAGCTCCCTAGACACCTACACAATTTCTATTTCTAGGTGTTCTTAAAAACATAAAAGGTTGCTAAGATTCGGTTTCTTTTTCAGGCAGCTTCCTTTCCCTAAATTAACGAGATATTGTAGACTCTTTAAAATGCATTTAGCGTTTTGTTCTCAGAGCAGTTGCTTTTGTAATGTAAAGTGTTATGGTCTCATAGAGAATATGCTTTCATTAATTAATTGATGATCAGTAAGATTTTTTTCAGGAGCTTTTTGGTTATTATATTTGTATGTGTAATTCAATTTATATTTGTTTTTAATATTTTTATTAAATGGATTGGGGTGGCGAAGGTTAATAAAATCATATACGTTTCAAATGTACAATTCTGTCATAAGTCATCTGCATATCTCACATTGGGTTTACCACACAAAGCCAAATCTTTTATATGTTTAGTTACTAGAGAGAAATGAAGATGGGGAAGATAGCAAAGGGAAAAGGGGGTCATACATTTGGTTTTAACTACTCACATCTGTCTCTCATTCCTTGCAGTATATTTTATTTCCATTGCTATCAACATAACTGAAGAATGAATTAAACAGAAGGTGATAATAAAGACCTACTTTCCTTCATCTTCGGACACCGTGCGTTGAAGAACCCCCTTTACCTTGCATGCTGCTCCTGCCCCGCAGTTCCCGACAGGCTGTTGGGGAGAGGGCCTTCGTTGTCAGAAGCTGTTCCCCACCGTGTCTCCCTTCTCTCCCCGGGCACTACTTTTCTGGATTCTCTCTTTGCGCTGCCTTTCTCCTCGCATGTAATTTCTCCTTACAGGTAGGAGAAAACAATGTGAGTAGCCTCAAAGAAAAATAAAAAGAACATAGTAATAACCAAGGCATAATTGAACTTGAAGAAGCGTTATTTATATTGCTTAAGTAAATGCATAAAATGACAGATTTTTAAAGATCTTTTGTATTACATTATCCCACTTGTTGGCTTTAGCAGGAATTAATTCATGCATCAATCTCTGCATAAATTCCTCAAACACTGTAGGTGTTGCACACACAAAAAGCTTAGTGTAGCACTGAGAACAGTAAATATGATGGTAATTATCTTATTACTGTGGTTATTAGTGGCATTATTATGATGATCATGACCTATTCTGATGTTAATAACAGCATACTGAGACTGATGACATGAAGGCCAGGGAAATTAATCTGCCTGTGACATCCGTGAGCAAGTGAGCAAACAACAAATAAGGGAACAAAAGAGACAGGTTACAAGTCAAAGTGGGATGTTACTGAGCGGGAGCTGGAAGTTTAGCAGCCAGCTATTTAAACAATGGAAAAATGAGTATTTTAAATTTTGGGTGGTTTTATGTATCCATAATATATATAACTGAATTAAATGGGTGAAGCATTTAAAAATAAACTTTAAAAATTCTTTCTAAAAATGGGCATTTCTGGGTAGCAGAGAAGCTTATCAAATATTACCATTATGATCTCAGAACACCGTTTTAAAGGTCTTTCATAAGATCTATGTGCTCATTAAATACAGGATATAATTATGAGTTAAGAAAATGTAATGTTTTTCTATAAACAAACTTGCGGAAAGAGTTAATGAAATTAATATTATGTCTTTAGGAATCAGCCAAAAGAGGTTGAGATAAATGTAGGGAAGAATGAGAAGATCTAACACATATCTAATAGTACTTTTAAAGGAAATGAATTTATAAAATGAAAGGGGAGTCATTTCAAAAGATAATGGACCTGAAAATATAAATAAATCATCAGATTGAAGAAGCATATGAAGGCCTAGATTATACCTAAAGTCAGCTAGACCATACAAATATCTCAGAACTGAAACTGCACAGTAATTTTAAGTTGTCCTCTTTACTACACTGAATTCTAATCAAAACTTACCAGTGGAGGTAAGAGAGACATGTGAGGTGCACCTGTTCCCTTTTCTCTAGGCTCCAAACATTTTGGCAGGTAAATCACCAGGCTTACAAAACATGTAATATTCCAACACTGTATTTTACATGCAATTCTGCAACATGTCTTAAGGAACATAGAACACTAGTCAAGAAGAGGTATATCAAGAAGATACAAGTTCCAATTGATAACGAACTGACGAACTGCAGATCACTACCACTGTGAGATCAGTATAAATTATACCTTCATTGATTTAGTAATAAAAGTTCGCTCTCACTACTCATTGGGCTTTTGAGAACATCAGAAAACTATCTAAGGACCTTGAAGTCTCATTCAAACTTTCCTTTTTTTTTTTTTTTAATTGAGGGAGATTCAATAGAGGTAATTTAGAATAAAAACAAAATAAAACAGAATTAAAGGTATAATCATTGTTTGTTTAGATGCTAATTTTGAATCGAGAGTTGGCTTCACTAATATTTTAAGGCTTTCTAATATTTCTGGATTCTCTTACAATTAAACCTGCATATCACCTGTTTGGTTACTATGACTATGTAACAAATTACTTGGACACAGTGACTGTGGACTCTTTTTGTTTGTTTTTGGAAGGGATCGTGTGTGGGAAAAGGGGACGCATATTTAGTGCCAGACAGCCCAAGTAGAGCCAGCAAGTCCTCACCGAAGATTTCAGTGCCCCTCTACATTTCCCAGCATCCTTCTCACTTAGTTGGAAGCCTCCCCAATTCGTATGGCTGAAGATGGTGAGTGTGACACTGCCGGCCTGAATCAGGTGAAACCAGCATGCCTGCTGTCTTCCTTCTCCTTGTGGTGCCTATGTTGGCCATGAGATGGTGGAGCCACAATTGCAAAATACTCTCAAAGAACAATCACTGCATAGAATAAGGATGGTTTGCGTGATCACCATTTAGACCAGTTCTCTCCAATGAGAAATGTACTTTGCTTCGTTGTGCCACTGAAATCTTAGCATTTGTCTCTTAAGGAAGTTAATGTTATTATCCTGGTTAATACAAACCTTTAAAGTGGTGAATCTAAAAAAAGAAAACCCCAAATTTGTTCACGTTTATGAAAAAATATATAAAAACTTGATTACAACTTAAGGTTACCGCCAACAATACCTTTATATAGTCTACATATTCTTTTTGAAATTTTGCATGTATCAAAAAAATTTTACTGCATTTATAATTATGAATGTCCTTCAACTCTAAGTATAGGAACAAAAATAAATGAAAACCAGATATACTTCGTTTTTTAAATGTTGTATTAAGTAATGTTTTATTTTATAGACAAAAGTATGTGAATCATCATTAATGGGCTACCTAAAACATGTTCCCCACTGGGCACTGTGATGTCACAAGCCCTCCACTCCCCTGCCCAGAGCACCGGTGAGCCCCTCAGAGAAGCCCTGTGCGCCACACCTGCCACTAGCTGCCCCCCAGGTAGCGCCTGTCCTAATGCCTTAACTGCAGATTAGATTTACTTCTTTTTATGCTTTATATACATGAAATCATACAGTACGTGCTCTTTGTGCTTGGCTCCTTTTCTATAGAGTTATATTTGAGACATGCATCTGTTTTTCCCAGATAACTGTTGTTTGATCAATAAGTAGATTTCAATTACTTTATAACTATTTTTCTAGGGTAATCATAAGCACTTGGCTGAAACTAAGGAACATTTGCAGCGGCATGGAAAAAAGGCAATCATTTGTTTTTATGACTATTTAAAATAATAACTATAACAATAATTATGGGGGAAGGAAAAGTCACTGTTTATAATTGTACAGACATTGAGGCTACAGTTAGCACCTTGTTTTGTATCCTGGACTAAAACTCATTAAAAAAAGAGGGCTACCTTTCAAAAAAATGATTAAAAAATCTAAAAATGTACTTAATAGGACTAAGAATAAGTAAGTAGTATTCACAGTGGTATTAGTTTACTATTCCTAAGAAGGCTTTCTGCAGATTGCAGAATGATGTTGGGGTAGTTTTTGCATTGTGGGAGAAGACTGACACAACAGTGGAATAAGGAGGGTTAGAGAGAGGCTGTGCTGTTGTATTGGAAACCAGAGTTTCAGTACAAATTCATGATTTTAATACAAACACATATGTAAGCATATGTGTGTGTTTTGTAAAATATATGCATTTGTATGCATGCATGCTGCATAACCTTGCTGACCATGCTCAGAAATAGTGCTTCCCAATGTTACAAATAGTAATGAGACTACAAGGGGTGTCCATTGTTTTGGCGTCTGTTGGCCACACTTGAAGAATAAGCGTTATCTTGGGTCACACACTAAATATACAAACACTAATGAAAAGTGATGAGCAAAAAAAAAAAAAAAAGGTTTTAAGTAAATGTACAGTTTTGTGTTCATAGCCATCCTGGGTTACATGTGGCCTGCAGGCTGCAGGTTGGACACTGCTGACCCTAGACCATGATTTTGATCTCTGAATATCATTCCTTCATAAAAATAACCCACGTGCCTACCTGGGGGAGATGGATGATGAGTTTAGATCTCAGGCAGAGAAAGTATACGGCTCTAAGGTAACACCCTGCTGGGCCAGAAAGTAAGGGAGTTGTCAAAAAATCATGGGGCATTGTCAAAATAACACATGAGTTAGGTTGAAGGGCTCTACTTGGACAAAGCTAGGATAAATTTATCATGAAAACAAATATTGGCAGTTCAGGATTATAACAGATTGATTTAAAAAATCATGAGTCCATCCCGATAAATAAATGAAAGCAGATAAATAAATAATGGATGGTGGATATCTGCATAAGAGAAAACAGCTTCCGTAGAGTAGAATATCAACTATTGAAGGATCTAGAAAGAATGACATTAAAAATAACTTTTTTTGAAATCAGAGTAATAATTTATTTACACATTAATTATTTACAAAGGTTAATTAATATTTGTGGGTTGAAGAGTAATGAGAAGAATATTTACATAGTTCCAAAGTGCATGCCTATAAATAGAAAGAAAGAAAATGATTAAGAAAGCATCACAGTTTAACAACTGTGTAAGCTCTAGTAAGGAGTATAAATTTTGGTGTAACCTTTCAAGTTATCTTTAGGTTTGAAATAATCCCAAAATAAAGTAAGTAAATATATATATATATGTGTGTGTGTGTGTGTGTGTGTGTGTGTATAATGTTGTAAATTTCAGTTTGTTGGTTTAACATTGCTTTAGAAACCAGGGTCTAAATGTCAAAAAATTTAAACATAGAAAACAAAAACACATTTCTATCAAAGACCACTGAGTTAGAGACAATCCAAATTAAAATACTAAATCAAGGACTGTGATTCGAAATATGCAGGAACATGAGATGAATTTGTCGTTTATGCTCGTTAGATGACAGCTTTCTAATAGGTGTAGGTTATATTGATGACTCGCTCCCTGAGAACAGCAGTGAGTTTCTCACATTTGAATGATTAATATTTGCATTAAAACTACAGGTTCAATAACACACTCAGTTAATTTTGTGCTCCACAGGATTTTAGATTTACTTCACACTGGACTTTCTTTGATTTATTTTCTATTAATAGCAGTTTGTGTCATCAAACTTAATAAAACGGGTTAAGCTGGCTATGCTCCTCCTCTAGAATATGTACTTTAGCAAAGATTTATTAAAAGCCATATATAACTGTCCTCAAACATATATTCAAAATCCAGAATGGCATATAAAGAATTATTTTACTCAAGTTCTATCATTCTTCAGAGGCTCATTTGATTGTTTATTTCTTTTTGAAAAATCATCTCATGCTCAGAAATGTCACTTTTTCATTTATCTTTACTAATTCACTTCCTATACTAATTCTTTTATATACAGACTAAATTATATACTAATTTTCCTTACAATATTCAAAATTATTATACTCCCATATTAAAATTAATAATCTAATAAAATATTCATATTGACTAGGTACAATAGGATCAACTCTGTTATTTATATACACTAGATTCTAGGTATTTGAGAATTTAATATTGTTCTCCTTCCTTTTTAACTCTTTTGAGTGATCAAGGACAGATCAGATGTTTTTTAAACAATTTGTAGTGATGTCAATGGAGTTATGTAGACTAAGTTTATAAGTATATACTAGAAAATTAACCCATAATTACTTGCCTATTGACTTATTATTTTAGTACCAACTGCTACTCATCATACTTTGTCATTTAGTCCCTCAAAATACCCTATGAATTATCAGTGGTTTATACAAAAAATAACAGTAGTAGGAAAACTAATGCACTATTTCTTCACAAGTAGCAAAGATGAGCTCAAATTCAAGTTTTGCAGGTGGTAGTGCAGCACATTAAGATTAGGACTTTAGATCCAATTTTTTCAAAGACTTAATACTACATGAAAAACGAAAAAACAGTTTGCAAGCCTCTGCTTACATTAAATTTGTTACTCTCCTTCTGCAAAAAAAATCATAAGGTTAAACCCATAGCACTATGGTAGGATGCCTCGAAGAAGGTAAGAATGCAGGGATGCATGAAAAATTGAGTCCATTCCTAAAATAAAAATTCTTCACTAGACACCATTTAAAAATTCTTTCTGTTAATAAATTAAGTCCTGATCACTGGGTTTTGATGATGAGGTGCCCGTAACTTGGCTACCATGACAGATAATTGACTTAGTTGTACCCAAAGAACTAGAATTTATCTGCTCAATATTATATGAAATCATGTCAATATTGGACCTCCAAACATACAATAGCATGTTCCAAAATTTTCTATTGGACCACCAACAAGTAAATAAACCAGCTTTGAGGTAGGAACTAGGCAGCAGGAGAGTCTGCAATTGAGTGTAGCTTACATTGCATCGATTGGCATCCAAACATGGGAGAGAACAGCAATGGAAAACTAAGATTACAAAATTTTTTTTAAAAAAAGGAATCTAAGGAAAAATTTCCCTTCTCCTATAATACTTTGAACTAGGAACCAAGATAAGCTCCTGGTTTGAACAACCAGTTTATGCATGTGAAGAGTAGAATGGCATCCATTCCAGCTTTCCGGGAGGAAAATGGCCACCCTTCTCGTTTCTGCGGGTGTAAAGTGCTACACATTGACTTTGAAACAACTAATAATGGGTGTTCTAGACCATGACTACTATCACATTTTTTTAATTGTAGAGATGTTTCTTTTTATCTCTGTTTTGAACCTCTAAGCATATTGTGACTGTCCACTACATATTTTGTTACTTGGCACTATCCCCAAGTAAACATCTTTGCCTGAAATTTCACCCAGGATACAAATACCCTAAATGGCGACCAAGGTAAAAATAATTTATTGTCAGATGAAAGAAGTTAAAGTTTACTTAAGGTACCTGCAATAACACTAAGAGTGCAGAGGATAACAACATCTACAATTGCTTAATTTAGAATATTTTTAACTCCAGTGGGATGAACACCCCAGAATAAACTAGCAATTTTCATTTTACCCACATGAAATGTAATGCAAAATGATAAGATCAGCTCCTTTATCTTCTCATCTTCAATTTTCTTGAACTTATAGAGCACCGGTACATCAGTAAACACAGCCTATGATGGTAGTTTAGAATATATCCTGAGGAATCACATGTATTTATGAAATATCACATCAAACTTCTGTGGTCATTGAGCAAAACTTTCTATCATTTCAAATTGTAAACTTAGCCCCTTCTACTAAACCCATTACTTGATCTTATCAAGCTCTCTAGTACCCTTCTACAACTGTCTACGTTATACCCCTGTGTTCCTATCACACCTGTGTCTACTTTTTCTCCCCAACTCTCTTGATGTAACACTGCATCCCTACACCACTCTTTTTCTTTTGACCAAGTTTCCATCAACTCCCTATGCTGTTGTGCCTGGTTTACGTGCCTGACAAAACTCCAATGCCGGCTCACTAGCCATTTTCTCTCCACACCTAAACAAAGGCTGCTTTCCACAGTTGTAGAAAAATCACAAATCTATGAAAATCAACTTCTCTAAAAACAAAACAGAACATAGTTTCTAAACTCAATTGAATACACAGTACCACCTAGATATCATTATTCTACTAGATTACATATGAGACATCAGTTATCTCCAATTTTTTCCTTTCCAGTTTTACATGCCTATGTGTAAGTTAAGTTTCATGAATCTTGTATTCCATATGTGTGAAACAGAAGTAGTAACACTGAAATTAGTGTTAACTATAAAGAGATATTTGCAAGATTTTATATGTAATAGTGTTTTAGGAGTGATCACTAAATTTATATCCCAGATAAAATCTTAATAAATACATTGGAGATGAAGATAAGACCTTACGGGGTTAGGGAAGAGGCGCTTAAGTCACACGAAGGTAGAGATACTTCTAATTAAGAAGACGATGGAAGTGGAGATAGTGAGAGTAAAACAGAGAAGACAGATGGAAGCAAGGAGGAGCTAAGCATCAGAAGGAAAGTTACAAAGAACCTTTGTGATTGAGTGGGTAGGAGGATACCAATAGAAACATTATCTCATTTTGAATTTTGAACATTTTTTGTGTGTATGTGCTTTGGGGAAATTAAGCAATGTGTAAAGCAAAGTTGTGAGAATTTAGTATTAAAAAATCCTACATTCCTATAGTGGCAAACTAAAAACATCATGACCTCAGAACCAAATTACTTGAACTCTGAATTAAAGGAGAAAATGGACACAAATACATATTAAGTACTCTTAAAGTCCATGTAAACTTTAATTTGATCTAATGACTGAACATCAGCTGAATTAGAGCTGGGGAGAGTAAAAATCTATTAATTGAAGTTGAATTTGTAGTGCTGTTAAGAAATACACGGTACTGTTTGTTAGTTTACATAAAACGTATGCCTTCATTATATCAGGAGATAGCAATAAATGCCTTCTCATTATCTTTAAATTTAAAAACCTGAAATAAAAGAATAAAAGGTAGCAAGTCAAGAAAATGTCATTTGCTCATTAATGTTAAGAGGTAGAAAATATTTTTAAAAATACAATCAGTAATAGACATGTAAAAAGGTAAATAATTAATAAATTAATGAGCTTTTCTTTCATGTAGTTTTGTTATCTTGAATTTTTGCTGCTTGACAACCATAAGTGCAAACCACATCTACGGAGGAATCGAAGTGACAGTTTCTTATTTGATTTCTTAGCTCCTTTTTCTTCAAGAGAAACTTATGCAACCCAGCTCAAAAATCATACAAAAATTTTATTTTGCTAAAGTAGTCATCGCTTTTATAAAATTTAACAACAGATGGGATATCATAAAATGTAGTATTGATCATTTTAATTAAAGACTTTAAAAATGTTTAAAGACTAATTCAGGGTCACAGACTTCTGATAAGAGAAATGGTGACATACTGGAAAATTGACATAATCAGGTTGTGATCCCAAATGACTTCTTTTCAAAAGTCACATTGTTAACTACAACTTGATACTGCAAACTAATTTATTTGCATCCATCCTTCAGAAACCTTTATCAGGCCACCATTTTCCTGCCAAGAACAATTGCTTTATACTTGAAACAATTAGTACTTTTTTGTAAATTTGCTGTTCTCACTTTCTCTTTCTTTCTTTCCCCCACTCCCTCCAGGACACCATTGCTTATTTTTGTTGTTGTTAACTTTGGATGTCAACTTACTTAGCCTGTTTGCTATGTATTGCCCAATCAAAAATCTATTATTTCGGTGGAGGTAGAGAAATAATGTATCTGAGCAGGCCTACATTGTCTCTAGCACACTTTAATAAAATTTGCTTATTTAAAATATGTTAAATGACTCATCCTTATTTATGCTCAATAGACTTAGTGCATTTATTACATACTTAAAATGATCAGTTATTCTGAATTGATTCCATAAACATTGTTTTAAAAGGTGCATTCTTCCTTTTTTATCTTCTTTGGTTATGAAATCATGTGTACTTTTATATCTATTAATACTTTACTGTCATAAGAAAAATCTCTCAAGAGATATTTCACCTTTCTGGACTACTCCTTTTTATTTTAACATTGGGATTATTTATAACCGTAAAGATTCTTTTAATGCACTTCACTATTAGAACTTAGAGCACTTGGACAAAGACCTAAAGGAGACTGAAGAGCTAACTATATGCAGATCAATATTGAGTGTTTTAGGCAGCTGTGCCACTCTGGGCCAGAGAGCCTAGGATCAAATTTTAGTTCTTTTTTTTTTTTTGCTATGTTATGTTGGTCAGGTTCAGAAGTTTTTCTGCATCAGTTTCTGCCAATGGGCAGTACATCTCATGGGCAGCCATGAGTATTAATGGATCAGTAACTTAAATCTCAGTGCCTAGCACCTACTAAGTACTCAGACATTTAACTGGTTTCTATCACTGGCAGAGGAAACAGTAAGAGCTAGCAACCCTAAAGCAGGAGTGTACTATTCTAGAACTAGTAAGGAAACTAGTGCAACTAAGTGGGGAGAGGAAGGGATGTGGGTAGACGAACAGAGCAGAAATGAAGTTAGAGAGAAGCAGATCATTCAGCATCTTACAAGGCAACACAAGGATTTGGATTTCATTTTGAGTGCTAAGGAAAGTCATAGAGAAATTTTAAGTAGGAATGTGACATGATTTCTTCTGCTTTATGCATTATGTGAATGGTTTCAGTGTGTTTCTGTAACTGGAGTGTAGTGGAGGCTCAACAGATTAATATGTTTCAAAAAATACATAAACTTCAATTCATCTTTGATAGAAACACAATATTATTACATATTTTTAGTGGCTCCAAGATGGGGCTCTTTAAATGTTAAAATGATGTAAGTCATGCAATGAGCCAAAAGTCTGTTTTAGCAGGCTTCCTTCAATGTAGCAACATCCTTGAATCGCTGCTTTGATTACAGGTTGTTGATTCCACCACTTAATTACTCAAAATGATAATACATCATTATCTGTACTCAAATGGGTGTTTTTGTTGTTTTTTTGTTTGTTTTTTTTTGTTTGTTTTTTTGCTTAGGATTTTCATCCCATTGTAATTAAATGACTCTACTTATTTGCCTGCACTGAGGCAAGATGACCTAGAAAGTTAGGATCACCTGGGATGCTGCGTGGGCTGGATCACTTTCTATGCAGTATTAGGACCACTTTTCTCTGTCTGGCTTCTTCACATTCCCTATCCACATGAGTCTACAACAAAGAAGCTGAACTTCCTATGGGGCAGCTCAAAGGCTTCCTAAAGTACAAAAGCACCTGCTGCTTGTTATGCCTTCTTAAGATTTAGTCCCAAAGTTGGCACAATGTTACTTGCGAACTTTCTGTGGGTTAAAGTGAGTCTGAGGGCCATTCAATTTCACTGTGGCAAGAGATTACAAAAGGAGGTGAATTCTGAGAATTGTCCTCGGTTAGGGTTCATCTTGGGACAATAGATACCACAGTCACCCTGCACTCTAGACGTATTTAGAATGTCTAGAAAGAACTTCAGTGTTTCACTGCCCTAAGATTATAGAATACTGGGGAGAAGGGAAAATGCCATCAACATTTCATTTTATCTTATTTATTTTATGTTTGTACACACCTGGAAGACACATACTTTATTTGATGATTAGATAAACTAAGAAAAACACAGGTATGTCAAAAAGCTATTTGGTAAATGTACACAAATTATTGCAAAAGGATCAGAGAAATTACAATAAAGCCAAGATAATTGGAAAATAGAAATACTTCCCCATTTCACTCTTTCTGCATGCCAGCATCATCCTGCTTATTAAAGACCATCTGCTTAAAATTATCCCTTATTACAACTAAAGCACAGTCAGAACTGAGAAAAACAAGATGGTTTTTCTCTTTTATGATGTATATTGCAGAAAATTTTAGAGTCAATATATATTTTTTAATTTGTCAAAATTACACATGTACATATATAATCTACTTTTATTTTTCAAGATGCCAATTTTATTTTCAAGCACTAAATGGTACTCTAGTTTTCCAAAAGACTTTTTTCACTTTATATAGCTATAAGAATGGTCTTGCAAGACTGTGCATGAAGAGAGCTTGCCAAACTATTATATCAAATAATAGTGAACCTTTTTTATGATCTCCCACAGTGAGGGACTTGTGCCAAAGAACAGCAGCATAAATGGATTCTCTTCCTGGTGGGCTCGAATGAAAGAAAACTGGATTCTGCAGCTCCTCATCAGAAGACCACAGCTGACCAGTCTGAAGAAGGAAGGAAGTCCTTGTAGGAATGCCGACTGAGAAGGTAAAGTGCTCATTAGGATATACCATTTCCTTTGAATGTCAGGAGAGAAACATACACATTTGTTTTTCTTGTGGATCAACATGAAAGAATTGGGCAAATGGTTCCTGATCTAGACACTTTATTTTTGCCATAAAAATTAGAGGTTTTCTTGTTGACTTTTTCAATGACGTAATTTTTTTCTGAATGCTACAATGCTAATATCTTGGAAAAAAGAATAGCCTGAATTATACTACATTAGTAATATTAGTAATACATTAGTAGGATATTGTAAGCAATTAAAACAATAACTTGAGACAGGAATGATATTAGAATTTTTTACTTGGTACCATTATGGGGAGAAAGTATATTTAAATAGTTAATAAAATAAAATGGAGATCGCTCAAAGAATCCCCAAGCAGGCAAAAACAGTGAAGCCACATAAGCAAAAGTTAATCATTCTTATTTTATGAACAGAAGCAACACTTAACTTAGGTTATTTCTTTTATATGTCCATGATAATTATAAGTAAAACTTAGTTTTCTAAAATGATATAAGATAATCACTTTTAGCTCATCCCCTGCCTCCTAGAAACCTTAATTTTAAAAGCAAATCACTGGAAAAGTTAAATAACTTTCTCCTTTCTGCTTTATAAGTCATCCTGTAGTGTCCTGCTCTGAATTTTATAGGACTGTTGGGATTGAATTCTTCCTGTTGATGAGTTTGCTTCTCATTCAATAAAATATTGGTATCAAGTAGAGGCCTCCTAATTTTTTTTGAAAGCTTAGAAAACTAGAAGATGTCTTGTTGGCAATGTTGGATAAATAGATATATGATAAAAGACGCAATGGAATAAACTGCAGACAAAAGTTTTCTCTAAGGTAATGAGATATATAAGTTTCATTTTAACTTTTAAATACTTATTTTTATATTCTCTAATGGAAAATTTGACACATTCAGAATGAAAAGCCATCACATTAGTTTGTCATTGCTGCTGTAACAAATTAACCATTTTAACGGCTCCAGAGATTAGAAGTGGGGAATGGTTTGTTAATGGGTTAACTCAGGGTGTTGGCAGGTATGCATTATTTTCCACAGGTTCTAGGAAAGAATTCACTTGTTCATCTTCTCCAGCTTTTAGAGGCTGCCCACACCTCTTGGGCTATGGCCCCCTTTCCCCCCCAAAGCCAGCAATCACACTACTCTGACCTCTGCTTCCTCCACCACTTCTCCTCTGCCTGACTCTTTCTCCTCCTCCTTTCCCTGGGAAGGGGCCCGTGATCACATTGGGCCCAACTGAGTAATTCAGGCAATCTCCCCATCTCATAGGCAGCTCATTCCACCTGCAGCCTGATTCGCCTTTTCCATGTAAGGTGACAAATTTGCAAGTCTTGGGGATTAGGACACCTTTGGTGATGGTGGTGGTGGTGGTGGTGGTGTCATTTTGTCTACCACAGCTGTTAGATATATTTCCTAGTAAAGCTTCCTTAGGAAGGTTCATGGAACACAGTTTCATTCATTGTTTGCTTTGGTCCTTAACAAATCACCTTTTGTTAAGTAAATACCTTTATTCTTTTCAACATTTAGAATTCTTTCAATTTTTATGTTTTTCTTCTAGGCTTCATTTTTCTATGACATATTCAATGCCTTTAATAGTGTTATTTCATATACTTTTATTACAAAAATGGTGTAGTTGCTATTAAAAGAAATCCCAAATGTTCATTCATAGGTCAATTATAAACCTAACAAATTGTAGTCATACTTATATTCAATTACAAATTGTAACAATATGAATCCTGCATGACAGTGATATTTTAACAGCTTTATTGAGATATAATTAATATGCAAAGAACTGCATATATATGTAATGTATACAATGTGATGAGTTTGGACATTTGTAAATAACCAGGAAGCCATCACCACAATCAAGGCAATAACATATTTATTACCTCTGTACATTTCCTCGTGAGGTTCACATTTATATTTTCCCACTATCCCAATAATGTTCTTTATAACTTTTTAAATATTAGGTTAATATATTCTTACTTTAAATAAATTTTATTTGTCAATAACATTTGATAAAACTATTATATTAGTTCCAGGTGTGCAACCCAGTGATTCAACATTATACAACTTACAAAGTTATTTCCCCGATATATCTAGAACACATCTGACACTACACATGGTTGTTACAATAGTAGTAACTATATTTCCTAGGCTGTAATTTGCATCCTTGTGAGCATTCTGACCCTGATTCAAAAGTTGGTATTGTTGAAGTTTTCCCAGAGGCTTCTTATAATATCCTCATTTTTGGAGTTCTTTTGTCTTTTTGCTGTTCCGATTGGGTGTTTCCTGCTTCCTTATATTCCAAAACTCTGATTTGATCTTCTGTTTCATCTACTCCACCGTTACTTTCCCTTTAATGTATTCTTTGTTTCTAACTGGTTATTTTTTGTTTTTCCAATCTATTTTTATTTTCCTACCTCTTTTTTAAGTTCTCACTAAGTTCATCTACTCTTCCCCTCAGTTCAGTGAGCATCCTTATAACCAGTATTGTGAACTCTGCATCTGGCAGATGCTTACCTTCATCTTGTTCAGTTCTTTTTTTCTGGAGTTTTGGTCCATTCTTTCCCTTGAGACATGTTTCTTTGTATCCCATTTTGACAGCCTCCTTGTGTCAGCTTCTGTGTATTAGGTAGAGCTACTAAATCTTCTGGCCCTTATGTAGTAGATATTCTCTAGGGTCCAGGGTCCAGCCTCCGTGATCACCTGAGCAGAGCACTCGACGGCACTCCCCATGTGGGCTGTGCACACCCTCCCACTGCAGTTGAGCCTTCGTTGCTGTTGTCATATCAATGGGAGGAATTTATCCTCACCCGCTCAGCTGTAAGGACTGATTGTCACCACCCACCCCTGACATCTGGGTAGGGTAGAGGAGTAGCTTTGCAAGGACCCACCCCATGAAGCAGGACTTACTTCAACAGGACTCTGCTACCCACTGATTCCACCCGCTGAAGGTGCCCCTTGTGCAGATGGCTCTGGGACTGCCTGGGCGGTGCAGGCCCAGATCAGTGGACACTTGTGTGCTGCCTGGGATTACCTGTCTTGAGCTACAAAGTGATCTCCAGATGGCTGCCACTTGTGCCACTTGTGGAGGTGCCTGAGAGAGGCCAAGCTGTAAATCAAGGGCAGCTGTGACTATTGCAAGGCCCAGGGCCACTTAGTGAGAGGAGAGGCACACAGCACCTGAAGCCAGATGCTGTTTGTTTGAGAGATTTTAGAGGAGAGTGAAGCATGAGCCAAGACAAACCAATTGTATGGAAAAGCCACCGGAAACAGCTTGTGTGGGCCAATAGGTTAGGTAGGCAAGGTCCCAGGGAATAACCAGGGCAGGGGAACAGTGCTAGCCAGGTTGATGAAGACTTCGATTGGGTGCATGTCTGTAGGCTCTGCAACGGGGGTCTCAGAAAATGAACAATGGCCTCTGCAAGCATTTTTGTTTCAGAGGAAGCTGACCCTCCAGTTCTGCCCTGATGCTTGACAACTCAATTCCTCTCATATGTCCCTGATGCCACCCAATCTGTTGCCCCAGTGCTGGAGCTCAGAGTGAGTGAGTCTGTGCACGGGCCCTTTAAGTAGAATGTCTGGGAATCTAGAAGCCGTCTGTCTCACTCAGCCACAATCTCAGCTGTTTTTTACAACCAGAAATTATGGAGTCTTCTCTTATTGGCACTGGATCCTGGGCTGGGGGTGCCTGGTGTGGAGCTAGGACCCTTTGCTCCTCAGGGACACCCCCCACAGCTCTGATATACGTCCTGATTTTTACCTAACACATTCGGGTATTAGATCAGCCATTACACATCGCTGCCTTTTCTACTAGTGTCAATGTAGCTTCTTTTCTATGTCCTTAGTTGTAGGACTTCAGTTTAGGTAGATTTCAGGAAGTTCTGAGTGATGGTTGTTCTGTATTTAGTTGTAATTTTTAGGTGGTTGTGTGAGGATTCCACTACTGTGTTTACGTATGCTACCACCACGGTGGGAACTAAAATAAAATTCTTATAGAAAGTTAATTCATTATGTAGTAAGTGCTTATGAGAAAATTACATATTCCTCGTTTCCCTTTATTATAAAATGGACATAAACAAACCGACATTGTGCAATATTGTAATAAATGCAAGAGAAGCAGCAGTCGAAATAGAGGCTACCCTTAGATGCCAGACAGCGCATTAGAGGTAGCCTCATGGGTCCTTGACTTCATCATAGAATCTGGCTCCAGATCCCTGAGGAGCCTCAGCACCACTTGGTGCAGCGGTACCAGCATTCTGTGTTCTGGGCCAAATCCATGCCGATGCCCATGTGTACTTTCTGAGGTGCCCAGGTCTACTAGGGGCACTTGATGAATTAGACATCCTGTTATTATGTTTTAGGAAATTTCAAAGAACCTACCCAGAACAGAAGGTTTATTTCTGAGTGTGTGTTTTGTTTTGTTTCTCATTCAAAAGGGATAAAATCCTACTACTGGAGACAAGGGCAGCCTCTTAACCCTCACAGGAAAACCCTTGTTGAGACTTCTTGTCCTATATATGTACCCCTCCCTCCAGCTCTGACCATAATTGTTAGGCTAGAGAGAATGTCCCCAAGGTGGAGAATTTGTGTGAATCCTTCCTTAGATTTAGATGCAATTAAATCTAGCTAAGCCCTCAGATCTATCCTGCAAGTGTTACACTGGGGAATTGGGGCTTTCTCTCTGTGTCTGTCTGTCTGTCTGTCTGTCTCTCTGTCTCTCTGTCATGCACACATACACACACACACACACCCTTCAAAAGTTACAGGGCTCAGATGTGTCTCAGATAGGTGAAGTGATCTCAAAGACCTTACCCAGACTAATATTTCTTTTTACTACAACAACCCCCTCTAGAAATAAGTTCCTTAAGGAAAACAATTCTTATCCGTCTTTTTTCATTGCTGTGACTACAGAACCTAGAACTATTTTTGATATGATAGCTTTTAAATGGGCATTAATTAAATGAATTGATGAACAAATGTCTCCAAATTGAACTTAAAACGATGCATTTTTGGGGTATAGGAGGAATGTAAACGGAGAGATTTCTGTGATCTGCAAATCAGAGAACATTTCAGAAAGCAGTTGTTAGATCTTATTGTCCTTTAACATATGTTTAATTTTAAAACTCATGTTAACTTCTTTATAGTTACTTGTATGCCTTTATTCTACTCTTAACTACTGAAAACTGCCAAAATTATATGAATTTCCTAAGTATGTGGCATTATGAATATTCAGACTGTTCAAGTACATCATACACTGAATACATCACCAACACTTACCTTTTCTCAAATGACAGTGTTCTTGAAAATTGTATCCACACCTCCATATAAATTACCTACGCCTGCTTTCTGTAGCTGGGCTCCCATTAAACACAGTGCAGTCATTCAAGAGCTCCAGTTGTTGAAGCTGAGCACTTCTGACCGTTCAATCGAACCTGGTCTAGATCCACAAAAGGGCCTTAAATCACACTGCTCTGTGGGTGGGGGTGGATATTGGTTTGTTAAGACCTAGAAATTGTAATTAGTGTGATTTTTGTGATATTTTAGGAAATATTTCAGAGGACAATAGTCTTCACAGAGTACATATTTAGTATTCTTATATTACCTAAAAATTACCTGTAAATTCAGAAATAAGTGTTTGTTTCAAATACCTCCCTATGAAGCCTAATTGTCATGTTATACAAAGGTGTCAATTCATCAGTAAAGACTTCAGTATTTATACTCATTCTAAATGTTATTTTATTCCTACACCTTACAGATTTCAACAATATAGAAAATATTAATCTACCCATTGGCTCAATTGCTGGGAGAGTATATGAATACAGAAGTTTCCCTTTCAGCTTTGCTTTTTCTGATTTTAGTGTCCTGCAATCAACTATAATCCAAGAGTATTAAGTGGACTTAATAAAATTCCAGACTTAATGTATAAGTTTTAAATGTTGCACTGTTCTGAGTAGCGTGGTGAAATCTCGAGCCCTCCAGCTGGGTCCTGCCCAGGATCATCCCATTGTCCAATGTATCCACACTGTGTGTGCTACCTTCCCACTTGTCCTGTAGTAGCCAATCCCGTTATCAGATCTGTTACCAGGGAGGGAGGAAGGAAGAGAAAATGGCAGAGACCACATTCATTGAACTTTTATGATAGTATATTGTTTTAATTGTCCTATTTTCTTTTCGTTGTTGCTACTTTCTTACTGTGCCTAATTGTAAATTTAATGTTATCATAGGCATGCACAGATAAGGGGAAAAAAACAGTACACGTAGGGTTTGGTATGCTGGGATTTCAGGGATCCCCTGAGAGTTTTGGAACATGTGCCCCTCAGAGAAGGGGGGCTATTGGATACCTGAAATGATTCACACCTCGGTGAGTTTTTACTGGACAGTTTCTACTTTTATGCCATGTCTTGCCACTCAGGAAGGAGTGAATATGGAAAATGGAGTATAAATCCAAAATATTGCACATACACAGATGCCTGCACACACACTTCTTTTGAGCCAATTTATCTGTCTTTGTATAGGTTAATTCTTAATGATTTTTCCCACACTCACTCTCTTTTAGTCTTTTAAACTCTATTCATCAGAGGACTCACAGCTATCGAGAGTCAAAATTCATTACGTATTCTTTAGATTTCAGTTAGCAATCCACTTTAATATGTGCTAGTTATCAGTTTAAATGTGTACCTCTCCAGATGTGGAGAAATAAAACTCATTGGAAACAAAATATTGCAAAGTATAATTTCAGGTGATTTGCAGTTCTTCCCTTTTGAATGGATTTTGAAATGGGTTTGGGTTATAAAAATTTTTATGTAACTAAGTGATTAACAGGTATTAAAAGTAAAGCAAGCATTTCTTAAGCAAATAAAAAAGTGAACACATTTTACATAAAGCCTTATTTCTTTTAACTTGCTAAACATGTGATTGACATTTAAGTCATCTGTGTTTAAAGCAGGTGAACAAACTAGAATTGTGCTTTACTAGAATTATGTTTAATTATGTTTTGCTTTGCCAAGAATTTATATTTATGATAGCCCCAAATGGTTTGACATGGGGAAAAATAATGAAGACTTGACTTTATTGGTCCATGTCTTTTTTATAAATAAGAAGATATTCTGACATATTAAGATTCAGGTGGTTTGAATTAACTTTCTCCATCTTCTGCTCACATCAACTTCCCTGCACCCACTACCCACTAAATCCCTGCCCTAGATTTACTACATACATAAAAAATTCTCTACTGCATACATAAAAAATCTTATGTATAGTCAACTTTTAATGAACACTAAACTCTAAGCTTTATAATTATTTTACAAAACTAAACGTGCATATGCGCCACAGATATGCCAACAGATGATGAGTACACCAGAAGTGATTTGAATTTAGTGGATGTGCAAACACACTCATCTTATGCCGTTTCCAAATCTGAGCACTCCAAATTGCCTATCAAAATGGATGATAGTAACATAAAGATTCTCTATGAGCATAAGCAGGAGGGAGAAAGAGAACATTTATTTAAATAGAAATAAGGTTAAAATATTGTGAAATTGTTATCCTGAACTCAATGAAGTGCATAACCTTCCTTTTCAAAATGGTGTTCCATATTTATTTCATAGTAACAGGATATATTTCAATTGTAATAGAATTTTACATTAGTATTTTTGTAGTTATTTCATGTAACTCACGATCCGATTGATATTATTTTCCTTCAAATTAGTAAGCTAATTTGCAAAGGAATTTTAAATGTTACTTTAGGCCAAATAATTAAATTATAATAGCCAAAAAGTTGGAAGACCCCTGTGCATAACCAACCATATTTTCAAATCAGAACTTTAATTAAAATATTATGGTTTACTAATTACAGGCTCATTAGTTAAATCCCCCATAGTGCTCTGCAATTGCTTTTGAAGTTATCACACTTACTTATGTTCACTACACCCCCCACCTATGTCATCCATCTACCGTAGGAAAATGTAAGAACAACTTGCATCTGTGAATCGCCGCCTTGCCAGCGTACCGGTCACATATTCTCTGTGATTTCTTTTCTCTCTTACAAGCAACAAACACTTTCAGCAACAGAATCACTGAGTAACTTTAAAATATCAACTAATTGTTTGGATAAGGTCCTTCCCAAAACAGTTAAATTAATGAGTAGCAAGATAGTTGTCGCTGACTGGGAATGAGATCAATAGATTAGGACAAGCAAATCAGCACTTAATGTTTTGCTGACAGTGGATTTGCAATCATCTATGTATCATCTATCATCTCTCTCTGAATATTTTGGTTTGAGTCATAGTAAATCCTGGTGCTTGCCTGAATAAAACTTCAAGGGGGAAAAAGTCAATTTATCTAACAGACTACTTGGACATTAGATGAAGCTTCAAATAGATCACTTATCCTATATACGGTCAGGAAAATTTACCTGTTGGAGTTGGCTGATTCTTTAAATGTTTTTTTACTTGACTTCCATTTTTATTTTTTTATCTTTTTATTGTTGTTCAAGTATAGTTGTCACCATTTTCCCCTCACCACTTCCTCCCACTCCACCCATCCTCACCTCTTACCCTGAATCCAACCCCCCTTTGGTTATGTCCATGTGTCCTTTATACATGTTCCTGGATGACCCTTCCTCTATTTTCCCCCATTATCCCTCTTTAACTTTTAAAACAAATGAACAGTTACACCCCAAAGTATCTGAATGTAGATTGATTAACAAAAACACCACCTTTTATCACTTCACAAATTCCCTTGGACTTGGGAAGGAAGGCCTAATCTTGAAGTT
The DNA here is from genome assembly GCA_004027475.1 of Anoura caudifer. Lineage (NCBI taxonomy): Eukaryota > Metazoa > Chordata > Mammalia > Chiroptera > Phyllostomidae > Anoura > Anoura caudifer. Next base: position 69,090 of record PVKU01001161.1, read on the forward strand.
TACAAACTTTGAAAGTGAGTTGGCACTCTAACTTCCTATCTGTGGTTAGTAACTTACTAACTTACTATCTGCCTATGATATTTCAATGCCTGATACACGGTTCTTAGCCTTATAATGGAAAGTGGCAAATGTCTCTAGTAATATAAGACCTGAGAGATATTCAGTAAGTTTGTACACACGAACTGTTCATAGACATAATGGAAGCAGAAACCTGCTTTAAAAAGCTTAAATAACTGCTAATAAGTATATGATGTGCCAAGGTCAATGTGTAGCATAAAGTGTTCATTCAGAACATAAGCAAACTTTTTAACATATAAAAAAGGAAGTACTTTTTGAAGATCAAATCAAGCCTGTTATCATTATGCTTTTCCTTTTCAAGAAAATATGAAGATAATAAGAAGTCCAACTGAATTAATTAAAATTGAAATTGAAATTTTACAAAGATAATTGTCTGCTTTGTAGAAAATGAATCAACAGAGCAAGAGTGGAAAAGGAAAACCACTTGGAAGAGTAATGTGGTCTGAGTGAGAGCTTGCGTAGGGTGGCCAAATCAGAGTAGAGGCTACATAAAAAGAGAAAATACCTCAACAGTGTATATTTGGGGTAGAAACTAAAGAAAACTTACATGTGGATCTTGCAGAAATCTGTAGGTGGGTAATGGAACAAAAGCACCCTTTATTTTTGTTTTGTAAGCAAATGAGTAGATGGTGGAGCCATTTACTGATATCAGAGAACAATCCCAGGCAAGACTAATATAAGTGTATATATCAACTCTTCACTTAAACTTGCTGTGGAAGCAATCAATAGATTTTTAAAAAGAAAGGAATTGAGAGGATAAATGTACTTCCAACAATTCTAGGTAATTTTCCTCCATTTTCTATAGAAAAACAATAAAAATTCTAAAAATACTAAATGATAAAGTATGGAATAGAAGTGAGGGCAAACATTACAAGTTCTTGAAATTAAAGCCATCTTCTTTATTTAGGAATGTCAATGCTTTTGAATCCATGACCTGTTCATAAGTTTTCCTCGTCAGATGTTAGCACGAAGCCTAGACAAAAAAAATTCCACACAATGATTCATTACAATGAGTTGCAAATTGTGGAATGAAACTGTTGTTGTATATTTTTTCTATCCACTCCGTCAATCTTGCTTTTGTTGAATTACTTAGATCATTTACATTAAATATATTAATTGGTATGTTAGAGCTAAAGTCTCAATGTATTAGTACTTTTCCTTATTTCTTCTGGTTCCTATTACTCTGTTTTCTCCTGTTGCCTTTTTGTTGGATTAACTGAATATGTTTATAGTATTTCATCTTAATTTGTATATGGTGTTCTTGAGTATATATCTTTGCATTTTTAGTAACTGTTATGGTTCTTAGAATATGTACATGCAACTTATTAAAGCTTTCTGGGAACACATTTTTTTCCATTTTCAGTGTGTGTGTGTGAAGTGTGGAAACCTTACTCCAGTTTAGTTCCTTTTATTTTCCCCACTTACAAAGGTTTGAAAATCAGATAGCATTTTAATTTATAACTTAATAAATAATATGACTTACAAAAATTATTAAGATATTCTGTTATGCATAAACATATTTTTGCTCTCTCTATTCCTCTTCCTCCTTCAATGCTCCAAGCTTCCTGCTTCTAATATTTCCTTTCTGTTCAAAGAATTTTCATTAGCCAATCAACGAAGTATTTTAGTTTTGTTTCATTGGTGTTTGTTTGAGGATATCTTTATTTGGCCTTCTTTCCTGAAGTACCGTTCTGCCGGGCACTAATTCTTTGGAATTAGTGTTTGGGGTTTCTTTAGATGTATTCCCAGAAGTGGAATCCATGATATATTTTATTTTTAAGCTAAGTCATGGGAATTGGCTTAATTATTTTATTTATTAATTTTAACATGGCTATGCCTCTATAATCTAATTGTGAAAATTACTCTTAATAAATTATGTAGGAATTAGCTACAATTTTCTTATTCAGGAGAACTAAATTAGTTTTTTCTAATGTCTGAATATAATGATGGCACCATGTTTTGAATAAAATGTCTCACTATTTTGACTTTTCTCTATGTATTCTCCCCATATTTAAATATTCAGCGTCACACATGATTGTATGTTTTAACATTACTTTAAAAAGAAACATAAATATAAACATTATGTGAAAATTATTTTCCTCAATATTGGTTTCTATGTGTGCCAAAATTAATTTCAAATTTGTCTGAAGTGCTTTAAAATTAAAAGAAACTAGAAGCACTCAATAGGGCTGCATAATCCTTTTTGACCTGTGTTAGATATAATTCACACTTATATAATGTATTTTTAAAAATTGACTCAATTTAAACATAGCAAGATTTAAAAGCATATCATTGTTGCAGACATGAAAGTCCTGATGTATTGACCTTCATGGATCCATATACATTGACTTGAAATAAAACATTTGACTTCTGAATATTATTTTTCAAATTTATTTATTAAATGAATTTAAACATTAAAATTATTGTTTATTATAGTTATAAATAAAATCTACATTTAAAATTAATTAAAATGAGGTATCGATATTCTGTTAATTAACTAATAGCCTTTTGGACTAAGCATAAGCCACACTAGAACCAAAAAGTAAGGATGACCCACTGTAAGAATAAAATGAGTAGGACAGTCTGAATAATTGTTATGTGGCAAAATATTAAATGTAGGAATTGTTAATGAATAGGAATTGAATGAGAGAAATAAAGATACCAGATATACAAAATTTAAATCTAGAAAAGTAAGCAATCTAGAAAAGCTATCCTGTGGATAGCCAGAAGTCTCTAGAAACTTTAGTAAATGTTTTTTGGGGGGGTTTTTTTGTGTTTTTTTTTTTTTTTTTTTTTTTTGTATTTGCCACAAGCAGGGTCATTCCTGCATGGACATAATGAAAAGATATGGAAAAGCATAACACTTCAAAATCCAAAACCTAAATCCTAACTAAAATGTAAACTAGAACTCAGCTGAATCCACAGGGATATGCCGTAGGAAATAAACCATCTTAAAGAGGAACCAAGTGGAAAGTAAGGAAGACCAAACAAAACAAAACTTAGAACACTGACAACCACAAATCACATGTGAGTTTACCACTTTAATATAAACCAACTGCAGATCCAACAGTCCTTGAGGCACAGGGATTTTTAAACACATCCCTGCTTGTTAGTAAGCCAGGTACCTAGCAAACCAAACACAAACCTCTCTAGAGGACTTGTTTCTTCCAAGAATTTCCACGGGTAAAGTTAGATCACACATGACCACCTAATTAAAAAAAAAAATTTCAGAATGCATGGAAAGACGAGGCTCCAACAGGGAGCACTGGCAGAAACAATAATCAGAAAAAAAGTAATTATGGAATCATCGGATACAAAATGCAATGCACACACAACAGAGCTGAGAAATTCTTTCACACATGTGCTAACAAAAAGTACCTGGAGAAAGGTGTTTATAGCTGCACAAATACTGCAGGAAATGTGTCTTGGAGTGTGATAATGACTTGTGAGAGCACTAATTCCTCTCCTCACACTCACACACATATCTTGCCTCACTCGGCCTTCTCAGCCTGTCCCATTCTAGCCCCTCCACACTATGATTTCAAGAACGAATTGCTATAGCGAAAGCTTGGAAATTGTGCACTGTGTCAAAACCTATGGCTTCATAATACCTGAAACACCTTACAAAAAAAATGTCCTTCCCAATAGGCGGATGAATGAGCATTTAGCTCAGGAAAACACATGGTTCAGACTAATATAATCAAAATACTTGAATAAATAAAGGCTAGGTGGGATAATTGGGTTAAGAGGTTTGGTTTCCATGCATAATGATCAGAAAAGAACCTAAATTTTATCACAACCTGCCTTTTCAGAAGGTGTAGGTCACACAAAGCTGTGGTCAAGAATGAGTAAGTAGGAAAATAGTCTAGTGTATGGCTTGGTATGTTGTTTCAAGGAGTAACTTTTCTTCAGGAAACACTCTTCAGAAATGTGATTTTAGGTTTCAGACAAAAAGGATTACAGGATCAAATATATTTGGATGCATTAAAAGGTTAACTATTTTGTTAATGATATCACTTTAATTTTTAAAACTACTAAACCAGGACAGTTTTAAAACCAGTGCATTTGATATTATTTCCTCTAAATGATAGAAAATTCCAGGTTATTCCAAGAGGGTTATTTTTATAAATGTAATTATGTATGTGTGTTTCTTTCCATTTTAAAGTGTTTTGATTGGAGATAATTAACAGTGTTTATCAAATTTCTCCTTGGGAATTTTTTTTTTTAATTTTCTGGTGTGTGCGTGTGTGTGTGTATGAGTGTGTATGTATATATATACACATATATAAACACACACATACATACATACACATACTCTAATACAGTGATTTTTCTTACAGATCCTTATAAATATTTATTTTATCATCTCACTTTCTGTGTGTATCATATGATCCTGTGTGGTTGTGTGTCACTTGGCCATGTATGTGAATTTATCTGGTTTAATTTGCATGCTCTACATGTATATGTATGTACATATAGTATGTGTGAAATTTGTTTTGTGTGCATATATGCACATTGTATATATATGTGCATTTTTATTTATCTGAGTTTCAACATGTGTGTGTTTGTGTGCACATGGATGTGTGTTTCTGAACAGGCAGTTTGCGTGCCATTGTATATTTATTAGTGGTTGTGTTTATGTTTCTTTTCAGTTTTATGCTTAATACAATTCTTGGTATCCTTTTGCAATGGTATTCTTTTGTAATGAGAATATAATGGCGATTCTGCTTTTAAACAATGTTTAATGGTTATCATTATAGATGTGTCCTTTCTTGTGAAGCCTTGCTTTACTTTCTTACAAGAAACTATTCTTTTTAATCTTTTCAAGCATATGAATCACACATTCTCTATATTCCTGTTCTTCTCTGAACAATAAATCCAGTTCAAAAAAGTTATTTCTTCAATCCTTTAGGGTAGTCTTCTTATATATCTTTCAACAGACCTTTTTTTTCCTCCAGTTTTACTGCTCTAGCTTTCTGCTGTGATGTGCTTTTCTCTGCTACAGAGCAGCTCCACCAGAAAGTTTCATTTCCCCTCCTTAATCACCTCTGTGTAACCCTCTCAGCTCACCGGTGTTAGCAGAGTTTTATTCTATCCATCACGCACTTTCCTTCCAGCAGTGTTGCTATCGCTAAAAGTAGTGTTGTTGCCCAGGTTTTTGCGTTCTGTACAGTGAAATCCACTCCAATTTTAAGTAGAAATTTAATAAGGACTTTTTCTTGTCAAGTTTTCATCATAACCAAAGAAAGGAAGAAATTAGAAACGTTGTAGCTATTATGATCTCACAAATGACTCGAATATTACCTTAGAAAAGATTGATTTAACTTTTTAAACATTTTATAGGGAGAGGATAACATTTCGACCTAATATAATCTTGACTGAAAAATTGTTCATTTTGTACTTGGGGAAAACATTCCTTCTTCAATTCTAACATAGAATATTGCAATATCGCATAATGTGCCATGCTTGAAGTATGAGCGACCGTTCATGTCACTGTTACCATTGCCTCACTTCCATATCCTGAGAAAATTCCTTTCTCCCTGGAACATTATGTAGATTTCTTTTCAAATTTTTTTCTATTTTATTTATTTTATTTTTTAGAGAGGGGAGAGAGAGAAAGAGAGGGAAACATCAATGTGTGGTTGCCTCTCATATACCCGCTACTGGCAACCTGGCCTTCAACCCAGGCCTGTGCCCTGACTGGGAATTGAACCGGTGACTCTTTGATTCACAAGCTGGCACTCAACCAAAGAGCCACACTAGCCAGGGCACATTACGTAGATTCTTAACAGTCATCTCTCTATACTCATCTCTGTCCAATTTATGTCAATGATATCATCTTTTGTTTTTGTCTGTGTTCCAGAAAACTGAGTTATGCAATAATAAAGACAGTGAAATAGTTAATATAAATTAAGTATTGATACTTAGCTGGCAGAGAAGATACCATGGTCTCAGGGGTAGCTTTCCCAGGACGAGGCTCATCCGTTGCACTCCGGATGTGTTGACCCCTGCAATTTCCCCAAGTGTGGGAAGCTCAACTGAGTAATTTGTGGTAGTGGGGGACTGCGTTGGCTCTCTCCCCTGAAAAAAAAGAAAACAATAATAAATTAAGTATTGAAGACAAATATAATGAAAGTCCCTAAACCTAACAAACAAAAACTATGTGTCTGGAAACCAAAAGAGAACCAATGTGAGAAATGATTATATCAAAAATGTTTAGAAATGTCATTTACTTACTGATACAAGAAGGAAAATAAGGATGTGGAAGGGAAGAACTTTCTACTTTGACATATTAATGACTTTGGGATACTGGTCATGCATACAAATGAAATTGTTTAAGCAGCAGCTGCACAAAGGCTGAAATGCTATTCACTACATCTGACTGGATTCAATAGTTTTCAATTTCTGTGCTTCTTAAACATTATTTATTATAGATTTTCCATACAGCTTTCATATGATCTAATAATTTGTAACACAAGGATTCTAGTATGTGGCTTTGCATTTAGCAATTAGTTAACATCTTAAATACAATAAATACCTATAGAAGTGCAAAATATTCTACTAACATCTTTCAATAAAGCTATGACTAATTAATCATGTTTACCAGTGGCATTATATAAAGATATTTTTGATTGTCACAACAGGAGATTTGGTCCTGGCATCTAGTGAGTTGAAGCCAAAAGTGCTGCTAGATATTTTTCAATGTATAGGTCAGCCTCCACCACAAAGAATTACAGTCCAAAATTTCATTAATGCTAAAGTTTAGAAACTTTGATCTATATTGATTTAGAAAGGACAAAGTGGAAGATAAAGAACAGGAATGAGAGGAATTGGCAGATGGAAACTAGAAAAAAGAATAGAAAGAAGAGGAAGAGGAAGGGGGAGAAAGAGACAGAAGAGAGGGATGAAAGGGAAGAAAAAGAATCATAGAGGGATGAGGGAGGAACAAGACATTTTACTGATATAGTAAAGAAGGAAGCAGAAGAAATTTTAGTTTGATTTTTCAGGTTTCCTTCTTAGCATCTCAGTGTTTGGAAATATTCCAGTCCAATCATAGAGGTACTTTATGTGATTATGCTCAGATTGTTGAAAATTAAGAAGAAAAAATTTCATATTTTCCTAGACTATCAAAATCTTGAAGCATGAGTTAAATACACCAGAACACCAACTGCAATTATAATTACAGGTGGATAGGGGGAAAAAAACTCTCACTAATCAAGTAAGATAGGGTGTTCAATTTTGGGCATAAGTATTAGGAAAATGCTCAAACTCTGGTATATTTAGGAACTTTTTGATTTTTGCACATGCTTCTCCATGTAATCACTGTGCATGATAACTTAATGAATTGATTTGGATAATAAATTAATAGATATATTAAATACAGAATTAACTTTGTATATTGTTGACATTTTCTTGTAAATGAAGACTAAAATAGTAGTTCTGTTTTATCTGGAGCAGTTACCTGGTGAATACAGGAATATACAACAACAGAAACAATGGAATGATGATTTTTCTGAGATAACATAAAATTTTTATGTAGAAACTAACAATTTCATATGAATTCTATTTCATGGCAATGCCAAGTGTTTAAAATAGTTCAAATAAATTTAAAATCTTACTTCAAATATTCTCTATTATATTAATACAATAAAGGATAAATTGAGCACTTTAAATTATTGAATATATAAATTTTATTAAGTCACTGAAGTTACAAATCCAAGATGTATTTTGTTTATTCTCTTAATTTCATGATATGTGAATATTTATAAATTTTATTTACAGATGTAAGTTTTATTTATAGAAAAATGCCTTTAAAGGGGCTGGCTTCAACATGAAAATAATTATGTATTTTCAGACTCTGAATTATTTTCAGAGAATTATAGCAAAAAAGCTAAGCCCTAGCTGGTGTGGCTCAGTAAACTGAGTACCAGCTTGTGAATCAAAGGGTTGCTGGTTTGATTCCTAGTCAGGGCACATGCCTGGGTTGTGGGCCAAGACCCCAATAAGGGGTGCACGACAGGCAACCATACATTGATATTTCTCTCCCTCTCTTTCTCCCACCTTTCCCCCTCTTTAAAAATAATTAAATAACTCTCTAAAAGAAAAATGAAAAAGCCTGTTACGTCATGAAAATTTAACATTTTCATAAATATAAATTATAAATGAATGTATAATCATCTTCAAAGTGCATATTGAGATCACCCAACTTTTTCTTGCTCAGTTCATATGCTATTAACCTTCTCTAGAAATAAAGGTAAATATCCCAAGAAACATAAGTTTATTTTTTCCTGTTAAGAAAGACAAAACTCTTCTTATATTACCAACATTAGTTCATCTTCTTAAACATACACCTATTTAGTTAATATGTAAAAAATATGTAAAACCTGAGAATTCTTGCTAATCGGGGTGAATAACTTATTTTAAAGTACTAAAGATAGAAATGCTCCTTCTTACTTTTCCATCATGAAAATGTAGAAACATACCACATGTTAAACCTTCTCGAGAGAGGATGTCTGGGGCTAATGGTCTCATCAAAACTGTAAACTCAACCAGTGCCAACATTTGGATATAAGAAGCCATGCATCAATGCACATTTCTCAGTTCTCCTGTTTATGCCTCCTTTATCTCTGAAAACACTTAAGACCCTGGGTAAGCTCCCTGTCTGCCACCGGTGATTAAGTCTAGCTCACAGTTAGGGTCACCATTTTAAGAGGGTAGAACTATTTGCTGTTTCTCCATTGGATAATGTGTGTATCTTAAATGCTGGTAAAAGGAACAGTCCTATCTATATCTTTGCTTTATATCTCTGCTATTATGCTTACCAGATAATCTTTGGTTGTCGTTTTTCTTTAAACTGGGTGATAATAAACACAAGACAACATGACTTCACAAGAAATGATAGAAAAGGAAAGTGGAAAACAACCTCCCCTGTTAGTAGATAAGTGCACTGAGTCCTTTGACCTTTTCTGGAAGTTTTTCTCTTCTTTCCATCCACCTGCCATATGATGAGTTGTGTGACTGTGACACATTGAGGGGCTCAGTATGGAAGAGACTCTATAGTACCATGCTGGGGAAAATTACCTGTGGCCTGTCTAGGTTTCATTGCTACTTAAACTTTGAAATTGCATGTAAGTATTATTTAATGTCTACCTTCAATGTGATCTTTGGATTCTCAGGGATAGCACAGCTTCCAATTTACTCTTAGACATAATGCACTTTTGTTTCATTATGTGTCTATAATCACTGTGTGAGCCCATGCAGATTCTCATTACTTTTCCCATGTGTGACTTATTTTAAAGTTAGCATGTGAAAACATTTTAATAATTATGATAACTATCATGTATATTTAAATTTGATTTTAGTAGAATTACATATGAAAATTTAAAACTAAATGTTTAGAAAGTTATAAAGAGACAATTTAATCTAATAAAAGATATAAAATCATTACTCAACATAATACAATCAGTTTGTCAGTATTTTGCATATTCTATCTCTTTGGATATTAAAAGTTGTTTCTTTTATGGTGATAAATACATTTGTCAGGACAGCAAATTATGGCATATTTATATCCAACATGAAGGACTCTGGGTTTTAGTAGGAATTTGAAGGCTTTATAAATAATATCATAAAAAAGTTTATACTTCAACATCACAGTCTCCCATTTTGGTGTGCATCTGCAATCAGAAAATAAGGAAATATTGAATCTCTGATATTTTCTTAGGTGGGTTCAATATTTGCAGCTAACCTTTGTTTTTACAATTCTGGTCTCTGTGGAATTGGAAAACTTGCCTGTGTTTGCATTTGCACAGTGCAAACAATTGTTGCCCAGCAAAAATAAACGTACTCAACATACACTTGCTGCTCTCTTGCCCAAAATATCTCATACCTTATATGACCATAATCAGCCTCCTTTCCCTAATGAAAATGTAGACACACACAGTTACCCTTCATACAGGAGGGAAAGTATCTTTAGGGAATAAACTGAAACTCCGAAAACTATGTCAACTTTTCTAGCCTCAACGTATACACTAATTAGAAAATAATCTCACCATCTAATATTCTGTCAAGTAACTGAATCATAATCTGACATTTCACCAAATGTATAGTTGGCTGTCAATTCTGTGGGACTTTTTTTTCTTTCAGATATAGGTACATATCATTTCCTTTTTGACCAAACATTTAGTATATTTTCACATAATAATGTCATATTTTCATGTATTTATTTAATCTGGACACATTTTGAAAATGCACCTTTCTCAAAAGTGACTTTTTAAACTCCATTGCAAGGCTTTTGCGAATTTTTCTAAGTGTATTCATCTTTCTATTACTCTAATTCTATTTTTTCTTTGTATCCTTTTTCTTCATGCCTAAGTATTTTATATAGAACTTATTTGCTTGTTGACTTATTCTACTGGAATTTGTTGTTTATTCATAACATTCTATTTTAAATCATGAATTAAAAGCAGTTTCCAAAGTATATAATTGTGACTGGAATATCTGTACCTAGACATTTCTAATACATATCTGTTGAGAGTGAGATAAAATAGTCAAATAAATGAGCAAAAATATGTCCAATTGATTATCCCCAAACATTTCTTGATATCAAAAGAAGCTATAAGGAAAACATGATCCTTATCTAAGGTAAGTGTAATTCACTGGGAGCAGAGGGGCATTTACAAATGCAATGATATTTCCAGGCACTAAATAATGAGTTACAGGTCAGAGTCGCGTCATTTCTCACGGTTCTTTTGAGTTCGGCATTATTCGGTGCACCGTTAAGAATGAATACCCACTTTGTTCACAGAAACGGTGCCAGAGTAGTATCCGATATTTGTCATCATTTAACACTTCCATTATCATGGTGATAATTAATAATCTCTAATGTCAGTTCCTGGAAGCATAGGGAATTCAATTTGGGAGGATGTTTTTAGGTCACTACTCTGATCCGTTCCCTTTACCAGAAAGGAAAACAAAACACTTTTTTTCATTTAATTTCAGAATTTCTGAGAATTAAGGTCAAGGTCATGGAAGCATAACTGTGCTTCCACATACATTGCTTTTCTATCATTCTGTAATTCTTTTATTCTTTAATTTTTCCAATTTTATTGTATTTTCATTACCAATTAGTCCCCTTATTCTCCACCTGCCACAAATCACTACACTATTGTCTATGTCCATGAGTCCTTTCTCACCAGTTTTTCTTTCATTTCTTCCCCCAACACTCTTTTTAGAACTTTGCATGGTGATGTTTTCTGAATCTGGAGTCTGATGCTTCAAATTTATTCCTCAGGATTATTATTTTTTCTCCTAATTCCACACTAATAGAGATCCCAGAGATGCAAGAGAATAAAAATTTCTATATGTATTTACATATATGGTAGTTTAACAATAGTTTGATTAAATCAGTCTAATTTCCAATTAATGATCATGTAAAATATAGAATAACTATGTGTAAACAAATCTTGAAAGGAATGACACTTATCCATTTTTGGTAACTCAAATATTACAACCTTGACTGTATTAGTAAATTGGTATTTAAATATTTTTATATTTGTATTTGTTTTACATAATTTTTATATTTAACCCCCCAAAATATTATTTATATTTAAAGTTAATAAAGGGCTTATTTTAAAATAAAAATTATATATATTAAGGTATTACATCATAATAAACCTGATTTATTGATTAAACACAGACTGAAGTGGACACACTGTATTAATACCTTCAAATATAAATATGTATGCCAATGTTAATATTATGCCATAGTTTTATGGTTATAATTTCTAACTGTTTCTAAATCTTTATTACTAATATAGATTAAGAAATTTCAAACAAAGAACATATTCCACTTATCAGGGACTTATGTGAATTTGTCTCAAATCCTTAATTTTGTTTGTGAGAATAAGACACAATCACTTCAATGAATTAAGGGTTTCTTATTCATCATGGTCCTGAATATTCATTCCCTCACCTGTGTCCAACCAGATCATTTCAATTCTGTCTTAACCACCTGAGGGTTAAGTTCAATCCTCTTGCCAGTTTTCTGCAAATGTCCAACAACCAAAATAACTAAAATATTGTTAAACTATCATTTTTAACATGTTGCTGGTAAATATTCATATCCTGTAGGCTGGTCTGCGGCTATCTGGTTTGTAAGCCTGGTAGATCACGGTTCTGTTCAATACCTTCTCTTTATTACCTCCCTAATGTCTCTTCCTGGCTCGGGATTCTTCTATTATTAGCTATTTACAAGGTAATTTATAAAGTCATTTTTTAAATGTTAAATATCAGAATAAAAAATTTTGGTAGCAATTACCAGAAGTACAATATTTCCACCATGACATTACATAAATCCCTGGCCTGAACTCTCCGAGTTCCAGCGAACAGTCCGAGTCTGGGGCGAAGCACTCTCTGACTCCTGGTGAAACCCCAGTGTCTTCCTAAGCCTCAACTACCTTCCATCGGTTCAGTCACATGCTTTATGCAGAAACTTTCTCCAGCCTTCTGTATAAGGCCTTGCTCAATCTTCTTTTTAAAACAGTTCTTTATAGATTTTTGACAAATGATTCCTAAGCATTTATATTTTATCTTATACTATTAAAAAGTATTACTTTTCAGTGGGTCTGCTGTTCTGATGTTTCTTTTTCCTTATGGTTTTACTGAGGATGTGTGAGCTTTAATGCCCATTTTTACATGACACCTAATGCGTATAACTCATGTACAGATAGTAGAACTTATTCTCTCTTCAAATGAAAGACTTGAAATATAGATGATTTAAATAATGTACTCATGATCACACACATAGTAACATTGATCAAATTTGATCCTCAGAGTATGATACTCTCAAATCTAGTATCTTTCCACTGTACTGGGCATCTTCACACAAAATTGGTGGAGATGATCATAGAAAAACTTTATTTTACAATGAAGCCTACACTATTAAGGAAATGCAAATATTGCATAACAACAATTATGATTGCCAATAAGTAAGTATGTGCTCTCCAATCATTTACTTTTTAGCTCTGGTCTCCAAATTAGAGAAATGAGTTGCTGGCCTGTGTTAGAAGTCCTACTCTGCCTTGAATGTCCTAGTTTATAAGCCACCTAAATAATTATGAGTGAATACTTACAATGAAAATCTAGCTTTTATTGTTGAAGACTCAATTCTAACCAACTTCCAGATTAAGAACAACTCTTCTCTGAATTCCCCATTGTTGCCCATTCCTTTGATTCTCTTTCTCTGAATTTGTTATCTTCCACTTTGCTCTCTTGTGCTCCTGATGGCTGACATCTGCAATGTCACTTTATAGTTAAATTTTGACCTCCAGTCAGAAACTATTTCCCTCAAACCCATCGTTGTGTCTATATGTGGGAACTTGACATTTTAATTTATTTAAATGTTGATTTCAATGTGTGTTGATAGAGGTTCATAGGTGCCTTCATTATAGCAATCAATCAGCAAGTAAACGATGTTACCGAGAGCTGTACCGTTCGATAAATCACATCCATCATGGGTTATTTGGAATCCATTAAATCTTACTTGGAGTTAAATACACTTACTCTACTTAGTAAACTACATGTTTGCTTTATAAGGTGCATGGTGCTTAAAAATTTTAAAGTAAATATATGTGTTATAAAGAATGATTTAAGTATAGCACCTGATAGGTGAAACATATTTTGTTTACCTTATACAGAACCAATTGTTAACTGTATCATATATATGCCTAATCATGATTATTTTGCATAAAATAAATTAAATTTAAATCACATGTCCCCATACTGCTTCTTTTGAAGTTCCATACTAAAGTTTACATATATCTCACTACATAGATAGAAACTTTTTAGCTATTATTAACTGAAGTGAAACCAAATATTTTATTTTTCTTTAATATTGAGTCATTTATAAATACCCATGCAGCTCAAAACCGAATTAGTATGTCTAAGTTTGATTTACTAGCAGACACTTATTTTTAATATTTTTTTGCTATCAACGTGGACATGATACATCTGGTAAAGTATCTGCACTGATTAAGCATGTAAAAATAAAAGACTTGTTATTGTTTTTCAAAAGCCAGTGCTTTCCTTTTTGCCTCATTAATGATGTATGATGATGCTTAAAGAATCCCATTTTATGAACCTATCTCAGTTTTGCTTTTAAACAAATCTGTCACTGAGTTTCTCGGAGCGCTGTTACTCTGGACACTCTTCCATGTGAAAAGTCCTGAGGCATGCCGGGTACAGCTATTTATCACATTTCCTCTAAAGCAGAGGCAGAAGTAGCTGCGTTTTGTAGTTATCGGACACAAACAATCTGAACACATTACCATTCCCACTTCCAGCATTGGATAGATAAAGTCACGCCACTTTTCTGAAACAGTTTTCTGAAACTCCTCCCTAGTAAAGGGTCTGAACCTGGCAGGGTTTTTAGCTATACTCTGTTATTTTACAAGTGGCTGATTGATAGTCAGTAACGTGGATGCTTGGGAACTGTTCTACATTCTTATGGTTTGGAATATCAGCCTTTTCATAAGGCTGTGATCTTCACAAGGACTTCTCAGCTTCCCCACCCTCTTCTAAGTCAGGTAGGAAGATTAAAGAAGGTTGTAGCTAGCTTTTTCCTTTTTTTTTTTTTTTCCACTCCAAAGACTGCAGGGAGCTAGGTTTGAATATTTCCCTTCTTCTAAGTCAGTGAGTATCTGGTAAAACTGACACCTATTTAAAAGTAAAACCATTGGTAAAAACCAAGTCTGGTAAAATATTTTTTCCTGAGATCAGGCCTTTGTTAAGGGGAACAGATTGCTCTGACCTTCTTAATCGTTACTGTTTTCTTCCCTCCACTTTCGGACCTTCGCTTCAGTCTTGGCTCAGAATTTAGTGGTGCTCCTAGAGATAAAACTCATAAAAGTATGGAAATTCTCCTAAGACTGGAGCCCCCGGAGGTTTTAACTATCAGTTAAGTGTACTATGAACCTCTAGCGAGAAAATAATGTACAAATTAAGTGTTCCCAGCAGCAGTGACTCCAGCCCTGGGCTTCTACTCTGCCCTTCTGCTCCCAGTAAGTTGTAATTTTTGGTGCATGCCTCTTTTCCCTTTCTGGGGGAAAGTGTTCTGCCTTGTATCTCAATTACTTCATGGATGATAGAAGAGTTGTTTATTTTCAGTTTGTTTAACTTTTTTTTTATTGGAGTGGTAACTTACAAGCTTTTAATATGTAAGAACAGAATCCAGAAATTGCATTTGGATATTTAAGTCTGGGATTTCTGACTTTAATCTATGTGCAGGGAAAGCCCAGCCTATAGATTATGAAAATAACCGCGAGGCACTATGGCAGCACACATCCAGGGCTCATACAGCAGAAAATAGAGAAGATGAAGAAGGTGGAGAACTTAGCTCTAGGGAAGGGAAAGTGGTTATGCAAACAGACATGGAACTAGCAGTGAGAAAGGAGCAGAAGTATGAGTACTGAGCCCTGGAAGCAATGTATAACAGAGAGAGAGAGAGAGAGAGAGAGAGAGAGATAGATCAAGGATTTGAAGATCGATAGTATCAAATGTGTCCGACAGGTCAACTAAAAGGAGCTAGAGAAGTGGATATTAACATATCAAGGCATCCACATCAACCTTGAAAAATTCACTGTCATGAAGGATTTAAGTCATAAATGCTGTGACTCCCAGAGGAAATAGGAATGGAATTAAAGACAGGAAACGATGTCCATCCAACCTTTTACAACCTTTTTCACAGCCAGCCGTTTCTCAGAATGAATAATATAGCAGTGCCAATTTGAAGGCATGGAATGTTGCAGGTGCGTTTTTCTTAAAATGAATATTTAAGAGAAAATGCATACTGAGGTTGAGTACCCCCCCAAATGTGCCCTAAAATGCAGGTTATTTAAACATGATTTATTAGAAATATTCCCTGAGAAAACTAGTAAAGCTATGGGAATATGTAACCCAAGAGTCATGATGGGTAAGCAAGAGGATTGTCAGGGAACTTCCCAAAGAGGGCAGCTCTAGCTCAGTCTTCCAGAAAAGCTGTGGGTATAGGGATTCCACTGACTGAAGATTCTCAAAATTTGGTAAGTTGTAGCAAACAGTGTAACTGAGGGAGTGAGTTATAACATAGTGATGGTTGGCGAAGAGCCACTTAAAATGAGACATCCAGTTGTTCTTGTGATTGTAATGGCCAGATCGGGGGTATAACAGAACAAGCAATTGAGTACATTATGGAGGAATATAAGAATATTGGAAGAAGAGATACCATAGTGTTAGAAGAAACATCTACACTAATATTGATATAGCCAATGACTGTGACAGATTTACCTATGGGAGAAAAACTAGTCACTGATTAATGACCATGCATAGAAGCACTTTTCTTTTTGGAAAAAAAAACATTAGGAAAAAAAGCGTTTAAAACAGATGATTCTGCTGAATACTGTGTTAATGAAGGTATGGAACTGTATAAAGCATTTTTCAAGGGCTGAGGTTGGTTTGAAATGGGACCAGAGAAGGTTTAGAATCTGGAGCATGAGGGATGAGTTGTAAGTCTTGACATCCTGTGATGACTGCCATTAACAGAAATGATGGGCATAATGTGGTGTGTGACCCAAACCAGGAAGGGGAACTAAATGGAGTTGGACTGTAACCAGGTGCTTGCAAATATAATTTGAAATTAGTCCTTGAATTATTGTAGAAGCAATGTACAGTGATTCACACATGCAATTGCTTAAAATATGACTTTGTTTGTTGACAATTCTCTTAGAGTCTAATTTCCTTCCATTTTCTACGTAGGAAGAGAAGGGAGTAAACCACTATTATATAAGATGAAGTTTTGATCTCCTTGGAAGCTTTATTGTTGAGGGTAAGTCCAGAAATATATTTAGTAAACCTAAATGCTGATTTTAAAGGTGATGTTATTTTAAGAATTTAGTAGATTTGTTATTTATTCTTATATTACTAATATTTTTGAAGTCATTAAAAAGTAAATTAAATCATTCATTGATTTTTATTTATTATAAATGCTGTGCTTATTCTTAAGTATATAACTTAGCAGTTTTCATTAAGATTAATATTTCCAAAGCTATTTATTTTATATGGAAGTATTAAATAAATCATTCACAAGGATGTCCTTTTAAAATAATCACCTAGAAACCAAATAACTTTGCATAATATTTAATCTGTAGCAAAACACATTGCTAAGGATTTGGATGTAAGCTCAAATAAATTACATACTGTGTGAAGTTTTACAATGACAGACTCACTCATAAAGTGATGTATTTGTTAAAGTGCATACATTTTCTGTAAGATATCATTTGACATTATAACTCATGTATTACTAATCAAACTCTAAGAATTTTCTAAAAACATTATGATAAAGCTCAACCCTTTCTTATATCAATGTAAACTCTTAAATTAGTAAAACAATAATTTTAGAAATAATAAATACTTTGAATTAACTTTTTGCAACTTTAATTCATTAGTATATTAATTAGCTTAACAGTCAAGCATATTATTTTTAATGGTCTATTTACTTAGAGGGATTTTTTTAGTTGTTTAGATTTGACTGTTATTTAAAATGTAAATATTGTTGCCAAGAAATAATTACTTTAATTTGCTTCCTATATTTCCTGTACACTTAACTGAAAATCTTAGGGAATGTGAGACTTTGATTTAAATCACAGAATATTGATCTTAGGTAAACAGGAAACATGGTGTAAAGTAAAATCTTACTGTGATATTTGCCATCAAAGCAACTCAACTTTTTACACTTACAATATAAAAAGGATAAGTAAACTAGTGTATGTGCAGCTCTGTGCGTGTGTGTGTTTAATTCAATTTCATTTTTACATGCTCATGGAATCATTGCCTCCGATTATCATCTTCTTCTGAAAAACACCATCACCTATTATCTCTAAGATAAATGTTTTTTAGTAAATGTATGAAAGCCTTTTGATATTTTCATGTCAATTAACAGTGGCTGACCCTATCTTTTCTTAAATGGTTGTATTGACTAATCAAGGGAACCAGGGGAATTCATGAAACAGGTGAAACTGGAATCCCTTTAACCAAGTGCGGTTACTAACCATCTGCCAACCTGAGTCTGAAGTTACGTGACCAAGTAGACTGCACTCTTGTCCTCAGAGTCTTCTGTTTCCTTTTATAATCTTACATCCTACCCACTAGATGAATGTAAAAACATATAGCAACCACTTTTCCTTATTCTTTTTAATGCTATTAAATGTCACTGGATAAGGTCAGTTGCACACCAGCAGGAACTTGTCAAAGCAAAGTGACATCTTACTCACCTTGTCCTATTAATATCTTATTGTACTTAAATGTATCAAAAAGAAACAGTCTCAGTAACAGCTTAGTGGATATAATTTGTTGGATGCAAAATAATTAATACATTTAATCAATGTCTTCTTAATTTAAACACATTTCAGGTGAATAAATAGGTTGTTGCATATACACCAATGTTAAAAATGTTATACAATATAAGCACTTATTTTTAAGCATACAGAATTATTTGAAAAGAGAAAAAACATTTGAACAATGCAAAAGTGTATATATTTATTTTATAGCCAAATAAAATTATACCAAAAAACAAAAAGTAAGCTCAATTATTGATAACATTTCATTCCCATTGGAACAAAATCTATAAATTAATATGTATATTCCATTCAGTTTTGACTTGTTTATCATTTTTATAAAGTTTCTGAAACTTTTGATAGCTACTGTTTTTCTAAAAAATCTCTATTTACATCATTTTCTTCTTGTCTTAGGATATAATACAGAAAAACATTTTGAAACATTGCATAATCAAGTTGAATGGCCTAATAAGCAGACTACCTATACTTTGAATAAAAACATATGTTGAGATTGCTTTTAAATATATAGTGGATGAAATAGAAATGTCTGAATTTAGTAATTTAATTAGATCAAATTCTTAGTTTGATAGAAATTCTGAAGAAGGCTCAGCAAGATATTTAATTTACTCATTGTATCATATAGTTCAGACCCTACCTATTCACCATGAAAAGAAAAAAAATGAAATTATGCATAGTAAAGAAAAATGAAGTGGATTATTAAAAATTTTACTAACTTGTTTCTTTTTTTTTTTCAAGAGTGCATATAAACACAAAATCTTCCCACTCACCAGTAATCAGGGAGAAATGCACAATAGTCAGATAAAATAATACAGTTACTTATTTTCCTGACAAAAGGTACTGAGACCAATAACACCTACTGAGGACTGGGATGAATTACCTCACAGAAGAAGTGAGAGCCAGTACACTCTTGTGAAAACAAAAATGTTCTCAGCATGCTCACTTCTGGAAATCTACCTTAGTGTAAGAAGATAAGGATTCTTATCTTGGTATTGTTAGTAGAGACAAAGACTAGAGATGAAAGTCCTCAAATAACAGAATAGTTAACTGGGTTGTTTTACATGCATACTGTGGAGTATTGTGTAGGTTTATGAAAAGAAAGTGTGATACAGAGCTACTCCATCTCTCTAAGGGAGATATTTAACAGGTATTACTGAAAGAGCAAATGTGATGGAAGAAAAAATGCACCTTATCATACTATGCACAAGAGTTAAGTTGAAATGAGAGGTAGACCTAAATGTAAGATTTAAAATGATGAAAATAAAATAAAACAAGAAAATAGTCTTTGTGCACTATCCATTAAAAATGTTAAAAAATGGATCATAATCTAAACCTTTTTTGTCTTTGAAAAGCAACATTGAGAATATTAAGACTAATCAGAAACATGAAGATAATATTTGCAAATTGTACATCTGATAAATAACTCATGTCTCAGGAATATGAGCATAAATTTGCAATTTAATAAACCTTGATTTCAAAAAGTAATCAAAATTTTGAAAATATTCTTTACCAAATAAATATACATATGGTAAATAAGAAAACTAAATATACTCAACAACATTAGTTAATAAAAATGCAAAAGAAAACCACAATAATATAACACTATATACTCACTAAAATATCTATATTCAAAAAGAATAATAATATTAAATGTTGAGAAGATATGAATAAAATTGTATCTAACTACATCATAGTGAAAATATAAAATGGCACACCACTATAGAAAAAAAAAGGCTTGTGATTTCTTAAGAAGCTAAACATAAACTCCAGAAATTCAATAATAAGTATCTACCTAAAAGAAATAAAAACATACATTCACATGAAGATTTGTACCTTAGTGCCTATGGTGGTACCATCCCTGATAGTGCAAAACTATAAATACTGTAAATGTCGATCAGATGGTAAATAGATTTTTTAAATGTTATGCAAACATACAAAGAAATACTATTCAACAATACAAGGAAATGAACAACTAACATATACAACAGGATGGATGATCCCTAAAATATTATTACATGAATATGTTCATATTTTAAAAATCTAGAAAATACCATACTATAGAGACAGAAATCAGCTCAGAGGTCTCTTAGGCAGGGAATGGCCAGGGTATTGGCTGCAAATGAACACACAAATGTTTTGTGCGATGATGGAAAATATTCTAAGCTTGGATAGTGGTAGTAGTACACAGTTATCCAACCGTACAAATGTACTAAAACTTTCTGAATTATATCATTTAAATGTGTGAAGTGTATGGTATGCAAATTATACCTCAATAAAGCTGCTGAAAAAATTAGGGTGCAATGTGTAACAGTCCACTCCAGACATATTATGAGAATCAGAAGTGTCTGAAATACCTAGGAGCTCCTTGGAGGGGAAAGAATGTTGGATGGTCTCCCCAAGTTATGAGCACACCAGCACACCAAAATGACCGCAATATACAGTGTTTCTGAACCAGAACATTCTCTGTATTTTTTCTATAAAGGGTGCACAGAAAGTTTATACAGTTTTTCACACCTAAATTTTCTTAAATTCTTCATTCAATATCTGTGACTCTAAGTGAAGGATTTCATTAACTCCAGAGGCCTATTCTTTCTTCTCTCCACGGTGGTTTTCTTGCTTTTAGCCTGCTCTGACCAGGCACAAATTACCACACTTGAACTGATTCTCTGACATAATGATCATATCAACTATTTTTCACTCAGTCCTGACAAAATTCAAGAATATAAAGAATCTTTCTGAAACCTATTCAAGATTGTCACCAAATCTTAAAGGCTTTCAATGTCTACGTTCAAAGATTATTTTGATTGTACCAGTCTTACTCTTCCAATGCCTAGTAGAAGATTATAGGAACTTTCATCCCTTCTTTCTTTTTCTGTCTAAACCCAGACACACATACATGCAGTACAAAAAGGAGCATATTTGCTTGTCTCACAGAGGTATATTTTTGTTAATGTAACATGGAATTCTATCATGCTGCAGCTGTCTCTGTAGTGAACAGATACATTCAAATACATTGAAACAGATGTTATTATCAATATGTGAAATTTGCCTGCAAATACACAGTAATTTTCAGTCCTGAGTAACCAAGACTTATATCGAGGTTTATACATTATGGTGTAAACAAGGCATTGACAAGTAAATACACATGGAATGTATGTGTGGGGGACTATTATTGATTGTACGAATGGAGAAGTTACACATCCTATCTCTTCTGATGGTTGTCATACATAAGTATATATTATATACTGATTTACTTAGTAGAAGGTCAAAACATGATGTTTCAATATAAAATTTAGTAATTTCTAATGTTTTCTTATTTTAAAATTGTGCAAGCAAACCACTTTGGGTCACTCTGAACCATCTTAGTCTTTGGTGAATTATTTGCATCATCTGATACATTTAAACTCAGAAGCCTCTATACCTTGCCTCCAATAGTACACACATAAACACATACACACACACAGATACATACATGCATGCACGTATAAGATTTCAATATCTTCTTATCATCCAATGATGTTCAAGATTTGTTTTCAAGTCCCTGGATCTGTTTCTTTGGTAAACCTCTCAACTTTTCATAATTAATCTATTATAAGTTTTCCAATACTACTTTATTGCAAAACCCAGAGTAGCCACTTGAAACAATATTTTCGCAGATATTTTTGTGAATTTGCTACAAGCCTTCTATCCCTTTTTTAGAAACAATTTAGAATTCTTTTAAAAAATATTTCTAAATTGATATAAAAACAAATCACCAAGTGGGACCTACACTTAAAGTTATCTAAGACATTTACATTGTCATATAAATGGTATTTAAATTATATCTGGTCCGTAACAACACATTTTCCCCAAATATGTCTGAGCCAAACAATATATCCACAATGTCTCCATGGCATTTGGCAGTGTAGCAAGAGACATCATGACACCTGTGTGAAATACGGGCATATCTTTGCAATGGATAGCTTTCTTGACCCCACTCAAGGCTCACCTCTAGCATGGTGATTGCTTAGTAGAACAGCAATGTTCTATACAGTTTAGGAATTGCATACAAGTGGAACTGCAGTGTCTTAATTTAACATGGCCTTCTTGGATCACATAACAAGCAAGCCATTGTTTTAAAGTCTGTAGCATGGTGTTATTACTATTTTAGCTGCTCTTTCCCTTCCTTCCATCTTTCCTTTTTCTTTCTTCTTCTGTTTATCTGTCTTTTTCACCTACCCTTAGTATAGACATCTTAAGTTGCCTCACAGTCTACAGATATCTGACATACCTCCAAGTACGTATGTCTTTTTCAGATAATAAAAATAGAAGGTGATTACTCTGTCAGAAAATCAAAACACCTCAAAACAATGGATTTGTGCTGACTTGTCTCTGGAAAAACTGTGAGAACTGGCCACGCGTGCTTCCAGGCATCTAGGAAATTTAGGATTTGTTTTTATTTTAACTTGAACACATGGTTCCACCTCTAAAAAAAATATCAGATTTATATTGGTAAGAAAGAAGAGCAGAATAGATACTGGATAGAAACTATGTGTCTACCCATGTCAGAAATCCTAGACTATGACCCCAAGTTCTAATTTTCATAAAAATTAGAAATTTTGATGCCTGGGTCTCTGTGTAATGTCGAAAACAAACAGAACAAAACAAAACAAAGTCATCAGATGTCAGAATACTTGAACAATTAGTTTAGCCTTGGCTGGTGTGGCTCAGTGGATTGAATGCCAGCCTGTAAACCAAAGGGTTCAATTCCCAGTCAGGGCACATGCCTGGGCTGTGGGCCAGGTCTCCAGTTGGAGGCTCATGAGAGACAGCCACACACTGATGTTTCCCTCTCTCCCTCCCTTCCCCTCTCTAAAAATAAATAAAATCTTAAAAAAACGATTATTTTAGTTGTCTAGCACATGATGATAACTAGTAATCTTTTTAGATTCTCAACCTGTGCTCTGTTTTTCCACATACACTATCTGCTAAAACACATACACACCCTCCCATTCACGTGTCTGGCATAGTACTATGATGATAAGTTTTTGTTTTTGTTTTTGTTTTTTAATCTCCTCTCTTCTTGTTTCATCGCATTCCTACTGACTCTGACAGACTCAGATTCTCTTCACTTCATGTGGCTTTTGGGGAAACGTAGCTGGACTTTTTATTCTGACTGTTTTCTCTTGTGAGGAAAAGCATCCTGGGATTATTACACACATAATTCTTCTCCTACACACTATCTTTTGGTTCTGTTTCCATCTCAATAAATTCACAGTAGTTTTTTGTTGGGTTGTGGCTATATTCACTCTCCTTGTTAATGACATTGTTAATGAGGACATGGAAAAAACCTCAGATATTTGAAATAAGGATTTTCAGAATAGTACATTAGTACTCTTACTGATATAGTCTCTTTATTTGGCAGGTTCTGTGTGCTATCAACATTTATTGGGAATATCGGAACTTAAGAAAATGTTACTTGTGTGTGGCAACAGGCAGTATGGAGGAAATGGAACTGGGTGTTTACTTCTTATAGAATACACGTAAATTTCCGACTATGGGAATAGAACCCGTCTGGGAAGGACGATAGCATTTCTTCTGGGTACCATCTCCCAGGATAGGGAGGTACTGCTTAGAGAGCCATGTATATACAACATGTGAAGGTTCTCTAACTATGAAGCATGAACATATTTATAATTATAAATTTCACGTTTAAATCAATAATGTTTGTGGAAATATAAATACTGAAATTCCTTATAGCTTTACCACTGGCTCTCAGTTGATTAATTTTATAACAAATTGCTCTATTTTTTTTTAAACTACTACAATTTTTCAATACCAGGAAAAAGAAACTCATTTTTTTTTTGTTGGGACTGATTACATCATACATTTTTTATCTCAGTTATGTATATGTGCACTGTGCATTTTTGGTTCTTATTTATTTCTTTGCCCCTTATCTATTTTGATTATTTTATTTAATGGAATTGTACTCATTCTGTATGCTATTTTACAACCTCCTTGGAAATGGGCAGAAATAAATATTAATACATACTTGCCTCTAGTAGGCAGTTTCCAAGAAGGCCATGAATAATTTCTGTCTCCTGAAACCTCCACAGTTGTCTAATGCTATCCCCTTCAGTATGGGCTAGATATTTTGACCCATTTGTGATGAACACACTGCATAAAACATTACGGAATATAACTTCTGAGATTAAGCTACAAAGACTGGCTTCCATCTTGAGAGCTCTCTCTCTCTTTCAGTTTGTTGGTTAAAGTGCAACTATGTCAGGTAATTTTTTACAAAGCAATAAAAAACTAAAACAAGTTTTGAACTTCAACCACCCTATTGGGGAATATCACATGATACCTTATGTACAACAGATAATAGCTCAATCATATTTGTGGAATCATAAGACTCAAAGAGCAAAGCACTTGTAGTACATGAACCTACCATAATGTTGTTTCTTGCCCTGGGCCCCAATCAAAATGGTAAGCTTTCAGATAACTCATTAATGGATAATATTAGTACATTCAAGATTGGGTTGCAATACACCTGAAGGTAAGACATCTCAGCAAGTGTTATGAGCCTTTCTTGGTAGGATATAAAATACTTAGCAATGTGCCTTTACCAAAACAAGGATATCATACACACTGCTGATAGTTGGACCCCTAAAATCTTCACCTAATGGTAGAACTCCTAATCTCCAGTGGTTTATTTTCTAACCTCTGGCCACATATTCCCTACTAACGTGTCTTACTTAATTGCAATTCTTAATCACCATTTAACTCTATCTAATTAACATGATGTCCAATTAACATATTATACTTTTGGTTCAACATTCTGAGATATACAGAATTATAATATGAATAATGTCTCTGTGAACTACAGTAGAGCAGAGAACGGAGCTGTTAACATTCTGATTTCAGTGAATAAAAGTGGGAAGGGGACTAGGTAGGTTAGGAGAAAAAAGTAAAGGGATGAAGCAAAAAAAAATCTCATAAACACAGACAATAGTATGGTGATTATCAGAGGGAAAGGCAGGGTGACGGAAGGTAGGAGAGGGTAAAAAGGGACTAAATAGTGATGCAAGGAGACTTGACCTGGGGTGGCGAACACACAATGCAATATACAGATGATGTATTATAGGACTGTACCCCTGAAATCTATGTGATTTTATTAACGAATGGCACCTAATAAATTCAATTTAAAAAAGAAAGAAAAGGTGTTCTACTCTTTTTGTCACATAAAAGCCAAGTCATTTTGATCTTTCTTAAAGATGGGTATAGAAATAAAATATTGAGCAAATAAATATCCATACGTCAGGTTCCAGAGATTGGTTGAATTGCTTCAGTAAATATATTACATCCTCCACAGCAGCTGAATTTGCGTCTACAACCCGATTAAATGCATACTGTGCACTCATCTGCAATGATACAGCTCAGCTTACAGAGGCCAGACCAGTAAACTTAACAGGGATGTGATAGGGTACAACCTTTGCAAATTTCACATCTTTGTTGGTGACAGTTACTTCTGTTATGTCTACAGTTCCTTCCATAATGCACCACTGGTTTTTATTTAGCTATCATGACATGATTAGTTAGCAGTCTGATGGCTTCTATGGGGTCTTCCTACCACAATTACCTTTATTCTCTAGATCAGGAACATGTATTAGGATTTTACCTATTGGTAACTAACTATATTATGTCCAATTATATATTAATAAACCAGGAAAATAAACACAGGATCCATTTAGAAATCCTGTGAAAATTTCATCTATCTTATGATGTTCATTAGCTCCCACTCTAGTTTTGCTCATAATAGTGTTTTGAGTGACAAGACATTCATCTGTGTTAGTTCAGACTTCACGCCTAAGAGTATGATTCACTAAAAAGTAGGGCATCTCCTTTTCTAATATATTTGCCTTGGGAAAAGTATTGCCACTTTTCTTTTAAAGGAGCAGAGAAATAATTGATGTATAACTTTAGGATGAGTTTTGGGGTCCTTCTGCAAGATAATATTTATCCTTCACATGTCGGGCTCAAGCACTGTGAATGGGTTTTGATGAGAAAAATAAGTGGTTCATTGAATTTTTATTGCTTATATCAAATTATGCTTCTTAGGTTTCAAGTTTGTACAATTACATAAGTTGAATAGCATCTTGGTTGGCTTTTTTTATCCTACCTTAGGGAAATCATGGCCTGTTAGCAATCACTCCAGTCTTAATCTCCATTGAAGTAGTTATATCCACATTTCCTCCAACACTTATGTTTCTCTCTGGCTTTACAAATTATATATTAGAAGATAATGTGGAGATATCTATGTCTTTACTTACACCTGTGTTTAGGATGGATGGGTGGAAGGAAGAAAGGAAAGAAAGAAGGAAGGGTCAGTAGTTCTAGGATATAAATTTGTGAGATCTGTATAGGTTAGCCAGTCTAAACCTTATGGAAAAATTGGTATCTAAGTGAATATTGAAGAAGAGGACATTTTTTGGAAATTTGTCAAGTGGGTAATTAGATATCTGAAATTAGAGACTTCTCAAATGAAGGATAACTAAAGAGAGGTCCCAGAGCAGGATTTTTTTTTCACATTTGAGGACAAGTAAAACTAGAATGAAGTATACAAGAAAAAAATTTAAAGTGAATGTAATTTGTTGTAGAATTTGTAGGCTATTTTAAGTAGTTAGAATTTTATTTTCACTGAAAAGCAAAGCCATTGAAAGAGTTTTAGGCAGAAGACATAAGATCTGTTTCAGGTTTTAAAAGGAACACTGAGTGGTGTATGTAGTGTACCAAGAGTATAATTCAATGAATGTTCATTTAGTTAATAGTCAATAATAATCATTACTTGCACAATGTACAAATCATCAGAACATATCTCTAATGTCACTAGACTTATTGGAGTTAGCACTCAAAAGGTATATAAATGTCTAATCAGTATGTGGTACACCTGAAATGAACATAATTTGTATGTCCACAGCAATCAAAAAATAAATTAAATGTATATGAATGAAAGAATGATGTATAAATATGTTCCCTTTATCATCTTTCTTGACCATGATACATGATATATCCATTCTGTGCTACCAAACATTACTTTTCTTATTCTTCCTAATTTAATGTAATGTATGATTAAAATCCTTATTATTGAGAGCTACCTTATGGGAGATTATTACATTATTGAGTCTGTATGCAATTGTAATATATATGCATACACATTTTTAACACACAGTTATTTTAATTCAGTCATCCATGACACCTCTGTGACATTTGTGCCTGGTAATTTTCTATTTAAGCCATGCAATAATACTATAAATTAAGTGAACAAATACATACAAAATTCTTAAAAAGAAAGTCTCATACCTCCTCAATAAAAGTTAGCTAATATCATTCCCTTGTTGTAGTTATTATAAATAAATAAAAGTCATTTTTACAATATAACTGATTGTCCTATTATTTGTCTGTATTTTTTTCTAAAGGTTGGATGATTAAAGTGTTTGTTTTGACTATAGTAAATACTTGTAATTTGTGTTAACATATAATAGATTGAGTTTTACAGCAGAACAGACATAGTAAGGAGTCAGGAAGACACACTGGCATTGCTGAGCTCATCTTTAATTAGTCATATAAGACTGGATCCTCTCCTCTGACCTGAAAAGTAGAGTTCACAATGCCTTATTTTTACAACGTAAAAATGTATGCCTTGTATGAAGTATTATATAGGATGTAACATGGCATAAAAATGAAATTTATTATTCTAAGTTTTAACAAGGTTTTCAGAGATGAGGGGAAATTTTTCTACAGTACTTTTGCATAAATTTGATGAATATTATGTCAACAAGTTTGGTGAAATTGTGTGTTGGTCAAAAATATATCTTTTTTAAACTTGAGAAAATGTGGCTTCCTTTTTTAAATCTTAAAGGTATAATTTTTAGTATTTTGGTTCCATCCTTTTTATTCTTAAATAATTTATTCCTTTTTTGAGTGTTGAGCAATACTAAGCTTAAAATAACCTAAAAGTTCAATGATAAATAACTTGGAATAATTTACATGT
This sequence comes from Anoura caudifer, assembly GCA_004027475.1. Taxonomy (NCBI): domain Eukaryota; kingdom Metazoa; phylum Chordata; class Mammalia; order Chiroptera; family Phyllostomidae; genus Anoura; species Anoura caudifer. The sequence goes on from PVKU01001161.1 coordinate 97,584, forward strand.
TGAATCATAGAGTATCATTGATTAAATTATAGTTAGTTTTAAAACAATATCTAGACTGTAATGATATTGTTAAAATAATAGCAATAACATGTCTGAATGAGAGACTTGTTTAACGGTGAGAACTTTGTCAGCAATGTGCCTAGCTTTGAACTCTGGGCCTTTTCTCACTACTTCAAGCAAGTTCTTAAATATTCCATACCACAGTTTCCATTCAGAAGCTGAGCAGAATGATGGATACCAATATATTTAAAGCAGTTACAACAGCGCCTGTCCCACAAGTTTAGTGATCATCATGTAAGAATTTGCTGTAGCATGTAGCACTAAACACAGATGTATACACACAAATAAGCACTTGTACATAGAAAAGGCAATGAAGCATGTTTTAAAACAAGATTAATAGTGGTTTTCCTGAATGAGTGGGTGAATAGATGTATGCCATCATGCTTACTCTTTTAAAGGATTTCTAATGCCCATATATTTTAATAAGCAGAGAAATAATCAGAGTTTAAGGAATAAATTTTAATTATTTACTAATTAAAAATCATTTTTGTAAAAGTATACTATGTATTTCGTGGCAGTATTTTTTTTGTTTCGCTCACACAAAGTATTTGGAAAATAATGTTTCTAATTGTTACTCTTTACTGAAAAAAATATTTTGCATCTTTGAATATATAAAATAATTTTTGAGAAAAAACTCAGGAGTGTTATGAAAAAAGAAAAAAATTTATAAAAATGCCCTTCTCTTAAAGGAAAAAATTCCAATATGCCCTAGACCATAATGGCTTCAAACAGTTTCAAAGGTCATTGTTCTTTAAGCACCGGACCATTATAAATATGCCTTACTTGTAATGTGAAAACTCGTAATGTAATATATAATGCAGAACCTTAAAGTATGCAGAGCAAGGAAAATAGGTGATTTGAGGCATATAAAAACATCATCTTGGGTAATATTCCAAATAACAGAAACAGCTAGAAAAATACATATTAACAAAGAAAAATCAGATGGTGACAACACCCGCAGATAACAAGAGATGAAAGTATCAGAAAGAAGCAAATTGTCAGGTATCAGAATTTTAATTCAAACACACACACACACACTTGAATGTATTGGAACACTTGAGAAGAAAAAGTAATTGCTTGTAGGGCAGATAAAAAGGGAGCTGCTTACTTAATATAAGACTTACAGTATCCTATGAATGAATAAGCTTTCTCTGTCAACATTCCTAGACAAGAGAGAGACTGCACTGATTACAAATCACAGATTAAAGATGACCATGTGTCTTTTCTTGATAGAGTAGCACCAGGAAGGCCAGAGTGGCTATATATATATGAAGGATTTGTGACCATATTTATTAACTTCCTTCTTTCTCCATTTTTAATGTAATAAGGTAGATCTTGCTCCATAAGTTTTGAATTTGACTTTTACTTATTCTGATTATACCAACTTCATTTTTACTTCCTGTGAAAATGAATTGAATTATTTGTCCTGTGTAAATGCTTATAAAGCTATTGTGTAGCTATTACTGGAGTCTACTTTTATTTCAAAGGAGTAAAAGTAGAAGAAAAGAATGGTAGCAAAATACTGTACCTAAATTAATTTTAAGTAGAAGAAACTGAAAATCAGAAATATAAAATATTAATTATTGGTCTACCAAGTATTTAATTTTTTGTTTCAACTCATAGCAGGGATATATCCATATCTTTAAAGAAAATTTATATAATTAATATGTATGTATTAAACACACATTTGATATAACAATATAATATTTAGTATTACTCAGTTCATACTAGAACACTTTAAGTGTAATAGTATGAGAAGTAAATTTATAAGACCACATTTTCACAGCTTATCAGTAAGTAATGGAGCATATTACTAATGCCATTTATTTTCAAAGAGAATAGTGCTATTTAGTTCATTGTGCTGAAATTAATTTCAAATGGTTTATATGATTATGTTTAGAGTGTACTTATTAATTTAAAGGTTAGACATCTTTTAAAATATTTTTATTCTTTTATCAGGTGACAACTATAATAATACCTAGTAGAGAAGCATGGGAAATTATTGAAGGACATTTTTATGTTAAGAAACTTTACATTGTAGCTGTAGGTATAGCAAAAAATATAGTAGAAGTGTCCTGGCAAAAAAATGTTCTGTCAGTTCTGACAAAGGAGCTGGAGTTTCATGAGATATAAAAGGGGTTTATGCTACTGTTTTATAGCTACAAATTCATAGAAAGCAATCAGGCATTATTGTACTTCATCACTTTCTCTTTACAGTCCTGGTTTTCAAAGTTTGTAAGAAATAAAAATTAGCTTGCACTCAAATTCTTACCATTAACCTACTCCAAAAAAGTTGTCTATAAATTTTGTGTCCTTCTTCCTTAAAAGAAATTAGCAGATATAATTTTTTTACATTTTGAATCACATCACTGCATCTCTGTTTCAAGAAGAATGCTTTAGTCTGCAATTAATGTAATCATTTCTCATCCCTTCATAAAATATCTAGTGTTTTTTGAGAATCGTAAAAGAATAAGGCATCATTCTTATTCCAAATGCCTCAGAGATAGTGACATAATTACAGTAATATTAGAAGGAGGAAGATGGGGAGCGGGGAAATTTAAACAATTTCAGCACCTACTATATGACAAGCATCCTGTTCAGAAATTTATAAACATTCTTTTACATACCCTTCATCAGGAAGTGATACATTATTGTTCTAAATGTATAGATGAAAATCTAAAAAAAATGAAATATAAGAGATATTCTTAAGTCACAAAGCTAAGAAGGTGTGACCGTTGGTCCTCTTCCTGGTCATTACCAATGAGATTTGATTGTCTATCATATGTTATATATAAAAAAGGTATTAACTCTCAGGTTCTGGTAGGATGATAGAATATTGAAAAATTATTGTGATAAATTTGAACATATGTTTTACACTTTGTTAAGACTGGTTTGAATCGAATATTTTCTACCTCTAGAAATCTCTTTGTTTCTAGAGGTTAGTCCTTCTGGGTTTTTGCCTGAAAGAAAGTTTCTGGATTTACCTAGAATCCTGCAACTTGTCTCTCTTTGAACTCCAAACTCTGCCCTCTAAGAACAGCGAAACTGCTGAACTCTTTTCTCAGGATTCAGTAGCCTACAAGATGTCTTTGTTTGCTTATTTTCTTAGCATCTTATCTTACACACCTGTAGCATGGGTGTTCAGAATGTCTTGAAAGTGAAATACATCAGAAAATTTAGTCACACTTCTCTGGAGTTTCCCTTCAAGGCCTGGGTTTCTTGGGAGCTCTGAACCCCTGGGAGACTGACGCAGGCCTCAGCTACCACTGTCTCACTGGACTCTAATCGCGAAGCTGCACCTTGGCAAAAAAAGTCTCCATGGAAACGTAGAGTAGGATGTGGAGGTCATGGTGGTTGCTCAGCACTTCTCTCTGGGATTTTCAGACCCTTGAGGAATATAAACGGCATGGGTTTCCTCTGTGACTCATGGTTGTTTCATATATTTATTCCATATTGCAAACGAGTTTTAAGTGAATTGCTCATCTAATACTAACTCTTTTGTCATGACAAAATGCACGATTTTCCTGAAACCTCAATTTCTGTCACCAGAAACTCTTGAGATTGCAAAAAGGTTTCCTGAGCTTCTCAGAATCACACAGCTTCCTAGGCTGGGGACCAATAACAATAATGCAATAGGAAATTAAGTTAATTTAACTCTGGAGATCATTATTTGTAGAGCTATTTGAGTTGTTATTCTTTATAACCCTTGGCGCTATGGATCACAACAGAAAGTCTAGGGGTAAAAACAAACAAACAAACAAATAAATAAAATATCATGGGTTAGGAAGATACACAAGAAAAAATAAAATAAATTTAAAACTGTTTAAAAAAAAGTCTAGGGGTAGGCTGTGTATTCTTCATACAGGTGCAACAAGAACGCAAATTCTGGTCTCCTCCATAGAATGCATCCCGAAATCAGGTCCATAGATTTTTAGCCACTGCATGTAATTTGGCTCAAGAAGAAAAGTGGCTTTTAATTTAGTGCTTATCTCTCTTTCACTCTCAAACCTGAGAAGGTTTTATTGTACCTCACAAATCACTTCAAACAAAACATCTTACCTTACATGTTATTTTTAGAAGAAATTTTGTCACATACAAAGAATACACCATAGTGAGAAATGGAAGTCTCTCTAGCCAATCTTGAATAAACACTACAACTATTATAGCTAATTTAAGAGTCATAGATTTGCATTGTAAATGCAATTTAATCTCAACTAAGCAACAAAGTTAATTGCTCCGGCTTTCAAAATAAAATTATGTTGATACAAAAGAGCAGAATAAATGGTATTGGAAATTTTTTATTTTATCCCACTGACATGACTGAGATTTGGATTAGAATTTGTCATCTACGCTATCATTGTAACCAATTTTCACATGTGCTTGTTTCAATTAGAGTTCCTCTAGTCTTCATACAAACACATGAACAAGAAAGGCTTCTAATTAGCATGTTATAAGTATATTACCTGATATAAAAATTCTGAAATGTTATGGCCCTGGCTGGTATAGCTCAGCAGATTGAACTCAGGCCTGTGAACCAAAGGCTGCAGGCTCAATTCCCAGTCAGGGCACGCGCCTGGGTTGCGGGTCAGGTCCCCGGTAGCGGGCAAACACAAGGCAGCCACACTTTAGTGTTTCTCTTTCTCCCACCCTTACTTTCTCTCTAAAAAATAAATAAATAAAATCTTTTGAAAAAGGAAAGTATTTCTGTATTTTTATTACTAGAGCAGATTCCATAGTTACTGAGAATTCTAGTCATCTAAAGAAATAGTCTTAAATCAAATTATATAGCATTAAAACACTAAAAAAGAGAAACACTTAAAAGTTGTTGAAGTGACAGATGGGACGCAATTTCCAGCAGTGGGTTGTCAGCTCCCAGGAAGTGCGAAGACTTTGTTTCGTAAGTGGTAAATTGCTTCAGAGGCTCTTGTAATTCAAAATTCAAGTAGAGAAAGAATTTGAGACAATGAGCTGTAATTTTAGTAGAGCTTAAAATGAATTGGATGTATTTTAAACATTTTATAAACAATGAAAAGGGAGAATTATGTACATAGCGCAATTTGCTATGATAAGTTTAAACAATTTGACTCAATTATACGTAAAATGAACATATTTTGAAAGAAAATAACAAATGCCATTCAGACACTTTTAGCTTGTAACTTCAAAGGGAATACTCACTTCATATTTCAGGGAAAATATCTCTATAGCTTTTCATTAAATAGACCCTTTACAATCTGCCAAGTTAAACATTACTGTCTAATTTGACTATTTTAGACACTGACAAAAAGATGATTAAAAAGAAGCACAGCTAATATTCAACATTCTCTTCTTTACTAAATTTTCTGCATGGTAATTTTAACTAACGTGTTTATGATTATTATCATTTGAGGTACAGTTTAGAAATTTCCTTTAAATTTAGATAATATATTACCTGTAAGAATATTTGGTTATGTTATTGTCAGTCTTATGAATGAAATTTAAGTCAGAATTTCAAATCTTAGATAATGGAGAATATCAAAATGTCATGATCAAACTTCTATCTAAAGCTAATTTTTTAAATTTTTAGAATAATATTGTATTTTAAAGAAGACTAATTATAGCTGCATTAAAAGAACATTTTTTTCATTGCCATTGAAAGTATTTTACTATTCTCAATTTAGTGGACTGAAAAATGATAATAATTGTCATTTAATTTTTCATTAGAAGATTGGAAACATCCTCTTTGTGTGTGTTGGTTTTCCTGTGGTTAAAAACTTAGGAAGTAAAGAGAATTCCAGAAAATAAATGAATGAAATAATATCTACCATCTTTGGGGAGCAAAGGTCACTGAAGCATATTTTGTCTAATGCTCATGTGGGGACCTAGGAAGGAGAGCTAACTTTAATAGTGAGAGATAATATTTTGGCATGTTGGGATTACACGCAAAGGGAAAAGCAAATATTACATATATAATTTTTGAACCATGCTTCTTTATCTTTCAGATAACACCTAAAATTAACAACTCTTATGAGTTTATAGAAATGAATTTGGTTTTGAGTGCATCCCTAAGACATAGCCACTCTCTCTGTTGCTTTGCTTTTAGGGAATAATAATAATAGCAAACATTTATTGATTTGCTCCTGTGTCTCAGGCATTTTTTTCAACTTTTCACATAGTTGAAAGCATTTAAGTCATTAAACAGCATTTCAAAAGGAAGTGATTTACTTCCCTAGTTTCCTCATGGACATAGTAAATACCTTTCTTTAGGTCTCACTGAATATACTGCAGAGTGGAGTCAGGAATTAATTTTAGGGATTTCAAAGCCAATAGGTTAAAGAACCCATCATCAAAATACTTCAAATCATTAACATAACACTCCTGTAAAACAATGGCTTTTAGAATAGTCATTTAATTAAAATTTTATATAAATATGAATTTATTTAAAGTATGCATTTCTATGGGAACCTCCAAACATTTCTAGTACCCAACTTTGAAGCAAGAAATTGTTATTTTATCATATTTTGAAATAGTATAATTGTCTCTGGCACCTTTAAAAAATATTTTCAGCTTTATTAGGTTATTTTACTTCTCAAAGAATACCAGACTGCATCCCCCATGTACAAGTTTAAATATTGAATATCAGATTAAAGTCTTCCTGGAGCAGCTTCCCAGGCTCAAATAAGCAATTTTATGCATTTGACTTCAATCCATTTCTAGCTCTCTAACTATTTTGTGATGTTACTGTGAATACATACATATCATATACTATTAAATCCAATCTTAATAACAAAGCTTTCTGTACAATATTCAGTGTGTCTTTCTATGGACTTTGCATATCTCTCACTGTTTTCTTTAGTAATATATTCAGGCTTTTTTTCTATTGTGCTCTAGTACAAGTCTTGTTAAATTATCCCTGGAAACTTTATAGCTATTGTTATGATTGTGAGAACAATTTTTTTTCTTCAATCATTTTTTTTCTGTAAGATTGTTAAAGTAGTTAATGGTATACTAGTAGTGTACTAATGGTTATATTGCTTTGGCTTAACCTTTCAGTATAACATTAAAAAGAAAACACATGGCAGTATTCATATCATTTAATTTTAAAGAGATTAAGTCCATTATGAATCATCATGCTTTCCATATTAAGACTTTATGAAACTAAGGTCTCTTTTACTAGCTAGTTATATAGTGTTTTCTTTCCTCTAATTAATCTGGAGTATTTTAAATATTGATCTGTATTTTGTGGGTATTATAATTTGTCTTCTTTAATTTGTTGATATGATAACTATGCATTCCTACCAGTGTCTCTGACCATCTTTTCCTCCCACCCAACTAGACTTGAACAATCTCAGAGAGAACCTGTGGATACTCATCTTGGGTTGAAGTTCTTCTTTACTCAACTATTCTGTCACAAAAGCCTAGTAAACAAGCGTCCTTCTCTGTTCCTTCTCACACATTATACTCTAGCCTTCAGAGTTAGAACAGTGTAAGGCATCTGAAAAATAGGATGCAAGGTGAGTTGGGGCTAGAACCTTATCCCATCCCAGTTTCTGCAGTGGAAATACTGTTGTCAACGAACTCATCTCCTAATTAGAAACAGCTTAAGAATTTAAGCCCTGGCTGGTATGGCTCAGTGAATTGAACACTGGCCTGCAAAGCAAAGGGTCACTGGTTTGATTCCCAGTCAGGGGCACATGCCTGGGTTGCAGGCCAGGTCCCCAGTTGGGGGTGCACCAGTGGCAACCACACATTGATGTTTCTCTCCCTCCCTTCTTCTTTCTGTAAAAATAAATAAATAAAATCTTTTTTAAAAAATGAATTTAGAAAATTAGAAACAGATTAGAAATTTTGTCTGAATTCTTTCTTGTTATAAAATATTGATATGATTATAACTACATTTGGGATTTGCTGCTGATTCCAGACTAGTATTAATGATAGACTACATTGCAGCTTTAGACTGTTCTTATTTTGTAGGCCATACTGATGGAGTTAGCATGCACAATATTCCATTATTTGGCTCATCCTTGCTATGTCACGCTGGATCTATCCTTTGTCATGCCAATTACCAAATACATCAAACCACGTATCTTACACAAGTCAGAATGTAAAAGAAGTAACAGTGTGTGTTATATGTGTGTCACATGACTAAAAGAAATGTTTCTGGTTTCACTATCTTAGTAGAATTTTAATGTTTACTTTTAATAAATTTTAAAAATAAGATTCTAGAATATTTTAAATTAGCAATTTAATGTTAGGTTTTAATATTTGTATTGGACATTATTTCAAAAGCTTTACACTTGTCTCCTCTTTGTCTGTAATGAACATACCTATTTTACTTTTTCTTCTATAAGAAATTCAAGCAATTCCTAATATAGCCTTGCTATACAGTTCTCTCACTTGTATGAGAGGTTCTCTATAAGGTTAGTGGTTTTAAATATTGGAAAAGTATAGAAATCACAAATGTGAACAGATCACTTACAACTTTGAAATTCTTCACTTTCAGTATCTTTTTCTTAAACTAGCACTTCCTGTATTGATGACTACTTTCATACAACAGACCATTTGTCAGGAGCTCACAGCATTCTGAAGGGAGACGGAATGTTAGGATATCTAAATCCCAATTAAATGCACTGCTGCACTCTATTCTTGCATTTGAGAAACTGGGAACAAGAACCATAGGCTGTAACAACTACAAAACCGTGCCCTGACGTGTACGGCATGGTTCTTCCTCTAACTTTTCAACATTGAACTGGGATGAAAAGATATGTAATAATACTCAACTTGTGCTGGGAAGTGGAATGTACTTAGTAGAAAATGTTATTTAAACAGAATGTTTCTAGAAGAAATTTTCTATATTTAGAATTTTGCAAGATATGTGAAAATAATGCAGCTATGTGTTTTTGCTTTGTCAGGTGGCTGAAATCTTTATAAAAGTTTCTTTCCATCAACCAAAAATGAGGTAGATAAATCCAGTTCCACTTTCATTACCTCAGGGACAGCAATGTTAATAAGATTATTGATGCAAGGTAAGAATCATTAGATGAGATTTAGTGAGCTGTCAGAATTGATAATAAAAAGGGAGAAACTTTTAAATAAGAAATATTTTATTTAATGATAAATAATTTTGAGATCTAATCAAAATATTAAAATTTGATTAACTTTGAACATCAGCCTCTAAGATTTAAAGTGAAAAGAAAAATAAAATTTAAACTTAAAAAAATGGAATACCTCTAATATTTTAGAGGGTACTTTAGCAAATTCCTATAGAATAGTTTTGGAAAATTATTTAAAGTTATCTTTTAAAAACTTTTTAAAATAAATTATTTTGATTACCTCCTTTTGAAAAAGTCTAGTGAGCACAAATAGTAAATTTCAATCATGTGCAATCTGAGATCATCACCACAGAGAAGAGTGTGTTCCATGCTAAGAAATAAAAGCCTCACTCAAGCTCTTTGAGTAAGGCTCCTGCTCAGCCCAATCAGTCAATTCCTTACCTTCCCTCTTCATTGTGTCCTAAGGTGACCTTTCTTCTAGTTGAGAAAATATCCGCATTCAGGAATAATGAATTTGAAAGTAGGTAGTGTTTCCAATATTGCATTTAACAAAGGAAGACATCGGAATGAGTTCTTCCTCCATAATATGTCCATGTGAAGGGACTGTGTCTGTTTGTGCATGTGCTCATGCACACAGGTGTGTGTTTAACTTTTTTGCCTTATTCTTTCAACAATTCCAAACAACAGTTTGTTGTTTGAGGAAAGGGTGGAGTCGGCTGGAGGTTCATTTCATTAGATTGCAGTAAACCCGGTGTAATGTATTACCAGTTCAATACAGTTATAACAAGCACCCGTTACATAAAGAGGTTAGGGGAACACTGTGAGTATCCAAATAGCCATAAAATGTCCAGGAATTTGGTGCCAATTGTATGATAATTTTGGCCAAATTATTTTAATGTTCTCAAAGTTCTGTTATATTTTGTAGAGTTATTTCAAATTTTTCATAATTCTAATGTGACTTTTCAATTTTTTCTGTCTTCTCCCTTTTGGAAGATATATTCAAATAGTGTGATGTCTGAGCACATGTAAGTCTTTGTTTCTCTGTGCACATACAAATAAAAATAAAATGTACAAACTGGCCAATGGTTCAACTAAAGATTAATATGCTAAATTGTATTCAAGCCTAGCTACACTGTGAATTCATGAAATAATGTAAGAGTGTGAAAAACTATTTGTACCTTTTCAAAATGGAATTCCCAAGAGTGTTTTGATAAATATTTCAGATTAAAAACTAGAATTAGCTAACTATATGTGATTCAAACCTTGATGTTACCAAAATTTTCAGCAATCACTTTTATAGGAGCTGTGATTCTTAAAAATGACGGATGTCAACTAAGTAACTTCCTTATATTAGCCTTAGATTTTTTTTCAAGAAAATACTTTTTTAAAAACTATTTTTGTGTTGGTTTATTTTAGAGAATTTTTATGTTGTCCATAAAAGAAGGAGTATGGCTCTCCTATTTTACACTATTCTAAATGCAATTATCAATTGTCTCAAGGCATCCTCTACTGATCATGTGCAATAGAAGAAATAGTTTTCTTTCTACCCGTCTAAGTTCTCCTGGTTGGTTTAATAATCAAATTGACATGAAACAAAGTAACAAGAAAAAATAACTGCATTTGTAATGAATGTACATGCAGAGGTTCCCTAAGAATTGGGAATCAAGGGCAATTCAGGATTATAAACCTTGTTGAGCTAAGGAGAAAGTAGGAGTTGTAGTTTGGGACTTCAAAGGCAAGGAAGGCAATTCACATGGAGATGCAGAGGCAAATGTTTGGTAAACAAATGTTTGCTGGGCCAATTTTATCAATGGGACACAGATAGGACTTCAATCTAATGACTTGGCTAAGTTTTTTCCTATCACACCCAGTTAATATTAAACTCCAGTTTTCTTTGCTGACCATCTCCCTTCCCAGGGGAGGTCCTCTACCAAAACTGTTTTAGGGGGTGGGGGAACCTCAAAGGTTTTTCTTGAACTCTTTGATTCTTAAAAATAACCAGTTTTTTTTGTTTTGTTTTGTTTTGTTTTGCATTTAGATAATTTCATCTTATTTGGATTTTTATTTTTATTATCCAATTACAGCTTACTTTCAATATCATTTTACATGGTCCCAGGCATACAGCATAGTGGTTAGACAATCATATAATAATCAATACCAAATAAAACTGCTTCCACCCATAGAAAATAAGTTATATTTGGATGTCCTAATATATTTTTACTATGAAAATTTGTTATGACAAAGCCCCAAGTTTGAATCCCAACTCTGACTTGAGTTAACATCCATTTAATAGTCTTAAGATATATGAACCCACTGAGACTATTTTTGGGGGGTAAGGTAAAAGGGTTTTGCTCTTTTTATTTCACTTGATTTTTTTGTGAGGATCAAATAAATACAAATAAAACTTGACTTTGGGTGGTGGCCATACAATGTAACATACAGATAATACATCACATAGTTGTACTCTTGAACCCTATATAATTATATTAATCATTGTTAGCCCAATAAAATGTTTACATTGTTTTTATTTTTTTAAAGATTTTATTTTATTTTTTAGAGAGAGGGAAAGGGAAGGAGAAAGAGAGGGAGAAAAACATCAATGTATGATTGCCCCTCACATGCCCCCAACTGGGGACCTGGCCCACAACCCAGGCACATGCCCTGACTGGGAATCAAGCTGGCCACCTATGGTTTTCAGGCCAGCACACAATCTACTGAACCACACCAGCCAAGGCCCAGTTTTTAACTTTAATAAATGTCCCTGGTTCTAGAGTTGTTCATTTTGCAGAGAGTTTCCTTTTTATCTACATGGCATGAAGATAATTCTTAATGCCACAATGGTAGAGGCATTGGCATTGAACATGATCCTCCAAATCAGAACCTCACTCCATTTGAGTTAATTGCTCCTAAGAATTCATTGTTACTTATTTCTAAGCTCAGATTTCTGGCGAGACTATCTGAAATTTCAGGGTTATTTTAATAATTTCACACTTAAAGAGGGAAATTAGCTAAAAGTCTTCTATTTTAGGAGTTTGCCTTTATAGAATGCATATCAGCCCCTCAGCAGCAACGTAGAGCACTACCTTCCAAATGGGGGAAGAGTGGCATAAAATTTGCAATGCAAAAGCATCTGTTCCATGTGTTTTTAAAGAGAATTTAAATAAATTATTAGCTACCTAACTTTTCCCTTTGAATTTATTTAGAAATTTTGAACAGAAGTATAGGAGACTTTGTTTATACCTTGCCTTTCCTCCAAAAAAAGTGTGTACGTAAATTAGAAGTAGTGCATAAGATTAAAAAATTGATTAGATGTGTGGTGCATAAAAGTAAAATAAGAAAAGCCAGAGGCAGCGTTAATATGCAAATAGAACAGTCATGAAACATTCTACACGTTGGCTAAAATGGACCACAAATTTGATAGCAAAATTCCTGAGTGCCAAAGCCAATGTCTGTATAGAGATTTAGAATGTCCCTGTGGGCTAACAACACGCAGCTCCTCAAGAAAAGCACAGCTCTCCTGATACTAAGACTGAAACAAATGTCTCCTATGGGCCTCATAATGAAAGGAGTAAGAAGTGGTAGAGTTATTCATCTTCAGCCAGTCTGAGTGCCTATTCAGCTTCTGTGTGCCTTCTACTCCAGCGTTTCTAAAAGATCATATGTCTACTTGAATGAGTTCATTGGCAGAAAGCTCAGCACTAATGAGGCATTTCATTATTTAGCAGACAATTTCTAGTTTTTAAAAATGTATTTCTTTTGTTTAGCTTCCTTCTCTGTATAACCCTTTAGTCATAATTTTAATTCCCTGGAGCAAAGTAGAACAAGACTACTTCATATTCTGCTTTTAAATATTTAAATAGCAACCACTGTACCCTTATTCAGGCATACATTCATTTAAAAATATGCACTGTGATTCTAAAATTTACTGCACAAAAAGTTTAGTGTATATGACTACAAACAGTAAAAAGCACACCTGTTACTTCCACTAGGTTTGTAAGAGAATAAAAATGTATTTTTACATACATCTTTTTCAGTTTCTTCCTTGAGCTGAGTGTCATGGGTTACCTTTTCAGAGGCACGCTTCCTCCTTCACGGTAGCCAGACTGGAATGGAACACATAAATGGACCCTTTGCCTTTGGGATTCCAGATTGGTGGGGTTCAGACAGTAGTGAACGATGAGAAGAGAGGACTGAGATCAATAATTTAGTCCTTCAGTCAATTCCCTGTGAGGACACATTAACTGGTCGCATCCTCGTCAGGTCACAGCTTCTGTAAGGCAGCTAATATTCTCTCTTCTCCTCTGTTTGCCTAAGGTCCCCCACTCCCAAGTTCAACGGTACTCAACTTTCCATTGTGGTTTTCCTGTACGCCGACCATTTTTTAAAAATCTGTATCTCTCCCCTAAATTTCTGAATTATTTTGTTTCTTACTAGGGCTGTGATGAGGACAATTTACTGTACCAGAAATAATTCCTAGCATACAGAAAAACATCTAGTAGATGCTGAATAAAGAATTTGGGAAAACTACAGATTTCACCATATTCTGGCTCTCCCCCTCCTCCTCCTACTCCTAAACCTTCTTCTTCTCTATTCCCCTCCCAACTCGTTTTCTTTCTATACACACATATACATACACATGAACCCAGAGAAATTGTAATTCTTAGTTAGGATTCACCTATTTGTAAGTTATAAATTAGTACAACTTACAGTAGATGATTATCTATGTGCTCAGTCAACAATTGTCATTTCTTATTAACATCAATACATTATGGAGAAAAGTTGAATGTTTTTAAATAAAATTAACAGAAATAGTTCAGGTAATTATAAATACAATGGTCTTTAAATACTAGTACCTATTTTTATGAGAATAATTTGTCAAGTCAAGGGCATGCTTAAAATGTGATGTCTGAAGTTGTATAACATGTATGTAATGAAAGCAAAGCACTAATTAGTTCACTGTGTTCAGGTACATGTATTGTATAATTAGTTATCTAATATAGTTATTTTGATTTATTAGCATAAATAGAGTCAAACATGCTAACAAATGGACAATAGAACTCAGAACAGTGATTATTCCTTATTGATTTCAACTTTCCTATTACTCACTGGTAATGGGAAAAAATACTTTGCTGTGAACTAGATGATAAAAAAAAGTATTCTCAGATTTGGGGTGTTCCATGAAAAATATAGGATAACCAACAATTATGATTTTTAATTTGGTCAAACTTTCCAATTTTTTCATGATGATGCATCTATAATTCCTATTTACCTCTGATTAGGTTAATGAAAACAACACTGGTACCCTATTTTATTTTCTCTTTTAAATGAAACATCAATTTCTGAACATACTTTTGTTTTAATTTGTTTTGTTTCGTACTCTTACTACTTATTTGAAAGTACGCATGATACTAATTCATTTTTTTGATGCGTTGTGTAGTACCAGGTTAATAGGGTAGCAGGGGGAAATAAGGTAAGCCAGTACGTCTTTTTCTATTTCAAAGAGTGGTCCACGGTTTTGGTATCTTGCATACTACTTGACAATCATTTAACAAATGTGCCCTTTATTAGTTAATCAGTTATAAAATATTTATTGAGCATACAAGATATTCTAAACTCTAACCATGCACTGAGCATGCAATATGCAACATGAAAGATCAGGCATCTCTCTTACAGGGCACAGAACTATTTCCTTGAGATATGTTTTATAATATGGTTACATTCATGAAAAGAAATCAAGTGTGCCGTGATCAGATATTCTACTATAAAATAACTCATATCAAAATGGTGACATCCTGGTTACTAGCTACCAATTGGTTGTTAAGATTAGGCAACTGGAATGTAATTTCAATATCTGGAGAAAAAATTGAAGTATTTCCATCATTTGTATTAGAGTGCGAGGACAAAGTCATGAAATCTAGTATTTCTCTTTTAAAATGTTAGCATGACTTTTTAGGTGGAGAATGTTTAATATGAGTTGCTTCTGAGAGCCTTGGCATGTCAGGATTCTTCTGCGTCTAAAGTGCTAAAATTCTCACCTCTGAGTCTCAGTTAGCATTAACCCCACATTTCACAATGCTTCCTTTCATCTGGAAGAGACTGACATGTGGTAGCTCCACATACTGGTTGAAAAAGTATGTTAGGTACCAACAGTACATGTGTTTGACTTTATATAGATAATTCCTGAAAACTATTCATGTTTGAACAACCACCCACATAAATCAATATGTAATATATGTTCCAAATATTGTGTGAAAGGAGTTACTTTGTGAGCAGAAAGGCCTTTTTGCAATAACTTGGAATCATACTAGTTACAAAAAAACGACTATGCCATTTCGTAAGTTCGACCTTATTATACAAAGAAAACTGCCTTTGAAGCGGGTGAAATTCTATTTTCTAATTTTGGATAAGACCAAAACTTTAAGAATCTAAAGAGAACTATTTTATGCCATAGATTTGGCTTTGAAATGACAGGTGTATGAATGTACAGGAGAGAAGTTCACTCACA
This sequence comes from Anoura caudifer, assembly GCA_004027475.1. Taxonomy (NCBI): domain Eukaryota; kingdom Metazoa; phylum Chordata; class Mammalia; order Chiroptera; family Phyllostomidae; genus Anoura; species Anoura caudifer. The sequence goes on from PVKU01001161.1 coordinate 113,178, forward strand.
AAGAGTGATTTCTGCAGGTACTTGAAAGCAGGTGAGGTCCTCCTTTATTGGAGTGGCCATTTTACTAAAAGATTAAAGCCAGAGGGGATGCTGACCCTCTTTTTACAAAGAAGTCATTGTGCTGAGACTAAAGTCACTCTGTGGTATCCTTGTCATAGAGCTCATTGTATAATTTAAAATGCTAAAGTACTAAATAAATTCAAAATTCACAATTATAGAAAATGGTTATTTCCATTTTTACTGTCTGGTTTACTTACTATTTCCTCTTATACTCTAGTCTTATTATGAGAGAGTAGAGAAAGTCATCTTTTTAATAATCTGATATCTCAAACTTCCTTCTTAATTGAAATCTTATCATGGAGGGTTCTCACAAGCAAAACAGACTATTTACGGAAAATTACTTAACTCCTCAACTATGATTCACTCTGAAGTATAAGAGCCATAAATGTTTTCTCTAAGATACTAAGGAAATCATAAGATTTTTTCTTTCCCCATTTTTCCCTTTGGGGCACCAGATTTTTTTTTTTTTTTTTTTTTTTTTTTTAGGAAAAGGGAAGCATTTTGTAGAAAATATGTCAATTCTTACAAGTAGAAAAATACAGAAGTAGCAAATGCAGTAGTTAGAATGGCCAAACGAACCTGTTCAAAGTTGTGATTTCAGGAACGACCCAGAGCCACGACAAGGTTTTGTCATGAAGATGCTGCTCTCTGTCCTGCGATCAGAAAGGCTCTGGATAATACCCACCCTACGCGCTGTAGTAAGAAGCTAAGATATGTAAGGTGGCCAGTTCCCAGTTTAAAATCTGAGTGTGATTTTTCAGTCCTGACGGTAGGCAATGAAAAGGGCTCAGGGCTGCCATGGCCACACTAGACTTGATGAATAGTCAGTTCACTGCCGTCCCTGAAGGGAGTTGCCGTCAAGGGCAGAGAGCCCCGGCCAGTCTTTCTGTTTCACTTACTTACTTTCTTATCCCAGGCAACTGCGCTCCCTAGGTCTCTGTGCAAGGACCCATGGACCTACGTCATTTTCAGGGGCCTCTGCAGGAACCTCCTCATGGGGGCAGGAGCGAGAAACTTTAAAGACAACTCTTCCCAGTCTGACTCATTACCCAGTAGTTTTCTAGTCAAAGTTATAACGATGTTCGGTTATAATTTATATCATTTTCCTTCATGTGACATGTCTTCCTTGCTGTGTCCCCAGTTGCTTTGAAAAAGTTTTTCTCCGTATGTTGGGTCGACTGCTATGTGTTTTGGTGTGGTTTTCTGCAGATTTATTATTCGTGGTGTCCACTGAAATTCTCAGACCTGAGGATTTAATTTACAAATAAATTTGAAAAAAAAATTAATAAATGCTCTCTCTTTTCCTTCTTGGATTGTAACTACACTTAGGTTTAATATAATTCTACACAAAGGTGCTGCTTCCTTTGGTACAAATCTTTTCTCTCTCTCTCTCTGTGAAATTCTTTGATGTATCTGACTTCAGATTGGCTAATGCTGATGTACTGGTCTTCAAGGTCAAGGATCTTTTTATTGCTACTGAGTAGCAAATATATTTTTTACTTCAGATCCTACATATTTTGTTCATTTTTAATATTTTCATTTCATTCTTTTGCTGAGTTTCCATATCTCTCCTGAAATTCTCTAAGTCTTTTTCCATTATTTCCATCTTCATCTGAAATATTTTAAACTATTTAAATACTATTTAAAGTATTTTTGTTGCTAATTTCAATACAAATATTATTTGATCTACTTCTATTGACTATTTTTCTTGTTCTATCATGAGTCATATTTATACTTTTGGGAAATCATATATATTTCTTAATCTTGTACATTCTTACAATATGTAGTTAAAAATTCTGGATTCTGTTTTTGGGGGTTAAAAAGATCTAATTTGTTAAGCAGGCTGCTAAGTATCTAGTACATTATCTTGATGCTGTGAGGTCTTTGTTTCCTGCATTGTCCAATAGTATTTCCATTTTGATTTTGCCCCTAGGCTGAGGTGGAACCTTTGTTCTATGATATGCTTCTAACAATTAAGGTCAGATTTTTCTGGAATTTCAATGATAAGTTTCAGGTGTAATCAAAGCCCTTTAATTAGTGGTAATTGAAATCCAAACTCTGTCTCACCAGCTTGGGAAGCTGCTTAATTTACACATAATAGTTTCAGCCTTCAGTGTGTTGATTTCTGCTGTATTCCTTAGAGTCTCACTTTACACATGTATGGTTTAAAATCAGCAAATTATTTGAATTGAGTTTGACACATCTTTGGCTGTAAGTGGCTTCTTCCTTTTGCAAATCTCCCCTTTGAAACCCAGATGCTTTGCCAGTTCTTATTCCAGCCTCTGAATCTTCAGTCCAGTGAAACTGCATGATTACTCTCACACTCTACCTCCCGAGTTTCACATGAATTGGGGAGTACCCTGAGGTAAGACGCTAGTTAAATGCGGAGTCCACCTAGTTTTCTCTCTCAATTTTAAATAACATAACCTCTCCAGTTTCTACCTGATTGCATTTGCTTTCCTATGCCTTAAACCATTCGTTTATAATTCACCAGGAGTTTATAAGAGCTGTCAACAAGAGAGAAAGTTTTGATGTAATCATTTTTGTCTCCTCTGTTCCCAAAAGGAAAGAAATCTTTATATTTTAATAACACTGGAAGTATCTCATTGATAGTGTTTGTGAATATTTCGGCTATCATGTGTGAATATATATATACATATATAATATTATTATATATTTTACATGAAAATGATAAAGAACATAGAATAAAGTAGATTTGGATAAAATATATGAAAGCACAGGCTATCCCTTCTGACAGTAATTCTTCATATTTCTGAATTTTACATATTAGCATTGCTTTTCTCCTACCTTTAAGTTATAAATTATACTCTGATTAGAACAAAATAAATATTTATTTTTCTCACCTGAAACATGTTTTATGCATGTGATTTTCATTTATAATGATAAATGTTTTCTTTTCAAAAGGAAGCATTCTTGTCTGAATACAATTTTATTGTGTGAAATCTAACATGACAAAAATTAATTTTTTGGATACAGCAAGGCAGAGAGGCAAATAGATTTGTAGTCACCCTCTTAGATTTTAAATTATTGTTTATTATCATATCTCACTGTCTTTTATTTTCTTCTTTTATAAAATAGAAATTTCTTCAGGATTGTTGTGAGCCTGTACTGGATTTTAAGTATCTTTTATGTTGCCTGACACAAAGTATATCATATATTTATGCAAAGTATATACTATAAATATTAATATATTCAATAAATATATTCATATTCCTATATAAATATTAAATTTAGATATTTAACACATAATATTAAACATGTATTTATTTATAAATATATATAAGTGTATATATTTAACCCTTCCCCAATTAAGTTAGAAACATCTACAGGAATATACAAAATCATTATTCATGACTAAAATACATATATTTATGTGTGTTTAAAATTAATCACTGTAATTCTTGCTTGAGTTTTTTAAACTATTCGTTCCATTAACATGACACTCTTCAACCCTCAGTAACTGAGATCTTATTTTGTTTTCAGAATGGTTTTGTACTTGACTAATGAAGTAAACAAACTGACACCAATCAGATTTTTTAAAAATTGATTATTTAAAAATTCTCTTTGGTATCATAGCATTCCCTATAAAAATGTATTAAACATTAAAATGACCAACATTTAAGATATGTGTGCTCCCAATTGTTTCATTTTTTCACAGTCAACTTTGCGCAGCATTGATTTAGTTTAGATCATTGATTTCACCCATTTTATGTTCTGTGATCACAGATGGTCTTTCCACTGTTCCCTTAGTTGTTCTTTACAATATATACTGGACTCTGATTTCCTGCCAAAATCTAATATATGTACCCCCCTCAAAAATCCAAACCTGGGGAATCCTCTCACTCTTCATGTATAAATGACATGAGTTCCTATGGTTCAGCTCCATATGCTAAATTTCTGATATTTATATTTCCAGTCTATTCTCTTCTATTCATAATTTTCCTTCTCCTACAGTAAGAGCATTTGCTGCCCTGCTGACAAAGGCACCAAGCTAAATAGAATGCTTCTCTCTCTCTCTCTCTCTCTCTCTCTCTCTCTCTCTCTCTCTCTCTCTCTCTTGCCTGCACGCATGCACCACCATCACCACACACACAGAGTGAGGGGTAAAGAGAAAAAAAAAAGCATGTCTTTCCATTGTTTGCATAGAAATGACTATTGATTTCTTAATAATGCTGGAAAGAGAATTAGGGTGTGCCACTGCCAATATTAGAGAGAGAGATTTTTTTTAGATTTCAGGAAGATATAACTAGCAGAAATGAAAACACTTTTTTCCCCTTTCTAAATCTTTCCTCTCAGAGCACATGCTTTCAATGATTCTTACATAATAAAGTTTTGTTTTCCGTTAGTGCCAAGCATCAATTTTCTTGCTTCCCTATGTGTTCTACATCTTGGTTCCAGAGTTACTGAATTAGCATAACATTTATGGCCATTGAACAAAATGGCTAAGAAATATTTTGAAATATCAAATAATTAATACTGGCATAGCTAGCTAAATAGAAAGCACAGCATATGTGAAGAGTGATACTAATTTTTCTTTGACAACTGGATGATATTGAATACAATAATTGTAATTAATTTTACATTCAATAACCATAATACAATACATTCACATTTCGAAATAAACAATTAAAATTTTAATGTTATTTAATTCACTTTAAAAATTGTCTTTTTATGTAAAATTATGTAAAAATAATCCACAGTCTATATTCTTATCATTATAGATCAAGGTAATATTTCAAATGGCAAAATATTTAAATAAGTAAAGGAATGTTTATATAAATTGAGCAATACTGTTACAGAACAGAAATGAGGTTCTGCTAACTGCCACCACCCTCTAGGCAAAATATCCCAGCAAAGTTTTAGTGAGAAAGGAAAGGAGTCTTTATTCAAAATCTACACAATTTTGGAATAACAGCTTTCCACATGCATTAGTCACTTAAGCCTATCAATTAAGGTTAAACTCTTCAACTCCTAAGTTCCCCCATCATTCCCACTGCTAGGTTTTAATTATCTTATTGCTGTAGAATGGGTTCATAATCTAAAACAACATAAGACATAAAAGCTATACAATTTTGGAAGAATGGCAGGCTTCTGCCGCAAAGTCCATTCCCTCTAGAGCACCCAAAGAACAGTGACCCAGCCACCCTCTGCCAGGCCAGCCTGATCCTAGGCTGCACTCAGAGCTTCTTCTCCCATCCAAAATACTGTCCTTTGGGAAATGCAGGCAGCTACAGAACAGTCATCAGGTACCCTCGAGGAAGAGAGCCAAGATTGAGTCTCTGCCCTCCTTTTATTTTAACAGTATGGTCCATAATGCCATGTGCTTCGAAAGCACTCAGCGTCTCAGCTAATCCCATCCTAGACTGTTTACCATCGCCTGGGCAACCTCCTCCTAAAGTTAGTATTTTAAGGAAACCAAGAATACTCAGTTGGAAAAGATGGTTTCTTCAATAAATGGGCTCAGGAAAACCAGATACTCAGGTGCAAAAGAATGAAATTGAACCACTACCTTACACCACTCATGAAAGTTAACTCAAAATGGATAAAAAAACTGAAATCGCAGAAACTGTAAAAACCCCAGGAGAAAAGATACATGAGAAGCTCCTTGATGCTGGAATGGCAATGTTTTGTTTTAGGTTTGACACTAAGCAAAAATCAAAACATGGACCTACATCAAACCAAAAAGCTTCTGCACAGCAAAAGAAACAATCAACAAAATGAAAATCAATGTATGCTATGGGAGAAAAGGACCTGAATAGAAATTTATCCAAAGAAGATATACAAGTACATGAACAGGTACAGGAAAGAATTCTTAACATCATCAATCAGTAGTACAAATCATCAGTAATCATGTAAACCAAGTCACAATACACACAAACATACAATGGGTATTACTCAGCCATGAGAAGGAAGGAAATTCTGCCATTTTCAACAATGCGGATGGTACTCGAGGGCATTGTTCTAAGTAAAATAAGTCGGACAGAGAACTGCAAATGGTGTATGCACTCATATATGGAGTCTACATAGCTGAGCTCACAGAAACAGAGTAGACTGGTGCTTGCTGAGGCGTGGGGGGTGAGGGACATGGGTAAAGCTGATTAGAGTGTCCAGGAACTTCCAGATACGAGGACCTAATGTACAGCATGGTGACTACAGTTACCATATTTGAAAGCAGCTAAGAGGGTAGATCTTAAATGTTCTCACCTCACACAAACTAACTTTATTGTGGTATCGTTTATAATATGAACATATATTAAATAATGACCCTATACACCTTAAACTTCCATAATTTTATGTCATTTATTCATTGATAAAGTTTGAAAAAAGAGTTTTGCTTTCCATAAAGTAATTTTGCTGGCTTTTGATAATGTAACCAAAACTTGGAACATATTCTTTCTTTCTTTCTGTTGTGAAGGCATGGGTATCAGGGTAGGAGAGCAGAATATAGATTATTTGCCTGTAGCTTAATTCGTAAATTTTAAGTATAGTTACCATGCTATATTTGGCCTTCTATTTGTATTCTTGCCGAAGATATAAACACAGAGAGAGATAATGATTTCTCGAAGAATGCTCTCCTGTAATACCTGTAAAAGGTATTTATGCTCTTTCTTTCCAATCTTCCTTTTCCTCCTACGCATCTTAGGTCAGCACATGCGACCATGAGTCAGCTAGTTGACTGAGTGAAAGGCTGCATTTTCCTGAGTGATTCACTATATATCAGGCCCTTTCACTGGTTCAAAGACATTGATCCAACAGTGTTCTCTTCTCACTCTCTTATATATTAATTTATTTTTATTATTTGCTTTATCACTCCCATTGTTACAAAAGCATGGTATTTTCTTTCTCAATCTTTTCCTGAAAAGAAGCCTTTCTCTTGACAGAACTTCCTTTTGTCAGGCATCACTCCATTACTTTGCTCCCCATGGTAGTAAATCCTCTTGAAAAAATCCTTTGTCTTTCTTGACACAAAGTCTTCCCTCACCGACAAACACCTTTCAACCTTATCACCATTTATTTGTTCTTGGTTTTTGTTTCTGTACTGCTTATTGCTCTAAAATATATTATTGTTTACATCTATTATGTTGATTATGTTTATGTGTATTTCCCTGATAAAATATAATTCCCATGATGTCAGAGAGATTTTTCGTGTTGTTAACTAAGTTGACCAGTATAAGTAGGCTCTCAATACATATTTGCTGAAGGAATTGGTGAAGGAAATTTTGACTATTACCTTTCCCTCAGCAACTTCATGTATTTTCAATTTATGCTTCATATCTCTTGGTTCAGTCCACTTTTGCTTTTACCTATTTTCAATGAAAACACTTCCCTGAAACCATAATTGTATTTTTCCTAGTTTATTTTAACAGCCTTTTAATTGCCTTTGTTTGCTATCCTGCTCTTACATTTCTTCCACGCTGTCTCAACAATGTTATATAAACAATCTCTCTATAACATGCTTTATCACGCAGTCTTCATTTATAAATATAAAACACCTCATCCCTGCCCTTAGAATAAAATCCCTCGCCATAGTATACAAGATGCCTCTTGACATGGATCCTAGGATCCTATTATTCTCTCCAGTCTTATCTGCCACAACTCTCCATTCTGCTGTTCATACAGCTGTACTAAAAGGATTATAGTTACCTGCAGGCATTATACTAACTCCAAGTTCCTTGCGTATGAAGGTATTTCTATCAGGAATGCCTCTCCTTACTATTGTGGATAGGATATCAGAACTTATTTAGACACCAGTTCCTTTGATAACTCTTCTCTGACCCTTCTCAGCTGACTGCTAGGACCTCTTTATTATACAAGTGACCTTTGCTCATTTTTGTTTTAGTGCTGTTACATTGTTCCATAATAATCACTTTACTTCTCTTTTGATCCTACTGAGCTACAACTTATGTGAAGTCAAAATCTTCATATGTTTCATAGACTTCCTCCCCTACTAGCCAACTGTGTCAAGTAGGTAGTTATTCTCTGCTTCGTAAGAGGAAGGTGTTCATCAGTTTCCATTGTTAATCCACCCCAAGCAGCTAGAAGAGTGCCTGTCACATAGCAGATACCTAATAATTTTTTGGAAAATTGAACATTATCTATTAGCATTAGATGTCATTGAGTAATAAGTAAGAATGATTATTACATTTATTAAGTATGATAATGGCGTGATTATTACACATATTCTCAGGCCTTTCTAGCATTTTTTTTTTCTGGAAAACCAAACAGAATGTTTATTACATGGAAACTACTATGCCTCCACATCAGTGGAGAAAAGCAAGCTTGCTTTCCAGAAAAGCAAGCTTTGTTACAAAGAAGCCCCAAAACAGCAGTCAAAAGGACAACACAATGAAGCAATAGAATGAATGCATTTACGTGCCCCTCAGGCGACGCCTCAGTCACCAATTCTGCCAATTCCTGCTCATCACCCAGCACTTACTCAGTTTCCTTACCCCGTGAAGACTCACAGTTTCTTATGAAAAGATAAACATTTACAAAAAAAGAACATCCTGTTTGAGGAATTCTGTCCAAAACCTTGGAACATGCAAAGCAGACAGACTTCCCATGAATTGCAAGTTTTCTGAAGGGCATAGTTCCCTTCCACTTTATGTTAAACATTGTTTTCCAAGTAATGAAAGAAACCATCCTTAGAAAAAGTTAAACTCAACTTCCTAAGCTAATTATCATCTGTTACATAAATGTATTTTTTCCCTAAACCAGCATCTCAATGACTTAGGTTAACAGTAACTTCTGAATTATGCAAAAATAGAAAAGAGGAAAAATATTATCTCACGACATTCAAGGTCATAATGATGGACACAGTATCCGGGGTTAGCAAGTCCACATGCTCACCTTTGCATTGGCGAGGTATTGTGCTTCCCAAATTGGCTCCCTCCGCCCTAGTCAGGCACAGGGTTCGCGTGCATGAGTCCATAAACTCTAATTTCATTTAAAAGCTTTGTCCCCTTCTTTATTTAGGGCACAGGTAAAAGAATAAAATGGTGGCCTCTTAATGTAATTAATAATGAAAATTCCAGTGGGTTTTTCTTATACCTTCACTAACTTTAAAAAGGTTTTCTCAAAGTCGTTGAAACTCAAGGTAAATTTTGTTCTTTTAATTGAACAATGAAGAAAATAGTAGTAATAGGAATCGATGCTACAGAAAATTATTATTAGGCATTTTTAGGCATACAGATATTTTGTGTTAATTATTTTATCTGTATGTTGAAATGTTATTTCCATTATTGAGTATAACTTAATTAGAAAATGAACAGTAAATTTTCAAATACCCTCATTATTATGCATATTAGCATAGTCCTCACTCATTTTAGCTGTTGTGGTGCTGTTAGTGATGTTTATGTATATATTAAAGTGCAGACTTTCTTTTTTCTTTTACTTTTTGCAAAAAGTAAATTTTTCAACTCAAAATAAAGTCAAGTGCTGACAGTGGAACACAGTTCCATATTAGGTGAAATTCACTCCAAATTATTAATTTTAGGTCAGTTCAGTATTAGATGAGATTCATCCTTAGTTATTAACTTTTTTAGGTATGATCATGTTATTTTTAGTATAGAAAGGAAAAATGACTTTGTTCATTAGTTATAAATGTTGGCATAAACCTATCACAACAAATCAATATTGATTTTCATTTAAGAAAAACTAAAGACTAAAGTAGTTTTAGTCTTATTAAGTTAATAAATAGAGATTGGAACACATTTCACACCTGTGTTTTTAAAGTAAGGTTAACCCCAATGCACTGGGAAATAGGATTACTGCTTATAAATTGCCCCTTTTCTCAGTGTCTCAGGCTGCTAGATCCATCTGACCAACAATACACAGGGATGTTTCTTTTCATAACTGCGTTAATAACTTAATACTTGAGGTAGATAACATTTGAATTATTTAAAAATATTATTTTCTAAAAAATAAGCATAATTTATAGAAATGTATTAATATGATAACATTTTTGGCAACCAAAACCATTTTTTTTCTTTTTTTATCTGATTTCTCACTCCCAGCCTCTTTTCCATGATTCATCCCACCAACACGTCCTGACAGTACACAACCTCTGTATTTTCCATGCTTAGGGAATTATTTATAAACATATCTATGCCCACAGGTATATGCAAGCTTAGGTTATTTATAGTAAAATGTAATTATTAAATATGCATATTTTAATTTGCTCATTCAAAAATATTTTTCAGATGCATTTCAAATTTGATGCATTACATATTTTTCAGATGCATTACATATTTTTCAGATGCATTTCAAATTTGATCGAATAATGTATATTAATTAGTCAATAATTATATAATTTTTCCTTTGATACATATTCAGTTTGCTTGGAAATTTTTGCAACTGTAAATAGTGTGGAAAAAATATTCTTATATAGATATTTTTAGATTTTTGAATTCTTCTTATAAAAACCTAAATTTCCAGAAATGAGTTACCAGATTCAAAGGGTATTGTTAAATTTATTGCAAAAACATTGTTGGTTTATTTTTGTAATTTATATGTATATATATTTAGATAAATACATGACTTTTTCTTATGATAGTACTAACAAATTTATTATTAAAATATCCATAACTTTCAGATTAAAGTTGTTTTTGAAATGTACTAGTTACTTCTACAACTTCTTCACTATTAAATTACATTTTCACAATCACTCTCTAAACTGCCTATTTTCAATTTCCCTTAATATTCCATTTACTTCTAAATGTAGACTTGCATATCAACCATTCCAAATCAGTATTATACTAAACCTTCAAAAAGAAAAAAGGACTTTCAGAGACTCATTTTTAATAGTAATTATTCCAAATGCTAAAATAGTTTCATTCAGTGAAACTCACATCTATCTTGTCATAATTAAATTCAGCTGCTTTGTCTCTTCAATAGAGATTAATTTTTAAAAATATAATGACCCTTCTTTTACAGAATTAAAGTTATTAGGTCACCTGCCAGCAGCCTTCTCTCAAGCTACTTAATTATAATTTCTTTAAGCTTTATTCATATCTTATATTTTCAATATTTGACTCATTACTTTTTCTCCCATATGCACACATGGCATATTTTTTCCGCATCATTTTTGGCCTTCAGACTTTCTGAAAAAGTCGGAATCTAGCCACGCATTCCATAAGGTATTTTGATGTTTCCACGTTTTCTAGCTCCAGTCCTCAAAATAATTTTTTCTATTAACTTGGAAATTACTCATTTTTAATAAGTATATGCCCTATTTCCATGAGTTATTACTCAATGAAATAAGTAGAAATAAGAATTTCTTCCTACCAATAAATACCATTATGTCTAGAAATTTCTATGCAAATGGTTGAAGGAGGGCACGTTGAAAAGAGGATCATGGCATTTCCGCCTTTCTCAGCATCATAGTGGCTCAGACAAGGCTCGAGACTGTCCTCCTTCCACACATTCTCTTTGGGTATGCATCTTTCCATCTTTGTGGTTACCATGGTTATATTCAGGACTTCTTGCTGCTGGTTGCCATTGGCTGTTTTACAACTATGACTTCACTTTCATTCATGCGACCCCACAAAGGCACCTGACTGTAAACAATCCCCTACTTTTGTAGAATCCTTGAATACTAATCATTGTTAAAGCTTCTATCGTGTATCCAGACATCAGGATCTCTAACTTCGAAGTTAACAAAACTGATCATATTTCCTTCATGACTCTTTATCATGATAACTACTCCTGACCTTGTAAATAAGTTATTGTTTTATCCATCTTATGACATAAATATCACATGACTTTTTTGTCCACCTTTGCCATCCAACTTCTAATATACCATCTCTGCTAATCCAAACTTGCATTATTTATTAATTTGAATATTGAAATATTCTATTTTTTCCTGAGATGAGTTTTACTTCTTTAAGATTCTGCCTTTCACATTTCAGATAGCATGAGAAAGTCACAATACAAAGACTATGATAATATTAGTTGGTTAAATTCTTTAAATGTTTTTCCATATCCCATTAAAGAAGTGAATCCTACTTACAATAGCACATGAGAACTTCAAAGACAGACTTCATCTTCAGACATTAATTTCTGCATAATTTTCAATCCAGTAATGCCAAACTGCTAATGCCCTTGTATAAATATCACTGTATGGGCTCATGTATTAATTCATTCCAGGTTTGTGTCTCACTCATCTCTTTCCCTATTAATAAGGTTTTGCTGATCATTCAATATCTATTTCAAAAATAAGCTTGAGAAGACATTCTTGAGCCCTCTCTTTAGATGATACTTCTTGGGCTTCTGTGGTATTTTGACCATAAATTTCCCTTAGCACCTATCAATAATAAAATCACAGTTATTTTTAATTGTTCCTTCTTTAACACTTTCTTCAAGTCTTTGAGGACTAAAATCCTGTTTCATTTTTCTTCTTAATTCCAACAACTATAATATTGCCTGATAGAATAGATCCCACATTTTAAAATAGTTGCTGGATCTACTTCCTCTATGGCTGGAGTTCAATTTCAGTCTATCCAGGCTCCTACCACAAACTTACATAACAGTATGCATTCATAAAAATCTTGGACAATCACAAAAATAAAACCACTTGAAGATACTAGAGAATAAACCAAAAGCTGGTAGATTCTGGAGGAGAGACGATATTTGGAAGAAGAGCAATGTGTTGGAAGAGTTCATGTATTTGGGGGGTTTATCTTAAGGGAAGGCTGCAGTTGGAGCTCCAAGTGGTGACCAAAACTGTGATTCAAAAGTCACAAACTTTTTTAAAGATTTTATTTATTTACATTTAGAGAGAGGTGAAGGGAGGAAGAAAGAGAGGGAGAGAAACGACGATTTGTGAGAGAAACATTTGCCCCAACTGGGGATGGTTTGCAACCCAGGCATGTGCCCTGACTGGGAATCAGACCAGTGATATTTCACTTTGCAGGCCAATGCTCAACCAACTGGGCCACATGGGTGAGAGCAAAATTCATGGACTTCTTATCTTGAAGAACTAGATGGCAGAAATTGGTTTGATCTGAGCTTCGAAGTTTAGTAGGAAGCTTTTTCAGATATTGCCTTATTCTGTTCTTTCTTTCCTCTTCTTCTGGAAAATGTTCCATGTAAAGAAAAACTTTTAACTGTTATATATATATATATATATATATATATATATATATATATTTTATGGAGTTTGTATAGTTTTTGGTTATCCTCAAATATTTCCATTTTCTAGTCGGCACTTCAGCTGTGTCAAACCTGGAGTTAAATTTGTTCTTCTGTTTTTTAATGCTAGTTATTATAAAGTTCACTCCCAAAATTCTCAAGGCATTTTTGTGCTGATTTTTTCATGATAAAATTTTATATCCCACCATCTATTTTCATAGATATATTAATCACAATAAAACTTTGAATCTATGTTTGCTAACTCAAGATTATTTAACTCTAACCCTAACCCTAACCCTAACCCCTAACCCTAACCCTAACCCTAACCCTAACCCTTGCTTTATAGGAAATGTAAATTTTAGCCAGGTGAATCTAGATCATTTATGAATCAATTTCAATTATTACTATTTTTCATTTGGTCTAGTTTTGGGGTCTGCCTACTATGTGCATAGAATGTATTTGAGAGAATATATGAACTAGTATGGAAATAAAGAACAAACTGACAGTGACCAGAGGGGAGGGAGGAGAGAGATAACAGGGGAAAGAAGAAGGGAAAAGCTGGAGTCAAGGAACATATGACCCGTGGACAGAGACAATGGGGTGGGGTGGGGAGGAGGGTTGAATGTGGGAGGTGGAGGGGTGGGTAGGGCAGGGGAGAATAATGGGGGAAAATGGGGATGACTGTAATTTAACAACAATACAAAAAGGAAAAAGAAAAATTGTAGAGTCTATTGAAAATATTATCTTTACTACAATAAGTTGCATTTAATCATCAGAAAGGTAGTTAATGTACTTCAGTCCAAATAGTGGTTTTTGAAATTTGTTGAGTCTCTACTCTCCTTTGCTTTTAATTCTGAATACACTTAACAAAAACTTACCTGAGAGTATGGCATGTTAACCTATATGCTTCTTTCTTGATACTCCCTTGGCTGCCCTCTCACTCCAGTTTCTTTTCTCCAGCCTTGTAAAGCACTAAAATCTCTGATAGCCTCAGGTGTTCCTCAGGTCCTACTAAGATTTTCACTCTTTATCCCCATGCTTCGTGTCAGCAAATGTCTTGATGGAAAAGCAGAGAAAGGGGCCAGATTCACCACAGTGAGGTTTTCTGCCCTTTAGGGTCTCCTTCCCTCCAATCCTAGGTACAGGTATGGATTTTTGATGCATTCAAACTAACTTTTGTCCCATTATACTACTTTTTGGTGTAGGTTTTGATCCACTGCAAACAAGACTATTTTACCTAGAAAGAGCTGAAAGTGCTAAGAAATAGAATTCAAATTCAAACTATCCTAATAATATATTATTTACTTTTAAAATCCCCTGTTTTCCAAAATTATATTATATTTTCCCACTTATTTGTTTTCATAAAAAATTTTGTTCTACAGTTTAACCCTAGGGTATTATGATCTGATTTTATCTCTCATTTAGTCATCTAATTTATATGTATATATAATTTTGATCCTATGGAAATATGCAATATTCATATTTCTTGAAGTACAAGAGGATTAAAATGAATAAGATATTAGAAAATATTTTACATTATTTATTTTCATTATTCAAAGTTTGACACAATATTTTCATATAAGTGTAATAAAATAAATTATTTCATGTTTCTATGCATGTCTTTCTATTAATATTAATACTACTTTTTTTGTAAAAGCTATACTTCTTTTTCTCAGAGAGGCAGAGAGTAGAAGGAGAAAAAGTGAGTTTTTCTTCTTTACCATAACAGTTATGATACATATATTATTTATTTCACATAATCTTTATAATGTAATATATTAAATACTATTATTACTTCCATTGTATAGAGAAGAAAAAGAAAACCTGCAAGGGTTAAATAAATGTCAATAAGTGATAAAAATTAAATTTCAATCACAACATAATACTACACATTTTAAAATCAATATCACATCATAGCAATGTACTAATTTATAGCTGTATGCACATAAATAGAGTTGTGAAATAAGAAAGATACATATGTGTGTGATATAATATATGCAAACAATTCTTGCTTTATAGGAAATGTAAATTTTAGCCAGAAACTACTAAAAAACCTTCTGTAATCATAAATACAATTATCCTATCGAACTCTTCACACATAGAACATGAAGAAATCACTTTCATGGCATTAGCAGTAAATTGAAAATTTTATAATCATGCTTTTCAACATTTTTGCTGTTAATTTGAATACATTTTATGGAGTTAGAGTATTTTTAATACCTGAAACAAGCACTTTAAAAATATTCTAATTTTTTATCTGGGTTATTAAAAGGATTCCTTGGAAGGGCTTTGCCATGATATCATTTATGAAGGCAATGGTCTTTATTCCATCTACTGATTCAGTGCTCATCTCTTCCAGAAACTCCTACGCAGACACACCCAGTGATAATGTTTTACCTGCTGTCTGGGCATCTCTTGTCTGAGAAAAGTTGACACATAATGTTCATCATCACACATTCTTTGATATGGAGGTCCAAAACTGATTATTAAAAATAAGAAATTAATCATCTATCCATAATTAAACCATGTATCACTTAGACTATAGACAATTTGAGCTTTCAGAGAAATTGGCAAACATAAATTTAAAAAATGACTTAAAATTTTTATGGTCATAATCTTTGACATAGTACCTTTTCTTGGAGCAAGGGTAAAAAAACATGATAGTAGAAAAATGTGATCAACTAGAATCTGGGGAATATTTTCTTGAGCAAAAATAAACTATTTATAGACTATATTTCAGTTATCAAAGGTTATTTTAAATATGCGGTAAAGTTACATTTTAATTCACATGTACATTTTAAAATGAATCAAGTATTAACATTTGAAAATGAGGTAACTTTTATATAAAATCTGAGTCCCAAAATTTGTTGAAAAACTCAAAGGTTTTTCAGCTCAGGAACCCTATTTCTGTATGGGTGGGTGTGCAATTTACAATTTTTCACCATCAACACCACGGTCCACGCCTTCTCACAAATTCCCAGCTCCTGCTCATTACTATGCAGCCACTTAAAAAAATTAAAATATAATATATGTGCAGTAATGTGAAGATTGCATGTTTTTTGTTGACTTTATTTTTAATAGGCTTAATTTCAAGACCAATTTTATTTTTTTTCCTTTTCCTTTTTTTATCGGTGTTCAATTACAGTTGTCCCCATTTCCCTGTCCCTTACTCTCCCCTGACCTACCCACCCTCCACCTCTCACATTCAATCCTCCCCTCCATTGTCTTTGTTTTTTGGGTCCTTTATACATGTTCCTTGACCCTTTCCCTTCTTTTCCCCATTATCCCCCTTCCCTTCTGGTTACTGTCAGTTTGCGCTTTATTTCCCTGTCTCTGGTACTATTTTGCACACTTGTTTGCTTTGTTGATTAGATTCCACTTATAGGTGAGATCATATTGTATTTGTCTTTCACTGCCTGCCTTATTTCACTTAGGATAATGCTCTCCAGTTCCATCCATGCTGTTGCAAAGGGTAGGAGCTCCTTCTTCTGCTGCATAGTATTCCACGGAGTAAATGTACCACAGTTTTTGATCTACTCATTTACTAATGGGTACTTAGGCTATTTCTAGCACATGGCTATCACAAATAACACTGCTATGAACATTGGGGTGTGTAGGTTCTTTTGAATTGGTGTTTCAGGATTCATAAAGAAGAGATTTACCATATACCTCACACTAAGTTTTCTCAATCACTATATTGTCATATTAGTAAGATATATTTGTTAAAATTCATGAATAAATATTAATGCATTGCTCTTAAATAAAGCTTATAATTCTTTAAATTTCCTTAGTGTTTACCTCATGTCATTTTCCTGGTCCTGAATCTCATGCAGAATACCACATTATATTTAGCTGCTATGTCTTCTAAAAGCTCCTCTTGTACATAATAGTTTCATAAACTTAGCTTGTTTTTTATGGGACTGACAGTTTTGAAGGGGTACTGTCCACTATAATAGAATTTAGAACTCTAAAATTTGCTTGATGTATTTCTCATGATAAGACTGGGGTTACAGATCATTAGGAGAAAGAACACAAAAGTAAAATGCAATTTCATCACATTCTATCAGATGCTCATATTATCCACATGATTTATGGCAGTTGAGGTTGTCCTTGATGACAGGCTGAGGTGGTATTTTCAGGTTCCTCCACTATCAATTTCCCTCCCCTACTTTCCATGGAAGTAAGTTACATATGCAGTCCACACTTATGGAACAGATAATTGTGCTCCCAGAGTTTAAGGGGGCAATATCTACGTAACTTATTTTGAATTATTCTACATGGGAGAGTTTTTCTCCCCCTTCTTATTTACTAAAACATTTATTTGTGTCTTTACAGACTAAATATTTATTTTATACCCTAGGTTACACAGTGTATTAACAAATAGAATATGATGGAGAATTAAGTGAAATTAAACATTCTTAAACTATCTAAAAAATGACAGCTGCTACTCAGCTTAAGTAATTGCTACTGTAATTGCTTTTAATGAGATGAAGGAAAATAATAATCTAGATTTATGTTTTTAATACAATATGGAGAACACAAATTATGCCCATTGTTTGAATTCAACCCCATTTCAAACAATGAGTGTAATTTGTGGATGATAAATTATGAATTATTATTTTTTAAAAATAATGTTTATCTCTTTGAAAGAGAGAGATAGAGAGAAATATCAGTGTGAGAGAGGAACATCTATTGGTTGCCTCCTATACATGCCCTACTGGAGATTAAACCCAAAACCTAGGTATGTGTCTTGACTGTTAATCGAACCCCCAACATTTTAGTGTATGGGACAATTCTCCTACCAACTGAGTCACACTGTCCAGGACATAAATTATTTAAAATTGTTATATATACACAAGAATAAAATATAACTAACTTCTTAAAAGTCAATTTTGGGTGTCAAAATAGTTTGCACACTAAGAAAAAAAATGCAGAACCCATGTGGCAGTCATTCCCACCTACGGTAAACATTACTGATGTTTACTTATACCCCCTTTTCTTTGCGAGTACACAGGAAATCTATTTTCCAAGACCCTTCATAATAAGATGCCATAGGAATAGTCCTTGTCAGTGAAACACAACAGAAAAAATATGCATATTATATATTGCCTGAGACCATGAAAGTTTCCAGATAAATCACCAGTCTCTTTTGACCCTGCTGTGGATCATTAGGATGCCCATGTTCAGATAATGAAGCAGCAGGTTTGAAATACTTTGGTTTGAGGCCTGGGAGAGTTGCCAAAACCTACAGAAGACTTTGGATGAGCAAGAAGTCAACATATGTTCTGTAAGGCCACTGGTAATATAAGCTTGTTTATTATTGTAGGATAAGCTAGTCTGAAAAATGCAGTAACAAAAAAACCTGTGAAATTTAAAAAACAGTTATTTTGACCATATTACCCACTCAGTTTTCTCTAACATATTAGTATTAAAAATGAAAATAA
Source organism: Anoura caudifer (assembly GCA_004027475.1). NCBI lineage: Eukaryota > Metazoa > Chordata > Mammalia > Chiroptera > Phyllostomidae > Anoura > Anoura caudifer. The sequence continues at coordinate 131,834 of PVKU01001161.1, forward strand.
AAATATTCATTACTACAGATTCTGTAAACATCAAAAAGATAAAAGAAATTATGAACATTTGCTTTCTAATTCGGATAATGCAACTTAACATATCTGAAATAAGAAATAAAGGCAAACTTGAAAAATCCTCTTTAATGAAATGTTAAGACTAAAATGATTCACTGGTAAAGTATTATTGAAATTAAAGGTTTCACTAAGATTTTATCCAAAATTGACTGCCCATAATTTGAAAACTCCTCCCATAGAAATAATATATAATTATTCTTAAATATTATCATAAAACCAAAATTAACTTATTACAAAACTTAATAGGGTACTACAAGAAAGAAAATTTAAAACCAACATTTTTAGCATCTAGATGCACAAATTCTTATGCGATATTATTAAGTCAAATCTAGTGATATATCTTACAGCATAATACATTAAAAACAAATACCATTTAATCTGCAAAGGCAGGAGATATATAACATTTGAAAATTACTCAAATCAATTAATTCAGTCTATTAATAAAAAAGAAGGAAATCATATGATCATAGATAGATGCAAAATTGATGAATACAGGAAAAGTTTATAACAGTCAACACAGTAACATATATGTATATGTATATATAACACATAGTAAGCTATAAATAAAACTTTCTTGAAGAAACATAGGATATTTATAAGAAAATGTAAAATATGTCATACTTGATGGTGAAATTTTTAACTCACATGCCCTCCTAAGATCAAGAATAAGATTAGGGCCCCCAGCTGGTGTAGCTCAGTAGATTGAGTGCCAGCCTGCAAACCAAAGCATCACTTGTTCGATTCCCAGTCAGGGCACATGACTGGGTTGCAGACCAGGTCATGTCCCCAGTAGGGGGCATGCCTGAGGAACCACATATTGGTGTTTCTTTCCCTCTTTCTCTCTCCCTTCCCCTCTGTCTAAAATAAATAAATAAAATCTTAAAAAGAAGAATAAGGTTAGGATGTCCAATATTATCACTGTTCTTCAACATTGTAATGTAGGTACTAGTCAGTGCACATATAAATAACCACACAACATGAGACTTGGAAGAAGAAGTAAAACTTTCTTATTTGCATAGCATATTACTGTGTACCGTGAAGATCCAAAATAATATACATCTAACAAAATCTAAACTACTAAGTGAATATAGTAAAGTCATTACAAAAGATATTAATACATAAAAATTAATTTTATATCTTTATACTGTGCTGGGACAAGAGAAATTAAATTAAAATTACCATTTACACTAGCAGGAAAACATAAAATGTAGTGTTAAAAATCTTAAAAATAATGAACATCCTCTTCACTGAAAATTACAAAACATTATTAAAAGAAGTAAAAGAAGACCTAAGTAAATGAAGCAATATTCTATAATCATCAATTTAAAGGTTGAGAGAAAAGTGGGTTTACAGTTGTGAATATGCAAAGCAGAATTTATTCTTGTATTATTCATTAATTACTGCATAGTTGTTCATATGAACAACTGTAAACCTACTTTTGTCCCACCCTATATAGGCCTTCCTACTTTTGCTGAAGCCAACAATCTTAACCTGTTCTGACTTCTGTTACAAAATGCAACAGCCTGGTTGGCTTATATAAACAATAGAAATTTATTTCTTATGCTTCTCGAGGCTGGAAGTCCAATTTCAGGCACCAGCATGGCTGGGTGAGGACCCTCTTCGTGGTTCTAGACTTTCCATTTTATCCTCACCTAGGGCTAGGGAGCTCCCTCACAGCTGTTTTTAAAGGGAATTATGAAGCCCTACCTCCTAATACCATCACATGAAATATAAGATTTCAACACACATGAATGGGGGAGATTACATAAACAGTCTATATCACCAAGAGTGTTTTTCTCACCTATTCCTTCCAGAATTCCATGCCTTATGAGGGATGAAAAAATAATCACAAAAATCATTGAGTCTACCTTAGGAAACTAGGAGACTTCCCTGTATTTCTGTCTTGACCTTTTATTTGCTCCGAGGCAGTAATTCAGATACACAAGGATCTATTATTGATTGCACCAATTCTGCCTTGGCCTGCAAGAGGGAAGTTCAGGAGTCTTTCATCTATAACTACTCAGTAAATGAGGCTGAGCTGAACGCCTTACAAGGCCAGGCACTGGCATTTATAATGTAAGCTAACATTAGGGGAAACTCTTGCTACTTTTTCTAACTGGGTGATCCTATTACAGCAATAAATTCCTGCGGAATGTGCCTACATAATGACTTTGTTATCACTGCAGAATGTTTTCCCAAGTAACTAAGGGTCACAGCGTATTGGAGAGATTTGCACCATCGTCTGAGGGCTACCAAGGGGATTTCCTTAAATATGTAAGTGTCTTATGACCACAGTAGCAACACACAGTGCATCATGGCTTTGGGAGCTGGCAAGTTGGGTGTACAAAGAGTATACACAAGCATGATCCTAGTGGTCTACACAGTGGTTCCAGAAAGAATGCATTGCTTATAGTTATTAGGGTTTCTCCAATGGAAATTTCTTCAGTTGGGGGAGTCTGGATTCCAATTGGTCCCAGACTCTCTGGTTGACAGCAGGGATTTTTTTTCCTACAGTTTACAGCTTCCAAGAGAAATGTTTCTAATCTGCTGGTATGTAGTGTCCCAAATGGCAGACCAGACAGCTAGGCTACAGGCAACAAATAAAAAGATTCCCAAGTTCATCAAGGAAAGCACTGGCCTGGCTATGAACATTGACTTGACTTCTGCCAACTGAGGGGAGAGACTTTTTGGCTTTTGTTTATACTTAGTGGGTGCTGATTTCACTCACATGGTTTTCCATGGCAGTACAATGCACACCATCATCTTTCAAACTAGATGAGTGATCGATCAGTGAGCCAGGCCCAGGAGTTTAGGGAGATCTCTGTGAATGGATAGCCTCACTGAGCCAGCAGTTCTGCCTAAAGCAGTGAAGTGAGAGATAAGAATTCCCCCAAAGGAGTAGCTTTCACTTTAAAAAAAATTATTTATTTCAGGACGGAGAGAGAGAAAGAGGGAGGGAGAGAGAGAAAGAGAGAGAGAGAGAGAGAGAGAGAGAGAGAGTTTTGTTGTTCCACTTATTCATGCATTCATTGGTTGATTCTTTTATGTGTCCTGACCAGGAATCTAACCCGCAACCTTGGTGTATTGGAACAAACCCAGCCAGGATTAGCTTTCACTTTTTTATGTACATTTAAAATGCTTCCAGGCCAAGTCAGCTGTTCTCTTGAAAACACAATTTTTATTTGACAAACAAGACTTTTAAGGACCTTCCCAACTTGTTATTTATTGAGTCTAAAATGACCCACCACAAAATGTGGGTATCAGGCTGGATACTCACCATGTCTGTATGTGGCATGCCCTCACCTGATTCAAAAGAAGTTTACTTGGTATTTACTTTGGAAAGGTGACACCTTTTATTCTGGGAAATATCTTCTTGGTACTAAGGCTGCCATTGGTTCTCTAACTAAAGTACTCTCTTTCCTCTGTGATTATCTATTGTCTATTATTTCTCCTGGGCTACCTGGAAGAGGATAGGAAATAAGCTTGTACAGTGATTTTTATGCCTCATTATCTCCATTAGCAGCCATTCCTGAATGGAGGGATCTCCTCTAACATATACAGGATAAGGACGTACAAGCTGGTAATTCTTCAACTCTACTAACCATCTAGGTATGGGAGGGGTCAAAACAGTCAGTTAATATTTCATCCCTCACTATGCCCCCTTTCAAGCCCTGTCTGTTAAATTTGGCTACCCTTTCTTTCTATGGAACAAGGTAAGGAGAATTTTGGGGACTTGATTTCCACCAGGGTCATGAAAATGTGGGTCCCCATCCCTTTCTCTGGAATTCCCAGAAAGTCTGATGGTAATATATGGAACTTCAGTCTTACCACTGGGGACAAGGAGGCTGCATACATATTCTTCTTTATAGCAAGCAAGTTCAGGGTGAAGAGAGGGATCAGGATCTGGGAACACAAATATATTCACATACACACACACACAAACACAGACATGCACACGCAGAGATCATTTTCATCAGCAAGAGAAAAATGTTTGGGGTAGTTAGAGACTAAATACTAGCCACTGCTTCACATTTGGTTTCTCATAAAAGCTTTCCTGTCACATGAAAATCTTCTGAACGAGCCAAAACTCCTTCACAGTATCTAAGACAATTTTGAACAGACATAATGTTAGCACACACACACACACACAAAAAATACAAGAAAGTCTGAGCACCAAGGCAGTTCGCCTGCCTTTATTCCTTCTTACTGAGAATTATATGTCTCGTACTTTCATGCCCAGGCAAGTCAGCCAGCGCTTTGAAGGTGTGGCGATAGCGGTCATGGACCCTCCCATTTCACACTTACTATGAACATGGATCTCTGTAAACACTGTGGCAGGTGGGAGAGCCTTCCTTCAGCTCTGGATGGGTCTCATTGCTACTCCTTACAAGAGGGTTGCCTTGAAGCTAACACAGCAGGAGTGGCGCCCAAGCCTACAGGAGAGCTGTGGGTGAGCTTCCTGGTGTTTGTGTCCTTGATTATAGTGTGACAACGCAGAACACTATTTCTTGGCTAAATAACCATATCATTTACCAACATATATACCACAGGTTCTCCAGGACTTCCCTCAAATCCCATTAATTTACCCTTTTCCAGAAAGTCAGGTCTCTGTCAGTATCCCTTCATCATCACCAGAAGTTGGAGGGAATTGACTTTGCTGTACTGACAAGTTACTAAAATAGCCTGCTGCAGTCACATGGATGCTGACAGGAGTCCCAAGGCTCCTGGGTCAGGGACAAAGACCTTTGTTACTTACAGGAAACGTAACAGCTGGAGCACCGACATAGCAGCGATCAACGTCGAAGTCCAGATATAATCTGCATGAGCACGGGTTTCACCACGGAAGAACTGTGAACTGAACCACAGTCCTTTTCTGCCAAGCAGTAAGCAAGACAGTTCTTTGAGTGAGAGAGACATGAGAGTGTTGCCCCGAGTTTCCGGTTGCATAAACAATCCTTAAAAATGGTCAGAGCACTCAGGGCCTTGTCATTTTGAATCGCATGGCAAGTTATGCACAAGTGAAAGGGGCCCTGGAGGACAGCCTCCGAACTCTGCATAACTAGTACACAAATGAAGCGACAGAACATTACCAGCACCCCAGGAAACAGCTGTGTGTTGCTTCCTTCTAGTTTCTACTTACACTCTAAAAATTTCCAATAGCCTGAGCTCAAGAAGATTGATTATTCTTGTGTATTCAGATACATAGAACCAGCCAGCATATTCTCATTTGCATCTAACTTCTTTTGCTGGAAATTATGTTGATGATATCCATCCATAGGGCTGTGCATTGTTGCAGATTATTCATTCTCACCACTAATAGCAGTAAACTTGGGAACGTGGCACAAATTATGTGTCCGTTCCACCAGTAATGTGCGTTTCGGTGGCTTGCAGTCGGGGTTGTTATGAGAGGTGCCGTCGTGGCCATTCTAGTGCAGGTCTTTTAATGAACTTACACATTCTTTTTGAGTATGTACCTTAGTGGTGAAATCATTGGGTCCTAAGACATGCAATTCTGCCCAACAAAATCCTAAAGGGATTGCACTGACTTAAGTTCCCTACAAGCAGCAGTGTATGAAAATAACAGTTGTTCTATATCCTTTTCAACCCTTGGCATTTTTATTCTTTTTATATTAGCCATGTTGTCGTTTTAACTTACATACCTCTGATGACTAATGATGTTGAAAATCTTTCATGTTTACTGACCATTTATATATTCTTTTATGTAATATAAGTGGTCAAATTTTTAACAGTATTTCTATTATTATGTATGCCTACTTCCTATTACTTTTGTAAGAATTTTGTGTAATTCCAAATCAAGTACCTTGTTAAATATAAATACATCTCATACCCCTTCCATTCTGAGTTACTTATTTATTCTCTTAATGTTCTGTTGACCGGAAGTTTATGATTTTAATAGGAAAACACAGTTGCACACACATACATTTAGGTACTGTATGTTTTCTTTCCTCAATTTTTGCTCTGAAATCTCAAAGATGAAACCCTGTGACTTTTATAAGCTTTTGTTTCACCTTTTACAATTATGTTAGCCATCCACTTGTTGTCTGTTTCTGTGTATGTTGGTAGGGAGAAGTCATGAAGGGCTGTATCAGGTGGCCCGGGACCATTTACTGAACAGGCGATACTTGCTCCGCTGCATGTGACGCTCTCTTTGTTATAAAGCAAGTAACCCTTTATGTGCAAGTTTGTTACTGGGCTTTCTGTTCTCCACTGTTCAGTTTCTCTATTCTTGCAGCATCACCTTTGTATCTTAATTATGTTATAATAGGTATTAATACCTTGTGGTGTTCCTTTTTTTAGCTACGCTTTTTTAAAAGTTCACTTTATCTGTTCTTAACCCAGACTTTGCATTTTCATATGAATTTAAGAAGTCAGCTTTTAACTTATTACATGCTCACACACACTTAGTTCGCAGAGTCCTGTTGATAAGGAGCTCTAGCTAAATCTTGCATGAGACAAGTTGAAAGGATTTCATTCCAACCTCTATTGGTCAGAAAAATTTTAGTTGTCAACAGAGCGACATATTAAAGTAAAAACTTTCCAGAACTCAACACAGTGTTTGACGCAGGGTGAGTCGTAGGGAGGAAGTCCACCATGAACTGCTTACACTCATATAGGTCTTACTGTGTATATTAGATTATAAGGCCCTGACTGCTTTGTAATTTGGGCCATCTTTCCAGATAATTACACAGCTCATGCTTTCAAGAGTTCAAGTACAGGCTGTAGGAACAAAGGGCAGGCCTGCTTCCTGCCTGACCTAACATCAGTGGGTTTCCGATGCTCAGAGTCCCTCTCCTTTGGTGCAGCCCAGTGCATGTACCACTGCGGTTGGCCCTCCACGTTGCCCCGTGGGACTTAAAGGTTAGGAACCCAGGGCAATCCTACTGATACGATTACTTTGTGTTTTGATCCAGGAATCTGGCATCTTCTGTCAGCATCCAGGAAACTGTGGCTGACCCATATGCTGACATTTAAATAAAGCAGAATCGATTCCCTCGCACATAGGTGTTTTCAGTTTGAAAACCATCAATCTCTACATTTAGAGCAACTATGTCAAAAATTTCATATGCAACAAAAAATTTTAAATATTTAAACCTAAATCAATTATATGAGAAATTTTCTAGGATAAAGTGAGAGGTAACTGAATATGTGAGCTATATTGATTTATTGACTTTTCAGTGTTTTCTTTTCATAAAAAGAGTGTCTCGTAATTCTCACCCTCCACAAAGAAAGAAAGCAGTGGTAGTTAGGAGTGTTATAACAGTCTCTCTCAGCAGTTCACCTTCTACTTGTATTAATTCTACACCTACACACTTTTTAGCAGAATAAAAACTGAATTTATAATTGCTTATTATGTTAAAGAATGTTATTTTGTTAGAAGGAAAAAATATGATGAAGCAAAATGGCCTCAAGCACCATTTCCCAGATAATACTTGTCAAAAAGCACCAAACATGCATGAACAAAAAGACACGTATTCATACCCAAACAAGAAGTCAGACTCTGCACATCAGCTACTCCACTTAATAATCAGGGGGATAGTTTCATTTCAAAACCACCTGCTCTACTTTAGTCCTTGTAACATCTTCCAGGCAGATGACTGTATGCATATTTAATAATGTGTCACCTACTGCTGGGCATATGTTATTTCTGGGATTTACTATTACACAATGAATGAAAATATATTGGAAAAAATTCAGGCATAATGTTTAACTTAATACATTTCCTTGAAAGTTGAATGAGTCAAATTGAAATTAGTATGACTCAAATCTTGTGAAGTAAATATAATGGATTTGGGCTCAAAAATTATTTTTGAAGTTTCCTCCCTCAAAACAGGGTAAAATTCTTTCATTCTTTTCTAACCAATATACATAATACAAAGTTTTATACACGGACAGTATGTATCCATTTACATTAAAATATATCCTTCATTTACATATTATATAGATTACTTTATTCTTTTATCTTTTGTATTATTTATATATTACTTGTCAACTAAACTTCTCTAAAATGTCAGGAACTATCAAATTACAACTGGCTTAAGACATCTGTTAGTTAGCTTTAATACATGTATCAACATACTGCTTCTCAAAATGCGAAATAAAAATACACATAGCAATGAATAAATCAAAAATGAAATTAAGAAAACAACTATCTCTGCAATGAATCAAAAGGAATAAAAAAATTCAGAAGTATTTTTTAAAAAGTATAAAATGTATATTCTTAAAACTACAAAACATGACTTTGGATGCAATGCATGTCTCTTGTAAGCAGCACACAGATGAGTCATGATTTTTAAAAAATTATTCTACCATCTCATGTTTTCTGATTGGAACATTTAATCCATTTATATTTGAAGGATTTATTGATAGTATATGCTTATTGCTATTTTTCTAATTCTTTTCCAGTTGTTTATTGTTCTGTATTCCTTTTTCTTCATTTTTCTTTTGATTTGTTGGTTTTCTTTAGTGCTTTAATTGGATTTATTCCTCTTATTCTTTGTAAATTTTGCATATGTTTTTTGGTTTATGGTTACCATAAATTCATATATATATATATATATATATATATATATAGTGGTCTACTTTAAGCTGATAGGCATTTAAGGTCAATCACATTCTAAAAGTATGTATTTTGTATCTTTTTTATCCTAAATATTGAAATTATACTTAATTTTTTACTGTTGTCTTTTAAAATTTATTGTAGCTTTTAAGTGGCCAATTCACTGTAATTGTTGTACATGTTCCTTTACAAATGAGATTTTTTCCCCTGTATTTTTTTAAATTTCAGTTTTTGACCTTTTCTGCATATAAAAGACCCTTTAATTGACAGATGCAAAAGTGCAGAGAGACTGGATAAAAAAATGAAGGGATTAAGAAGTGCATATTGACAGTGATAAAATATTCACAAGAATGTAAAGTACAGCATAGGAAAGATAGTAAATAATATTGTAATGACCATGTGTGGTGTTGGAGACACTAGACATATTGGGAGGATTAATTCCTAAGTTATATAAATATCTAACCATCATGCAGTACACCTAAAAATAATATAACATTCAATTTCAACTGTAATTTAATTTTTTTTAATTTAAAAGAGATGAAAAAGAAGATCATTAGTTGTTTTTTGTAAGACCAGTTTAGTGGTTATGAACTCCTCCTAGTATTTGCTTGCCTGGGAAACTATTTCTCCTTCAACTCCGAGTGTTAACCTTGCTGATATGGTAAATTTTATCAACCTTTCAGATATTTTTTGCCACTCACTTCTGGCCTGTAAATATGCTTCTGAGACATAAGCTGGTAGCTCTATGGGAGTCACCTTGGATGTGACTTGTTTTATTCATGCTGCCTTTAAGATTGTTTATCCTTAGCTTTTGCCATTGGTATTACAATAATTCTGAGTGTAAGTCTATTTTGTTTTATCTTGTTTTAAACTTTCTGTGCTTCCTGTACCTCCATGTCTGTTTCTTTCCCCAGATTAGAAAAGAATTTCAGCCATTATTTTTTCAAATATTCTCTCTGCCCCTTTCTCTCTCTTCCTCTTCTTCTGGAATTCCTATAAAGCAAATATTAGGGCACTTGATGTTATCCTAGAGATCTCTTATACTATCTTTATTTCTTTTTTTTTTTTTTTTGCATTTTGCTCTTCTGAATAAGTTCCACTATTCTGTCATCCAGGTGTTTATTACATTCTTCTATATTAACTTATCTGTTGTTGATTCTTTTTAATGTAGTCTTTATTTCAGGTATTTTATTTTTATCTTTGATTGGTTCTTTATTACATTTTCTATCTCTTTGTTGAAGTGCTCTCCAAGTCCCTCTATTCTACTCTCAAGTCTAAGCATCCGTTATGACTATTCCTTTGAAATCTTATCAAGTAGATTACTTATCTTCATTTCTTTAAGGTCTTTTTCTGCTCCTTTCTTCTTCTTTCATTTGGAGCATATTCTGTCCCCCCATTGTGTTTGACTTCCTGTGTTTTTTCCTTTTAGTTAGATGAAATAGCTATCTCTCCTAGTCTTGAAAAAGTGGTCACTGGGCTGATTATGGGTCAAATAGTTCGGCAGACTGATTTTAGTCAGGGCCAGGGAGTCTGGTGCCTAGAGTGTTGCCTGGCCTGAAGGAGTGGGTTCCAGGTGGGGCAGTCTGGTTTGCGTGTGTGCTTACTTGCCCTCCCAATCCAACTGGGACTACCTTATGCAGACTGGGCTGCTCCATGTGAACTTGGCATGCCCCCTTGCTTTAATTGTTTTCAGAACAACATCTGGGTGGGCCTGCTCTGGGTGCTTGCATCTTAGTATCATGTGAGTTCCATATTTCTCCAAGTGGAACATTCTCCTGTTGGAATATAGCCACATATTGCTGGTTCTGCAGTCTGTCTAGTTGTGCAGCGTCTCATGCACTCAGCCGTGTCCCACTCCTTCTACAGGGACAGCTCCTTATGTTATCACTGTTGCTTTAATTTCCTGTTGTCAAAACTGAGTGTGACTACTCTCTTTGTTTGTGTCTTAAAGCCCTACATGGCCCACCCTTCTGCTGGGTAGGACAGCCTTGTATGTGTGCACAGCTTAACTTTGCTAGTTCTCCACCCTCTCTGTGCGGAGCAGCCCTGCACATGTGCACAGCGGCACCTCACTCACTTTGCATGGGGTAGCCCCACATGTGGTTACTGAGAAGTTCGGTCAGTGCTGCACTTTCTTTGCAAAGGGCACTACGATGTGCGCATACAGCAGCAACCCTCCCTCTCTGCACTTTCTCTGGATGGTGCGGTCCTACATGCACACGCTGCACTGTTTTTCTAGCTCCGTACTCTCTCCAGGTGAGGGAGCCTTGTGTGCACGCCCAATGCTGCCATAGCCACTGAATCAACATCTGGGAGCAGGAGCCCCTTGTATGTGCACCACAGAGCTACCGTCGGATCTATCTGTTGGATCTATCTTTGGGAGTGTTGGCTGGGAACATGATGCAGTGCCTCGCAAGTTAGCCTGAAAGCCTGGATGGAGCCCGGGGCCATTATCCACATGCAGGGGAAGAGTAAACTATTTTACCTACTGGTTCCTCTGGTGCTGGGTTGTTCCTTCATCTCCTGAACACCTCTCATGTTTCCCCAACCTTTTCTCTGCAGGCTCTCTCTCTCTCTTTCTTGCATGTTGTGCAAAAACTAATTAACGGTGTTATTAGTAGCAGCCTAAGTTGTTAACATATTTCTACTAGTTTGTGTTTTAAATAATCTGTAGACACAAATTAATGATATCGTCAAAATATTTACAACATATACATAGTCTGGTGTTAAGGTTATATTTTCAAGAGGTAGGAGTATAAAAGGAAAACAGATAAGCATATAGAATAGGAACTGATTTGGGCTATTTTAACCATTCATTTCCTGAGTAATCATAGAGAAATCTCTTTCAGATGTTAGGCATCATCTCTCTAATGGATATCATTTGCTTCTGATGTTCATATTTGTGAAGGATAGAGACAGAGAGTGATTTTAAACATTAAACCATATATTTTTTAGTGTTTTTTTGTTGCCAACATTAATTTACCCTCCTCTTATGGGGGCAATAAGGTAAACATATTCACAGAGGGGAACTCTACCACTAGTGGACTCTCATTTGTTTCTTTACTCCATCTCTGTAGCTCAATTTCAACAGACTATTCCCAAGGTAGAGAAAAACTTGAACAGGAAAATCTAGGGATTGACCATTGGATTAGGCAACATGTGGGTGGAATCACTTTTCTTATGCAAGCAGATGAACAATAACAGAAAATTTGTTTAACATTAATAATCTTGTTCATATATATATATTTATTCAAATTATTACAATCATCCTCTTATTAACATGCTGGAATTCAGGGTTAATTAACTTTCTACCATAACCAGATGATCCATACCCTGTGCACTTGGAGTTCTTAGATACTTTCCAAATCTTTGGGTACTTTATTTGCAAAGCTTTGAAACTCATTCTGGACCCACAGAAAATCACATGCTTTTCCTCTCTAGTTTTGATTTAATTTTATCACCTTGCTCTAAAGCAAACTACCTCTGCTCCTTACATCCATCCTTCCAGTCTACGTGGCTTACCTGCAGACCTACCTATACATCTCATTGAGTCTTTCTTCAGATATGTGTAGTCAACTTAAAATTATTTTCATAAAATAGCATTGGTATATTTATCTTATAGTTCTACTTAACTACCTCATCCTAGGATTTTCACTACTAACTCATAATTTCTTTACAAAAAATACTTTCATTTTAATTCCTCAGTATAGTCTCATGATGGGTATCAGAGTAATGGGGTTAAATGAGGATCCCTTCTAATATTTCTTTAGGATTATGTGCACCTCCACTGTAAGTTATGTGGATGTAAAGTTATTCATTCCTCAAAACTTCTGTATGCAACTTTTACTTTTACAGTACATTTGGGATTGATCTGTTCTCTTCTTATCAAAGTTAAATAGAAAAGGTTTAATACAACCATAGGTATTTTTGATAAGTGATAGACTGCATAAGAGGATTAGGGTAGACTCCTATGAAGAGCAGGAGGACAATTACTGGGGGTGGGAGGGGTTAGGAGATGGAGCGGTTGAGCCAAAAGGAAAAAGGACTCATGGACATGGATAGCAGTATAGTGATTGCCGGGGGGGAGGGGGTGTAAGGGGACTGAATGGAAATGGAAAAAATACAATAAAGATTAAATTTAAGTAGTGTATTAGGATAAATTCTCATATGGTTAATAATTTATAAAAAAGAAAAAGTGAAAAAGTATCTGTATTTTTGCTAAAGATCCATATGAATTATACAAACATATATGTTTCTGACATAATTTTGTTTACTGAATTATTAATGGTGCTTAATGCACTTCATTAACAATTTGCAAATTTAGTTTAATATTCAAATATGTCAAATTTCTAGCTTGTATTTGAAAAGGCAATCAAAAGAATTAAAATATAAATAAAAATATAGACACTAACATATAAATACTTATTTAAATTTCAATTTTATAGGGAAATTATAATAACAAGGAGTTTACAAGAATTGTCTTACTACTATCTTCTAGAAAATGCATATTCTAATAAGACAAAGACTACTAACTGCTCTCCAAAACATGCACCACCACTTTGATAATGTTGAACTTTATTTTAGGAGGAAACTCATAAAGGAAAGTCTTCATTTCCCATTCCCCTGATTTGTTTTGTCCTCAAATTGTCTTCCTGTAACAAATGCATCCATCATTATGATTAATATAGTTGCCTTAACTTTCAGCATCTTTCTTGATAAACACATCTGAATGAAGAAATACTAAGCAAGGCACACCTTTGTCTGGAATGGCATTACTTGAGAAATTCGTCTCTAAATTGACATTGATGTATTTTCCTTTACCTAGTTTTCAAGGATTGACTGTCTTCTGCCTGATGAGTCTTGCATTTCTATTAAAATTGAATTTAGTTGCTCTTTAATCAAGTCCTAGAATCCGTGGCTGGAGAATGATGCTGAGTGGTCTTGTTTACTCCTACTCTCATGCTGCTTTATGCATTTAGATAATAAATATTACAACCTGTTATCATGCAACATTTACTTGTGATATTAATCAAACATTAGTTGGTAATTTATATGCTTTTATTAAAAATAATTTTTTGCTTCTGATTTATTGATGCCAGACAGGAAATCAATGATATATTTGAAGCTGAGGTACAAAGTTTAGTATAAAAATTTAAATGAAAGATAGCTCACAAGATAAAGTTAGAAGGAAATCTCCAGAAATAGCCCTGATTCCTAATTAAGGCTAAACATGAAAGTAACAAATGCATTGTTCTGTATTAGTACCAGCCCCTATGTGTTTTAACTGAGTTGAAATAAGAAGGGGATTCTGAAATGTGGGAATGGTTGAGAAGTTTTCTATATCTTCTGTGTAGTCTTTTATTATTAAATCCTTTGGCTTCTGTAGAAAAGGTTTTTGTGGGGGGTTTTGTTCATTTGTTTTACCAACCCACTAAAGACATTAGCATATTAACAGATATCCACATCTATATTTAATGTCATGCTACATTAGGAAGCTAAAAGACTTTAGCTCCTTAAATTTTGATCATGGAACAACAAATATATCTCTGTTTTACTAAACAAGTTAAAAATTAAGCTGACAGATAAAGGTTAGCTAGATGACTCATAAACAATAATAGGATTTGTGAAAAAATATTTAATGCACCACTTTAAAATACAACAATAGTGTGGAAAGGTCTATAATCCATACTTCCTTATCTAACACATATTTCTTTGTCTCAGCCAAAGTTCTTAATTGCAAGAACTAAAGGCTCGCTCTGGCTGTCTGAAGCAGAAATAGAACTTATCAGAACACTCAGAACAAGCCAGAGCATCCGGTTTGTGAAACAGAGAGAAACCATGGAAACAGAGGAGGGTGAAGAAACAGGAGGCCAGACAGCAGCCCCAGCTCCACCACATCCTCACGCTGCTTGCGCCAGCCACACCAAGGTGTCTCCTCCCGTTGCCTCACGTGCTTTGGGAGATCATTGTCTGGGCCTGTTTCAGTCACATTTCTATCTTCTGAATAAAATAATAAAGTATTTCATACCCCTCTGCTCTCTGTGATGGAAAGTGCAAGACACACACCATGAAACACAAGTCAATGATGGCTTATCAGAGTAAAATGAAAGGATATTTTTTAAAAATATCTAGAAATCAGAATATAATCTATATTATTTTCTAGTGTGTTTACATAATAGTTTTTGACAATTTCCTGAACACTAATCATTATTCCCTAATTACTCCTTGAGTTAGACTATGGAAGTGATTCTTGTTTAACCCAAGTAAAATATGACTGGGCAACAAAATAAATTCTAGAATCTATACCTTAAAGGAAGAATGTTATCAATATTTGAGTACAACATGGTCTATCCTACTTTTTTCTTGCTTCCTGGCAAGCAAAAAGAATCCCTTATCTGTAATTCCAACAATTCATTCCTCAGTTCAGCTCATTTCCAAAATGCATATTTCTTATTTAAAGTATATCAAGTTAGAATAAATGAATGAAGGGGTGAACAGATGTGAAGACCCCAAGGAATACCATGCTAGTGAATCTTTATCATCCATTTAGAGCCAGAGAACATTGAGTGTTGTTTCTTGACCAGATTTTCAGAGATTCTACCTTCTTTTAGTTGCGGTTCACAAGTGATCATTTCTCTTTCATTCACCTAAATAAATGATTATTGAATGCCACTGTCCGGTACCCATTTTATTTTAGTAAGGTAAAGGAAATACATCATTTTGAAAAACTGCAATACGTAAAACAACAGAATTGAGTTGATGGGAATTTTAATCAGAGTTACTCCATTGTCTATTTAATCTCCCTGTGTTTCCTAAAGCAACAACTCTGATTTAAAGACTAACATGGAAAGATACAGGAAAGAAATTCTTTCTGTAGCCACATCCTGCTCTCAGTACCATCATTTATCTTTCCTCTGACCTAGGTCAAATCACTTAACCTTGCAGTACTTGAAGGTCACTGTAATCTGTTTTCCTAACCAATCCCTTGACCACACTGTGCAGAACTGGTAAATGCCTTTGGGGATAGAAATGCAGTGACATAATTAGAAAGAACATGCCAAGAAAATCATCACCCTTAACTCCAAATAGATGTTTATATTTGTGACAGAAAGAGAGAAAAAGGAGTGAATACCTGAAAGACTGTGTTTACAACTGCAGGGACAACTGTACAACAAAATAGTAATTTCTACAATAAAATGTATACACCATGAGCCCTGGATGGTGTAGTTCAGTGGATTGAGTGCAGGTTTGCAAACCAAAGGGTCATCAGTTCGATTCCCAGTCAGAGCACATGCCTGGGTCACAGGCTGCGTCCCCCGTGGGGGATGCATGAGAGGTAACCACACATTGATGTTTCTCTCCCTCTCCTTCTCCTTCCCTTCCCCTCTCTCTCTAAAAATAAATAAATAAAATATAAAAATGTATACACCATGAACATGTCAAATTGAATAAATATAAAACGATATGCTTAAACAACTGTTGTCAGTACTTTCATCCACCATTTTCTATAAAATGCAATTTTTGCTATATAATTATTTTTGTAAATACCAAACACTAGGTGGTTAACAAATAGGAATTTAAAATATGTTTAAATGTACTACCATATCATTTTCCAAGGGATCTGTAGAAACTTACAATTCTATCATATCTATTGACATTTTTGTTATAGTTATTTATCTAGGAAATACTGTAACCATCCTTAAGTTTTGACCATTGATGTTCCTATTTGCTAATTGTAACATCTGGTCACCTTGGAGTTATTCTCTCTTATTTTTTTTAATTGAGTATCTGTAATATTCTTCCTTTCTTGTTATGTTGTGTAAATTTGAATTTTGTCCTGGACATTGTGAGTGCTACACTGAGGAGATTTGGGATCCAGCACTATTCCTCTCAAAATTATTGATTCTGTTCTTGAGCAAGAGAGGCAATCAAGTTATGAATCAAACCACAAACTCTGTTTCTTGGGTGGCCATTTGGACCTTTGATCAGATCTTTTATGTTTTGCTGGAATGATAGAATCAACTGTATTTCAGGGATTATCCCAGATATTTGGGCAGAATTTGTACACAGAATTTAGAATTTCCTTGGAGAATTTTCCACTAATGCTCGTTGCAATGTCTATGGTTGCCCTGAATTCTGGTCTTTGGTTCTTCAGTCAAGAAAGTGTGTGTGTGTGTGTGTGTGTGTGTGTGTGTGTGTGTGTGTGTGTTTCAGAGTTGAAACCATTCCTTATGTAGGCATTGGATCTAAACTCAGGGTAAAAGTTTTGAAAATATGGATATTCAAACTTTATCAAACTTGTACCAAATGTTACCATTAGGGTCTGCCTACTTTTGTTTACTTTTCAGTGCCTTCAGAGTATCATTTATTTGTATTTTATCCTAAGTTTAATAGTTGCAATTTGCAAGCAAGTTGGGTCTGGCAGAATCTGATTAGGCTATTGATACTAACTTCTGCATTAATACTTACTGTGTTAAAAAGATGCTACTAAACAATTGACAACATGAGACAGTGTGGTGTTTTTGCTGATACATTATAATTTCAATTTTTAATGAATCAGCCACAAATATTTCTATTTTATTTATTTACAAACTAAATTTATTCTTCTAAACTTTGTTCTTATTTTTTTTACTATTATTTTGTTGTTGAGGCCACTAATAATATTTTCTTCAAATCTTTTGAATTATTTCCTTTCATCTTATCATAACTTATTATACATACATGGTCTGACACAAATAACATCCCATTGTTATCACAAAGTCATAAGCATGCAATTCTGTAACATAATATCACACTCAAGCACACCATATGACATTCAGGTGAAATGTTCAAATTAAAACTATACATTATTATCTCCATATTATTACTCCACCAACCACACTCAAACAGGCATACTTTTGCCAGACCTGGTACATTACTTCTTCAGGATTCATTGATTTAACTTACTTACACATATATTAATACTACATATTTTAAATGTTACAGTTTTAAATGCAGTTTACTATTTGACCTAAATGTCCTCCTTAAGTTTAATTTTTAGAAATAAACTTCATTTTTAATATTCTTACAGATAAAACACAATTAGTTCCTTTTTGATTCCCAAAATTAACTATATTATAATGATTGAAAAATTCCGCAAATATGAAATTTACTTGAAAGAATTGGCGATATTACTGCCTAGTGTTTCTAATTAGAGTCATTCGTATCTCCAGTTATTTAATTCTTCTGCTTAGGTTTAATTGATTTTAGTTTGATGAGAAGCATTTCTTTTAAATATCTTATATATTTCCTTCAGTTTGGATTTCTTTTCCAATACCAATTTGAAAATAATTATTATTATTTGCAAGTAGTTTAATACATTTTATATTAAATTTTAAAAATGATTTATTACAAAATGTTTGTTTATAGACACTTTATGGCACAGTAAATAATTATGAATATTTTCTTTCTTGTTTATCTCCATCGCTTCACGATGGTAAAAGTAACTCTAATATCCTACTTATGTGCATGTAGTTAAAAATAGCAAATTGTGGGTGACAGAAATAATCATCCAAGAGAGATACTTGATATAATCAAAGTCCAGGCAGATATTCTTCAGGGACTGTAAACTAAGTCACGGAAAGGCCAATCAGTTGGTTGTGACAGCCCCCAGAGCAGAAAGGACGTGAAGTGATACCGGTGGCCTGGTTTCGTAAACCAGAATGACCTAGTCAGGGGAAGGAAAACCTGGGCACTGAGTGGATAAGTGGTTGAGGCAGATTTCTTATCCTGTAACTTGTGAATCCTGAGTAAACACAATCTCTTGGACTCACTGAGGCCCATATAGTAAGTTTCCCTCAGTAGCTTTTTTGAGTAGATCTCTTCTTCCTTCAAATAATTCTGACTGGTTAAAAACTAGTTTGTCAGGAGATACTGTATTTAATTGTTATAATGGTTTAGGAACATGCTATGTGGGAAAATATTTAAATGTTTTAATCCTGAAGTATGGATGCTATATAAAGAACTTTTAAATTGTATTATTTGACATTGAAAATCAATACATAAGAAATGGATAATTTGGTATGTGCTTCAAAGAAAGATAGTTAACTGTTTTGATATTCCACCAAAATTTATAAAAGACAGGCAGAACTAGGAACTATATGTTAAACACATAAAATAAAAGATATTATTCCTAAAAGAATTGTTTCTAAAGAATTGGGTAGAGGTGGAAGAGGATATAAGAGGGATAAATGGTAATGGAAAAAAATATAAGAAAATTTTTAAAAAAATGGAAACAATTGTAAGTGTTACAAAATAAAGAAAATCACAATGGAAAAATGAATAGCTTTGGCCATATAAAAGAGTAGATTGTTTCTCTTTGCGGAAGATGTGTTTTAAGGATGCTTGGTGAGTTCAGGTGGAAAACAGAGGCCAGCAAATGCCAGAATGCTTGTCCAAGAAGGGCTGTTCTGCTTGCTGGTCACTCCCCAGCTACTCGGGGCAAAGTGAGAACAGACTAGCTCATGGTGAGTCCGGCTGCCAGTGGACCAAATAGTCTCGGTCCAGAGAGAAGAAGGATGCAGAGCAGTTCTCGGATTTCAGCTTGAGGATTTAAAATGATGTAGAGTGTTTCTGGATTCACACCAAGGTGACCATTTTCATGCTTTTCTGTCAGTTTGCTGAATAAAATTGGAATGTATTGAATATCCAGAATATTATGTTTTACATCACACTTTTAATAATTGCATGTTCATAGTTGAATGTCTTTATATTTTAAATTTATTTGAGATTTCAGCAATGTTCTTGCTATTTTAGCATTTATAAGCCTTTGCTTTGCAAGGATGTGACATGCACACATTTTAGTTATCGTGGTTTACTTAAATAACACCCATCCCCTAATAACACAGTTCAAATTAAACCTACCTGGGCATATCAGCAGCGAGTTATCACGTCAAGTGCAAGCTCTCTGCTTGCTCTTCCCTCCATAAATTACTACGTAAAGAACAGGTGCACAGCATGATCAGAGACCAATCACATGGCTTCCTTTAGAGTCTGTCAGGTACTTGTATCACCACCTTGTCTCTCCAATATGCTTCACTTGGGTTTATTAACCCAAGTGATATTTTACAAAAATGGATAATTGGGAGAGAGAATTGACCAACAAAGATGAAAGTGCAGCATAGAAGCTAAAATGATTTACACTGGGAGTGAAACTGGGTGTGATTAAGACATAGCTGACCACGGGAATGTCAATGCTGCCTTCTTCGGGAGACTCAGTCAAGCAGCTAGGCAACAGTGAAGGTGAGCTTAGCATAAATGAGGGGGGTGGTTCTCATAGAGGTCCCAGAGGAAGTGAGACTAGGAAATACATTTTATGTTAATGGAAGCTGCACAGGTGTTTCACAGCATTAAAAGCACAAAGGATAAAATACGGAAAGCTGACCCAAACTTAGAATGATGGCTCACTAAGGCATAGAATTCAATGATTGCTCCATATTATAAGTTACAAAAGGAGTGGGGAAGAGAAGCATTGCTCAAACTACTTTTTATGAATTTATTTATAAAGAAATAAAGCAATTTGTCAATGTTTAGAAGCTTTTAATATAGTGTACAATACACAAATATTAGTTTTATTATTTCTTTATTCTTCTGTAATTGTGTAACATACAAGAAGAGAATATTTGAATTTTTACAGGTTTTCATGGTCACAGAACCATAGTAATTTTCCCATTGAATTTCAAGATGGCTTTGCTTGGTTTTAGCGCATGCCATCAATTTCAAAATCCCAAGCGAGGAATGTCCATATGATCAATAACAGGAGAGGAACTATTCAACTATTAAAAACTTAGAACTGCAGCGATAAAACAAATAAAAACAAATCACAGCACGTCACTTATGCTTACTGTCACTTATCACAGTGAGCACTGCCCTGGCGACCTGTCTCCAGATTAGTTCTTTTCTACCTTAGAAGGGCCAACCCACCTCTCTCAAATTCTTTCCGTCAGGTAGATTACCAGCCAGGCTCAGGAAATGTCCTATTTCTTTCATTTAAAACCCAGAACATTTACCCCACCCACCATGGTACCCGTAGTATTATCATATTCTCTAGGAGCTTTCTACACTGGCCTTCCACCTAATCCAGTGATGTGCTACTCAGTTCTCCTTCCACAGGGACGGTTTGCTACCTCTATATAGTACATCATGGAGCAATCAATCATAGAGTAAGTCAGTCTGAATTCCTTACACCCTTTTCTTCTTCTCATTCATCTGTACCCCCGCAGCAATTATCCCAGTGGTACAATGACATCTGACTGTATTTAGTATGTTTTGTTCTTCCTTAAAGTTTTTTAATTTTTGTCTATTTTTACTCTGCAAAAAGACCCCACATTTTTACAGTATGAGAAGCATAATTGAGTAATATGTTTATTGAAGTGCAAGTTCCTGTTGCTGCTACTTATATAGATCCTGTTTCATACAGTGACAGAAAAAGGAGTGGTTTATATGTGCATCTATGCTCTTTGGGAAAATGTCAGGGCAGCTAGATTTGAGGCCATGGAATAATTTAGGAGACATGTAAAAAGTGAATTAGCAAATTCATAGCTACATAAATTTGATTACTACCAGAATTACCTTTGACTACTCATATATTGTATGCTATACTATCAATGATATATTACTCAAATATATGCATAAGAAAAATTCTAAATTATTGCTGGGATAATTAACAACTTCTTACTCATAAAATATCTTTTTCCCATATAAATTTAATGTATAGTGTTTGTTAAATAGACAAAGAATTTATGGCAAGGAAAAGGTTCATTTATGTATTAAATATGGTTATGAGATTCTGAGAATATGACAATAGATTATCAATTTTAGCAGCAAACCAAAAACGGAAGAAAAATCATTACACAGATGATGTGGGATTCTGCAGCAAAGACACACTAAAATGTTAGGGACTTAGATTTGAGAAAAAAAAAATGTGTTGTGCACTGAGCTTTAAGTTGAAAAATAACAGTATGCATTTTTTTAACTGACTATAGTCAGGTAAGCCATATTAAGTTTATGAATTATTTATTTCATTGTTCCTGGAGATTTTAAATATATTGCAAGTGTCACTCTTCATGACAAGTTCTGTATTTCAGTCAGATATTTATTGAGAAGAGCGTGAACTATGAGAAAATATATGTCAAAGTAGTTGAGGTAATAGCATTTCAGCCCAACATAGTTATATTGGTTTCCTATAATTTCTGCACCAAATTACCCCAACCTTAGTGGCTTACACTAACAGAAATTTATTTTCTTATTTCTAGAACCCAGAAGTACAAAAGTAGTTTGACAGGATCAAATTGAAGTGTTGTCTGCACAACAGTGTTGCCTCTGAAGGCAATAAAGGGGAATATTTTTTTTCTTCCTCCAGTTGCTGGCATTCCTTGGCTTGCGGTTAAGTGTCTACTATCTCTGTGCCCATGGTCACGGAGCTTTCTCCTTCTCTGTCTGTAATTCCCTCTGCCTTTCTCTTATTAAGACACTGCGATTCCGTTTAGTGCCCACCATGATAGTAATCCAGGAGAGTCTCCCCCAACTCACAATCCTTAATTTAATTCACATACACATGTAATCTTTTACGGTAACATTTACCTTGTATGGTTGGTTACCTTAAAGGTATCCACAATCCCAGGTTCCAGGGATTAGGATGTAGTTATCTTTGGGGGGACCATTATTAACCTGCCACAATACTAAATACCATTGTTCACACTAGTTAGTGAATTGTTCCACTAATTTGCATTGAAACAATGCAAATCAGTGTGAAAAACATTGTTTTGATAACCTGTGCACTGGCAGGTGAATCAGAATACTTTTAAATAATTATACCTGATTATCCATTAATGTCTACAGATAGCCTATGACTTTTTTATTCTGGCTAGAGAACCATGTAAAAATCCTTATCAAAACCCTATCATCTCCATAACCTCCATTTTCATTGAGTAAAATGAATCGACTTAATCATCATTACACAAATCACTGCATCTAAAAGATGAGCGAGTACAGAAAAGCAAAGGAGTTATTTTTAAATGCTAACAGTTATATTTTGAGGAGCATACAATGAATATATATGGTATTAATTTTATGCATTCTGAAGTAATATTACATTTCTCCTCTTCATATAAGAAATGAAGCCAATTCTCCATTCTGTTTTGTTTGCAACAGGGTCAAACATGTTGTACATCATTTTCTTTTCCAGTCTTTAGTTGTTGTTGGCATTGTCATTGCTGTTATTTTGAGATTGTGTCCTCTACAGTAACATGTCTGAGTTTTCAAATTTGGAAATTCATACACCTATCCCAAAAGAATTGTTTTCGTATGTGCTATTTCCATTGACATTATTAAGGTTATTATTTGGTTTTGTTTTTTTGCTCATGGCTGTCTTGACAGTGCTCATATTTTAAAGTTTTATTAGTGGCAACAGAAAGAAACCCAGATGCCCTGTGGTTCAGACCGTCACATAACTCTAATCTTCTAGCTCCATGCTGCCTCCAAAGTGCTGGTCTCTATGTGCATCTATTGTCACTAGGTCTGAAATATCTCTAGTAAATTTCTTCTGAGATTAACTTGTAGTCTCTTAAAGGAGTGGTGAAGGCTGAAGATCAGTATTGGCTCTACAAGTTGAAGGAATATGTACGAGGGTGCAAATGCTCCAAATACTGTCACGGTTGCATGTTCACCATATAGACTTTTTTACAAGTCAGCTGGGCCACTACTGGGCTAGCTGCCTGCTGAGCATCCCGGCACCAAGGAATAGACATGAGTCACACGCAGTAACTATGCTGTTCACTCAGCTTTTATTGAATGCAGGGTCACTCAAAGTGGAACATCAATATACATTCATATCCTACTCACACTCTAACAATATAAGAGAAATACACGGGGAATAGACAACCCAAGTCCAACAGTCTAAGTCTGCAGGTCCAGGAGAAAGTACAGTAGGCAAGGGAGTCATCAGCATCTTGCAAGGAAGGGTCTCCAGATCCAGGTGGGCAGCAGCAGGGCAGGAGAAGTCCTCAGTCCAGGCCGGCGGAGCTTCCTGTGGTAGATGCCAAGGGGGATCAGTGTGGCGTGGAGCAGCACTCTGATGTGTGGGGCTTGGCTGTCTCGGCAGTGGTCTGGAGCCTGCCTCAGTTATACCTCTACAGTGGTGGACTCCACCTTTTTTGGTCTCATGATAATTGTCTTGGCACCTCTGATGGCAAGTAGGGAATTTCCCCAGGGGCCTATCTGTGTGTGGTCCCAATCTGCAGACATGGCTGTTCTGACCATGTGTGCAGATATCTCAGGTGTGCCTCCTTGGCAGATGTGTCTAGCATGACTTAAGTAGTTTCCCTCTTGAACCAAAGAGTCAGGGCTGACTGGCAGCCATCTTGGTTGACATGAGTGACTCCAGTTTGTTTTATATACTTTGTGCTATCTTGATTGAACCAATGCCATTTTATTGGCCTTGCTCCCCACATATACATGCTTTCAATCAGTTATTTTTATTTTTGTCTTAAGTTTAATCACCACCTTTCTTCGTGCCAAGTGCATACAAGTCTTGAAACATTAAGAGCTCTAGAGAGAACTCAAGTTTTCTCCCCATCCTTATCTTCCAATGTAGGCATTTAGTTTATACTTTGCTGATAGTAAGCAAGTCGCTCTCCCCTCCAAATCTATAATTTTCTTCAAAAATTTGATGATTCTTTGGAAAAATGTGATCTGTTATCACATTCTCTTTCTCTCCATGGGACTTGGACCAGTGTAGTTTTTTATTTTTAATTTCAATTTTTTCCTCAGCTAAGTGGTGCTTGCGGGGAAAGAGATTCATTCATTCCACTACATTTAACCAGAAATTCAATTAGTATGCTTGCCTTTATTACATATATTTTATTTGATTCCTAATTGTATTTCCATGTATTTGGGGAAAAGGTTAATACACTCAATGGAGGCAAAAGAAGAGGTATATAGAATAAAGGTCAGAGAAATTTCAAGGAAGTCAAAGACAAATACAGGTGTAAGTCATCACAGTAATTCGGTAGTAAGAAGAGGCACCAAGTAACCAGGGGATTCATGGACTTTTCAATCAGTCTTTAAGTTATTTAGTGTGAGCAACAGCTCTATATTGTGTGAGGCAAGTTGTATGTTTGTGTGTTTGCATACGTGTATACATGCATGTGAGTGCACATCTGTTTTAAGGAAGAAACAAGATAGGGCATTCAGACATGATGGAGTTTAATCAAATGGTCTTTTTCATGAAATCATTTTGAAAAACTAAAATCATACATGAGGGAGGATCCAAAAATACAGAATTTATTTATAAAAAATGGGTACTTATTCTTACAAATTTAAACTTCAGTTACCTTCAAAATTGTACTACTACTGCACCCATTGGATGCAATACACCTATTGAGTCTTTTTTTCCACTGCTCAAAACAGTTTTTAAACTCGTCAATTTCGATGCATTTTAGTGCTGCTGTCATTTTTGTTTTCCTTCTCCCCCATTGGCAAAATGTTTGCCTTTGAGGACATTTTTCATCTGTGGAAACAAAACAGTCGCCCAGGGCAAGATCAAGTGAATAAAAAAGGAGGGTCATGCTATTTTTGGTCAAAACCTGCTCAACACTCAGAGCAGTGTGGACAGGTATTCTTGTAAATCACCCATCATAAAATGGGCAAAGAGTCTTCAAAAAAAATTCACTGAAGCCTCTCACAGCGTCTCACATCCCCAGCTGGTGCACTGATACAGATGGTTTCCTAGAACACTCACCTGGTGGGAGAAGCCTGCACTACCAGGGGCCCACCTCCAGGTGATAATCTTGGTTTCTTTGTGCTCCCCCCTCATACACTCTTAACTTCTGTGATGATGGACCTCACGATGTAATCATTATTGAGTCTTGACTTAGTTTTTTAAGGACAAGAAGAAGATGTATCATCTTGTAATGCTATTTTCATATAGTAAATTCTTTTTGTTTTTACATTGTTTTAAAACAATTTTATCACTAAAAAAAGTCCTTCAAGTTGTTTTTATACTCAAATATCTAACCAATTTGACATTTTCTAACATCATCTTATATCATATTTTGTTATCACAGTAATAAGAATTTGCATATCCAATAAAATTTCTATGGTCAGTTTTGAGCAATATCATTTTAACAATATCTGGACCTCTACATTGTACATTTTATTTATTATTATTTTATAACTTATTTGCCACTTTTACAATGCTATCATGTTATTATATTATAAATGAGTGTAGAATATCAAGTGTATTACACCTTTCAAAACTACAGCATCATTTCTAAATTGTTTCAAATAATGTCTTCAGATGTTAATAAGTTTCATGGGAGAAATCATTACCAAATTGTTGTTATATAGTCTGTCCAGCCTTGAATTGTAAAACATGCTGCATGCTGTGGACTTGGGTAAGTCTTGCAAGAAACGCTTCGGAATATATGTGCTGAATTTCTTAAAACATGAGAAGAGTGTTATTACTTAAATATTTATATCCTTGTTCATGTTCTTGTTCTTCTCTCCTCACTTCCTCTTCTTCCTTCTTCTTCTCTTACTGCACATATGTTGTCATCACTTAAAATTATCTTTCATGTTCTTCAATTTAGGGAATGCTCATTTAGAGAAATGTCTTCTATTAATATGATTTTATATTTCATTTTTAAATATCTTTACTAAATTATTTTTCCTAATATTGAGATTTTTATGGTGTCACTATACCATACAGATAGACAGGAGTTAATCCTAGCCAACAACATGTGTTCTCTCTAGTTTCTCATCAAGATTATAAAGTAAGTTGAAATGTGTCCCTTTCTGGAATGTCTTATATATGTCTGAATCATTACACTTATCAATAAATAAATTACTTTGGCACTAAGAAGAAACTAGAGATGATATGTTTCCTGCTTTTATGTAACACTGTGAAGGAAGACCCAGAATTTAGTTGTATTACCAAAATCATCCCGAAAGTGGTGGCAACATTTTCTGGCTCCAAAGTTTTTCCCCAGATGCAATTATACTGCTGATATATTTCATGCTAACACTGTTCACAATTAAGGCAATTTGATCACTATTATTGATGTGCTATGTAATTTTTTTATTTTCTTAAACTCATCCAGATATCAGTAGATTGAATTATGTCAGTTTTAGAAAATTGAAGTTATGGAGGCAAAAGAAGAGGTATATAGAATAAAGGTCAGAGAAATTTCAAGGAAGTTAAAGACAAATACAGGTATAAGTCATCACAGTAATTCGGTAGTAAGAAGAGGCACCAAGTAACCAGGGGATTCATGGACTTTTCAATCAGTCTTTAAGTTATTTAGTGTGAGCAACAGCTCTATATTGTGTGAGGCAAGTTGTATGTTTGTGTGTGTGCATACGTGTATACACGTATACACTTCAAAAATCTAGGATATTTAATGACAAATTTAAGTTTTAAAATAAGTTCAAATTTGCTGAAGTAAGATATATGTTCATATTAGGAAATATTTTAAGATGTCATGTAAACCTTGTTATAGTTTAAGGTTAAGGTAAAAATCTATTTTCATACATATGGGATAAAAGTCTTATAGTGGAAATATTCTTTTCATAAATATAACTGAAATTTTAGACATGATAATTTCAAAAACCATAACTAGCTAAATAAATCTATCTCATACCTAATTTGTGATAGTCTATATAACAAATGGAGAAATATCATGCTTTTCTAAAAAAATTGTATTCGATAATAAATATCCCATTAAATATGTCATCCCTTTGAAGTAATCTTATGGTATTTCAGTTTCATATTTTGCTTTAAAAAGAGCAATTGTATGCTGTTAATAATAAACACCTTTATAAGTTATATTTTTAATCTTATATTTAGTGCTAAACTTTTTATAGTCTTTATTAGTCCCCAAATGACCCCAAATAGTCTCAGCAATTTTGAGAAAGAAGAACAAAGTAGGAGAAATCACATTACCTGATATTAAACTATGTTACAAGCCACTGTAACTGAAACAGTCTGGCACTGGCATAAGAACAGGCATAGAACGATGGCTGGTATTTTGAAATAATAACTAATTCAAGTCCATATCAATTTGTACACAAGTTACAATAAAAAAATTTACAATGAGGATAAATTGACTTCAAGATAAATAAATAATCAAAAATAGTAGTATTGTATGTCCCTCATAAATCATTGGAAATTTCATAATTTTAGAAAAGAAAGTAATTTCTAAAATGTTATAGATATGTATTTACTTCCAGGTACCCTGTATAATAAAATGAATCAATTTCCATTTATTGTATGAAAAAAGAAAAGTAGTCAACAAACCATGGAGAACATGTTTTGAAAGAATTTGATTTGTGGGTTTTTTCAGATTGATTAATGAACATGAAGTTTTACTCAATTTTATCTTAAGTTTATTTGGAAAACAATACCAAAAACACTGGTGTTGTGATTGGAATGCAAATTTATGCGTTGTTATTTAGGTTTGTAAAAGTAAAGCAAGTTGATTTACAGATGTACAACAGTATTAAATGTCATATTTTGTTTTGTTTTCAAGATTTATAAGCTATTATATTACTGTACTCTGAATGGTTTATAATAGTAGTTTGATTGATTGGAATATAGATAAAACACATTAATATGAGGTTGATGTTGGCATAATTCATTTTAGCCTTGATTATTTTGCTTCTACCTATCACCATAATTCACATTTTTCATCTTCCCAAATGATTCAAACATCACAAAGTCACTGCTTATAAAATATTTTATGTAAATCATTTTAATTACTTATGAAGAAGTTTATTACTAAACAACACACAGTATCACAAATGAAAATTTGTAGATGTGAACAATTTAAATTGTCATTAAAGAAACCTCTTTTTATATATCATACATAAATTTACATTAGAACAATCTGGTATAATATTTCTCTTGTTTATAAAATATAATGTTTATTATGTGATTATATTATTGTATTTGATATATTATTTTTATTTGATATAACTTTAAAAATAAGGCAATTCTACTTGAGTTTACAGGCTATGAATAATTTTACAATTATTTATTCATAACTATATTATGTGAACTATGTGAGAGGGAGAGGTGAGGGAGGGAAAGAGAGAAGAGAGAGAGCAAAATTTCATTCAGATTCTGTATCACTGAATTTTCTTGCTGTATTTTATGCTAAATTCTACAAAGCCACATAGGTTTCATGAGTGAGGCTTTCAAATTCTAAGTGATCTTTATGAGCTGGCAAGAATTAATTCCAGCTCTCAGCTCTAACATTTTTCCTCATTTTATTTACTGACAAGAAACCCAAGAAAAAGAGGCTGTGTGGCAGAAAGGGTAAAATGCGTTCAAAGACTTGTGACCTTAAGAATTAAATCATGATTAGTAGTTCTATGAACTGCATTTTAAACCATCAAAGAAATTGGCACTAGAGGTAAAAATAGGTTTTTTAAGTGTGAGATTTTTCATGTAATGTCATTGTGAATAATTATCACTCAGAAAAAGCCAATGTAAGAGTAACACATTGTTTCTTTTAGGTATTTATTTGTCATAAGAAATGGAATGTATTAAATTAATAGCAAGAAAATATATATTTAAATGAAAATGTAAATAACACCTATTAAAAGGTACAGAAAAATGAGTATACATTTGCAAAAACACAAAAGTAAACTATAGCACAAATATTTGCAAATTTGAAATATAAACCAACTTCCCAAATGTAATTAGCAGTATTATATTACCTTTGCTGTCTAAAACAAGAAAAATTATTTTCAAGCAGTCAGAAAATATATCCAAAAGTTATCCAGACATTAAGGCACCCTGGAAATACCTGTATGTTTTAAAAAAACTAATTATCTACTCCAACATTCTCATAAATAATATGCTCAAAGTATAAATGAAAAACAAAATTTTGTCTAAAATAGACCCAATTACTTGAAACTGTAAATAGATATATTTCTTAATCATTTCAGAGTAAGATAAATCAAAACTTCTTTTCTATCAATTTTGGGATTCAGACATTGAAAGAAAGAATATACAATGGAGCTGTTAAGCTTAAAATAAGATAATGAAAGAGGCAAATATCACGTTTGTTAAAAACAGTTTTGCTTCAGGCCATTTAGGAGGTGGTGGTGCCAGACCTGCTCCGACAGCGATCATCTGTAAAACTGGACCAGGCATCTGAGGCAGATGCTTTTGATGTAGGAACGCAGGCAGTGTATAACCGTGACACTTGATTAAAGGGAGACAAATAAGGTGACACTCACCTTCAATCTGGCTTTCAACATTAATGCACTTTCTTTTAAAATTAATTTATTTCTCAATTGCAATTGACATACAATTTTATGTTAGCTTCAGGTGTATAATCTAGTGATTAAATATTTAAATACTTTATGAAGTGATTACCCCAGTAAGTCCAGAACTCATTTGACACCTTAACTACTTATTACAATATTATTGAGTATATTCTCTGTGCTGTGCTTTACATCCCGATGAAAATTTTTGTAACTGACAGTTTGTGACGTTTCAAAACTTTGATCCAAAACATGCATTAAGCAGACAGAGAAGTAGTGTTTCTGAGCTGAGAACCCAAAGATTGGAGTTCAGTTTGCAGAAGAAGCTGAAATTTGTACATTATTGGAAAATAATGAGCTATCCCAAGGTTTGGATCTAGATGGATTCATGAGACTTTTCTGCTCATCTTTGGCTGAGATGTGGTCTGGACAGGTGAGAGAAGAGAAGTTTCATGTCTTGAAAAGTGTAACCACTGTGGAATTTAAAACAAAACAGAGATACCAGTCAGTACACATTCCTTGGACATGTTCAGAGTTCTGTCAACCCTAAATGAAAACATCATATGTATCTCAGCCATTCATCTGTGACTCCAGGAATCCTATGTTTTAATAGGCAGGTCATACTCTGAAATCAGGAATCAGCCTAATAGTAAGAGGGAGATCTAAACAGACCAAATTCCATCAACTTGGGCCAACTAAGGTGATTGTATCTGCTTTCATCATGCTGCACACACTAATCATTCGCTATTCAGTTCAATACAGATTAAACCCTCTCCCTAGAAACCAACAGGAAGATATTTTGGAAGGAACACATAGTAAAATCAAAGCATAGTAAAAATGTGCATACAATTTTATGACCTGCATCTCAGTTGAAGTACGGGCATTGCTTGGTCCTCTTTTCCAAAAATTCCTTAATTAGAAAAAGGCCAATGTAAAATTATTCAAACACTTAAGATATCTGGCCTTTTTAAGCCTTCGTGCTGTTCAGATTCTCGTATTTAAATTTAACAATAGGCTGCTACACTTAATATAATTGAACAAGTTGAACACATTTTGATTCCTGCCTATCTTTCTAATATGACAATAATTTGCCTGGGTTTATTTGTTTAATCAATCACATATTGTTTGAATTATGGTTGAGTTCTGTAATATTAAGTTAAAATAAAAATTCTAACCTTGTAAACAGAACTTGGATATTACTATGATTAAGCTCTTTCAGAGTGAGGAATATTAAAAACCTGAAAATATAATCAGGGTTTACGCATAAACTACTGGGTATTGGAAATTGAAGAAGTTACAATTCTGCTGCTAGTCACAGACTAAAATTTGGATTCATACTCCCCATTATGAAATGTTCCTGTAGAAAAGATATCATACATGAAACTTCCAACATATATATCAATAATTATAAAAACACTGAGCCAGACAATTAACTTGTTTATTCTAATTAATAATATAAAAATATGAGCATCAAAACATTTTGATAAGTAGAGTATTCTTAAATTATCTTTCAAGTGGTTTTAATGTTTGTTTGAGTTATGTTTTTATTTATATATTTAGAATATATAATAATTCAAATTAATTATTAATTCTCTAACTTTAAGAGAATACAGTCTAACCTAAAATGACAAAACATAAGAAAAATATTTAAAAAACAGAAAAAGGATGATGTTTATCATTTGTCAAATAGATTCCATTCTCAGCATAATCATGAGGTTCCAAGACAAAAAGTAATTGTCACAACACCCAATGCCTACACACAACACACAATTTTCTTCTCTGTAATACTACTTTTATCTCCTAAACGATTACATATTGTTTATGTATTTTGCTTTTTAAAAAATAAACCTGGGCTCTCAATAGCCCTCAAAAGTTTTTACAATAGAGTCATTTTTATTCACCACTATTTTATCTACTCACAATGATGAACTTTATTGATTAGAGTTTTTTAAGTCCCTGAAATGGCTCAGGCCCTTCTTTGTTGCTTCATGATTGTGAACCTGATGCACCAGGTCTCAGGAAATCAGACAGGTTTTTGAAGGATATTTCTGAGCATCTAGGAAGATGCCAATGTTTATCATTGATTTTGGTCAGTATTGTTTCTGTTGCACTAACTTTTAAAAAATAATTGGTAAATTTCATTTTATTTTCCATTTAATGTAACAAGTATTTCCTCAGGGCCCAATACATGCAGCAATTATCTCTATAGTATAACTTAAAAAGATAGGAGCTACTTTTCCCTTAAAACAAATCAAAAGTAACTTTAACAAAAGTTTCACTTTCTAAATGAGATTTACTTTATTAGATTTCAGGACATGTTGCTAATAAATTGAGTTGGGAGACATACCCTGTGCATTGCAATTGACATCAAAACTCTCCACCAAATGAAGCCCCTTGGCTTCGTTCCACCGACATCGGCGTGGCCTTTGGAATGTCATGGAAGGAAGCTCCAGGTTACTCATTTGTGAAATGGCAGCATAAAGATCCACAGACCTCACAGAAATTCGACATTAATAATTGTCAAAATTTTGTAAAATGTTAAGTAATACAGTTTTGCCCTGAGATTAGTGTTTCATACCTCCCAGCAATACACAAATTGTCCTTGTGATCTTAATCACTCCAGAAACCAGCAGCAGAGCCTGAGTCAGAGAACTTCGGCTTATTTTCCCCAATATAGCAGGAATAAAAATTGTTAAATATAAGTCATTAGAAAGCAATTCAAAGTTTATAAATTTTTGAAACAAAACCAATGTGATCAGTAACTCGATATAGATTAGCTGCACACTAATTACAACATTTTTGGCTAGTTCATCTAAAAAATAAGGTATTTTTATATCAATGTAAGTGATACAGAATTGCCAATTTATTTTCAATACAGTTGCCCCTTGGAATCTCTGGGGATTATTTTTAGGACCCCCTATAGATACCAAAATTCAGAGATGCTTAATTTCCTTGTATAAACCAGTGTATAACCTATGCACATCCTCCTGTATACTTTAAGTCATCTCTATATTACTTATAATATCTAATACAATGTAAATAGTAATTATGCTATATTGTTTAAGGAATAATGACAAGGAAAAAGTCTGTGTATGTTTAACAGGTACAACCATTATAGACCTAACTATATAGTATAAATCAACAACACAACATTTTTTCCCAATATTTTTGATCCATAGTTGGTTGAATTTGTGAATGTGGAATCCAGATGCAGGAGGCCAACTATATAACAAGCAGTCGGGGTAAAAGTTACAACTGTGTTATTGCCATGTGAAATAAACACGATGGTATGTTTTAGTTTACATCTCTGTTGTTCATCTTGATAATTTTTTTTCAAAAATACCATTTTTAATAGTATCCCTTTCAATCATGAGGAAATACCCTCAGGAGTAAAAGAACATGTATTTTTACATGTGTTTAAAATATTGGGAAGCTTGAAAATATAATGCAAAAGAAAACTTCATGTAGCAAGAGAGCTGTTGGAAAATGTGATGGGAAGTAAACGGTAGGAAAAAAGGGGAGGTAAACCCATTGACTGTCAGTACATGCTAAGTGCTGATGTATCCTGCATCATTTATACATGTCACCAGTGAATGTAATCTTATCCAGAAGCAAATTAATCTTACAGCATTAACTAGCGAACACAAAATCGCCCAGCTGACATTTCTAAGAAAAATGTCAGCACAAGACTAACTCAGAGCCAATGTCGAGTTTTCAGTATACCACGGTGTCTTTTCTAAGAAGTGAGTATTCTTTATCTTCCCCTCTTCCTATCTCTTCTGTGCGGCAATTATTACTACTATTTACTTGAATTTTTAAAGATGTAATTTTCATAATCTGAAAGAACTTTGATAAAATGTAATTGAGTTTTGTTTTAAACCTTGAGTATACAAGGTCTGATTGAGCAGAGTTAACAAAGGACTCACAAGGAGAAATTCCACGTGGGAAAAATGAGTTGAAGTCGTATCAGCAGCAACTGGTAAACAGGGGTGACAAACAGGGAATGTGGAATATAGACTTGGTCAGTTAACTCTAACAGCACAGCCGCCCTGGATGCTTATGTTGAGCATGTCGGATATTGACAAAGGAACGGAGGAATCTTTTGGTAATTACCAAGATCCACGTGTAATATATCATAAGAAACAAGGATGTTTTTTGACCTATATAAAGAACGCTGAAAATGTCGTGATTGAGAAGCTGTATTGAGAGACATTCTGTGTTTATCAAGAGATTGTCTCACTTTCCAAAGCTTTATACAAAATGCATCACACACAGAAGATGATAGTTAGAATACAGAATATATTTAAAATATAAAACATTATATTAAAATAAATACTGATATCCACAACACCCAGCTTGAGAACTTGAACATAAATAGTATGTGGAAATCTGATCACAATCATGTTTTTGTGTTAACCACTGCTTTGATTTCCTTTACAGTTTAAACATATGTCTCATGCACTAAAATGTGTCACATATAAATATGTACTATGTTATATACTATAAATGTATAGACAATATTTGATTGGTTTGAACTTTATATAATTTCTATAAAACTGTGAGCTCTCTTCAGTGCATTTTATTTGGCCTAATAGTGCATATTTATGACCTATCCAAATTGATGTATGTACTCAAGGTACATTTGTATTTAAATGATGTCTTCTATTATTTAATAAGGACCTGTATGATTTACTTACTTATCCTTTGTACTGTTGATAGATAGTTCCTGGGAAGATTTCAAAATCTTTAACAATAGGGGGTGCATAAAAACTGAGCAGTCAAAGCAGAATCATATCTACTCGAATAAACATCATCTTAAAAGAAAAAAGGAAAAAACAGCCATTCCAGGGCAAATCAGGCCATTTTAAACCATGTGGTTAGCTTCATTTACTTTCCTAATGAACATGTACCTTTATGTGAATGTAGACATTTTTTAAAAAGAAATAGACCTCACAGTACAATTGCCAAATTGTTCAATATGTGCATGACTACTTTAATTAAATCATGCCAAATCACCCACACTGTCATTCCAGTCTAGTGTAATCAGCTGTGTGTGCGAATTCCCACTAACACACTAATACTGGTTCTTGTATGCTTCTTAGGTTTTCTAGTCTGGTGAAGGTAAGGGAAAAAACGGCCACATCAAGTCTGGTGGTGTGAACTTGCATAGCCTAGAAAACCTTGGGATAAACCTGGATGCGATAATAGGATAGGATCAGTGACAGAGTAGTTGTATTCTTCGTGAGGAAGAGAGAGCATATGAATATCTAAAAGGCTGGTGAGACAAAATGTAACAGGAATTAGTAATTGCTCCCACATTCCATGCACCCCCTATTTTTAGATGCCAAATTTTATGTGCACACACTGACATCCATGTAAAGATGATCACAATTCTCCGTCCTCTACTAGTTCAGTGAAGCCAAGTAACTGACACTGGGCAACCGATGTAAATGGTAATGAAGTGAATTATTTCTGGGTCATCTTCTTACAGATAAAGCCACTTGCTCTTGACTGTATTTTCCGTTCATGCTGACAGGGAAATGGTAATAATAAGAACAAATTTGGGAGTTTGGTTTTGAGGATGACAGCCCCAACATCATCCCCTCAAAGCTAGGAATCTCATTCAGGGATGTTACATAAGTACAAGTTTATATTTAAGCCACTGTATTTTGTTGTTTATTTGTTGCAGGAGCTTAGCCTGCCTAATGTACCTGACAAAATAATTTTTTTTTTTTACTATGCAGGCCTGAATTTTTTAATTAAATAAAACTATCGTGAAATAGAAATCTATTTTCTATATAAATATCTACGTACATACAAAAAAGAAATATGTATGGGTGATACATAAAGTACATCTAACAATACACAGTGAATAAAAATCGCTATCCAAGTGACAGGTCATTTCCTAATAGGCACTTTTGTTAAGACATTAAAGAGATGTAATGAAACAAGATACACTACAATTTTTGGCTTCATTTTAGTAAATATTTTATGATTATCTTTCTAGTATGTGACTTGAATCTTGTTCTAACTTTCCCTACATTCTAATGAATGTAGGGAGCCCCTTTATATTTAGAGCCCCTTTAAATCAAAAATTGTAATTTGTAATTCACAAAAATTCGGTGAAATGATGAATTACTTTCTCGTGCTGGAACAGTACTTATGTATCTCTTATTACATGGTAACATGGAAAGAACACACCAGTGAGTTTTCATTAAAAGTTTAATCTCCATGGGCAAGATAATCCTTAAGCATATTACATTGCAAATGTAGTAAGTGTTCACGTTGAAATCATAAAGTTCTACTTTGTAACATCTTTCTTCAAACATTCATAGTTAGAAAGAAAGAAAGAAATTTAGTAACATTTTAATATTAACTGAATTGTTTCAAGCTGTAAATCTAAAAGATTTGTGATTTATACACAGCATCTTACAAACCTGTAAGTTTCTACTCTCCTCAAATAGAAAATATGTGTTTTTGAACTTTAGATGTGTAAAAATCATTGGATCAATGCTCAATTTACAGGGATGCAACGGAATTCTTGGAAGGTTGAAAAGGTCTAGTCTCCTTCCACACTGAGACAGGCAGAAGTAAGTCTAGAAGCTATTTGTCTGGGGTTCAACTGAGGATACTATTAGTTAATACATCTCTTATTCTTTATTTATTTACCTTTGTATGTGCACTTGATACTGAAAATTTTTTTATTTTGATTATTTTTAAACAAAAATGCTAACATTGCTGACTTGTACAGCATGATATTAAGCTTTAGTAAAGCTCATAGTACATGACAGAATTTTCAGGTTTTGAAGGTAAGATAAGTAACTTTATTTAAACATCAGATCAAATAGCTGGCTGTGCTGTTTAGCACAAAAGCAGTCACAGTGAAAATGGAAATTTAATTATGGTACACTTATGCACTTCAATAATGTCACTTCCACAGGATTTTTCAATGTATTACTCAATTTTTATTTTTGCATACTGTGGTTAAAACTCATGACAGAACAATTCATTAATTTTTATTAGCTGGCTATTGCCATGACCCATTTTAAAATAAGATTATGTAGGAGATAGTCTCGAATAAAAATACTAAACTATTTTCATGCTTTTGATCAGAATTTGAATTCAGAAGGAAAACCCAACACTTCTTTGAACGTTCAGGGAAGGTCCAATACAGATTTTCTATTAACCGAGGTCTCCTGAGGCTTGTATACATCGTGTATGAAGTGACCGAACCAGTGATTACTATTAACCTCAAGCGCAAAGAAATACGCTGGTAAATATTCTTTCCATTTGTCTTACATTTAGAGGTATCTTTCATTTTACTTTATCGCTTAGTGGTTTATGTGACACTGCCTGAATTTAAAAATAAATCCAAAAGTATAAGAATACAAAATAAACAAAAATTAACTTTCCGGTATTACAGTGAATTAATATTAGAAATAGAAAATAAAGTGCATTATTTATACTTAGAAGAATAATATAGCACATGCGTTTTCATATATTTTTGAAATAAGAAAACATCTATAAAATAGAAAGCTGAGAGGGGTGTGCCGCATACAGGATGGGGAGGAGAAAAGGGGGACAATTATAAGGATTATACATGAAGTGACAAGGAAAGTGTCTTACTAAGTAACTACTCCAACTCTTCATAGAGAGAGTCTAGTTATGTGAAGTCGTACTTTCAGAAACACTGGGTATAACTCCAATATGTTTGAATTTTATCTAAAATCACTTGTATGCCCTGGCTGGTGTGGTTCAGTGGATTGAGTGCCGGCCCGCGAACCGAAGGATCCCAAGTTTGATTCCCAGTTATGTATGGCACATGCCTGGGTTGTGGGCCCGGTCCCCAGTGAGGATAATACCAGAGGCTACCACACATTGATATTTCTCCCTTCTCTTTCTCCCTCCCTCCTCCTCTTTCTAAAAATAAATAAATAAACTCTTTAAAAAATAAAATAAAATTACTTGTATATTGATATACATGGTCAGAAATGAATGTCAGTACTCTGGAATAATATTTTGATAGAGTAAAAAAAAACATACACTTCTTGATGATTTCTTTTTAAAAAGTTGAACATACATAGTTGTAGTATTGTCCTAAATTTGACAAAATTTAAATATGTTTTGAGTAATCATTGGTTTTCATTTTCATAGTGGGGATATTTTTATCCCTGTTAACTTGTAAAGCTCTAATTGGCTCAGAAGAACTAAAAGCACTCTCCAGCATGTGATGACCCTCCCATGAAAATGGAAAAGACGGGGTTTTACGGACCGTGATGAGAAATTTCCAGAGTGGAGTTTGCCTTATGCATGCTCAGTTTGATGCAGTACATTAAATATTACAAAGATTCCGTGTAGCTGCATGGTGGGATGGCATACTTTTTATTTAATAAACTTCATGTTATGAAACAGTTTTAGATATACAGCAACACAAGGTGGAAATTAAGAGTCTCTATATACTCCCTGCCTCTCAAGCCTCCAATGTAGACATAACCACAACATAGAGGTACACTCGTTACAGCTGAACTGAGATAAAAAAAAAATATTATCGACCAAAGTCCGTAGTTTGCATTAGAGTCCACTCTTTGTGGTGTACATGTATGTGTTTTGATATGTAAAATGACATGTATTGACCTTTGTAGTCTCATGCAGATTAGATTCTCAGCCCTAAAAATCCTCTGTGCTCTGCCTGTTCATCTCTCCTTTCTCCCTAACCACTGGCAAACACTGATCATTTCACTCTTTCTGTAGTTTTGCCTATTCCAGAATGTGGTATAGTTTGAAATGTACAGAATGCATTCCTTTTAGATTGACTTCTCTCACCTAGTGATATGCATTTAATTTTTTCCATGCCTTTTCATGGTTTATAAGCTCATTTCTTTTTAGCCTTGAATAATGTTTCTTTGAATGCAACATTTTTTATCCATTCACCTACTGAAGGACATCTTTGTATTTTCAAGCTTTGGCAATTACAAATAAAGCTGCCATAAATTTTAATGCGTAGGCTTTTGTGTGGACATAAGTCTCAATTCATTTGAATAATTACCAAGGAGTGCAAATACTAGATCATATGGTAAGGTGTGTATAATTTTGTAATAGACCACCACATTGTCTTCCAAAGAAGCTGCACCATTTTGCATTCCCACCAGCAGTAAATAAGAGTTCTTGTTGATCTACGTCCTTATTAGCATTTGGTGTTTTAATTGTTCCAGATTTTGGCCATTCTTGTATGTGTAGAGTGGCATTTCCTTGCTATTTTAGTTCCCTAACTTCATAATGATGTTAAATACATATGAGATGTATTTCATACGAGATGTAAACATATATATTTGGTGAAGTACCTGTTCAGATTGATGCAGA
Source organism: Anoura caudifer (assembly GCA_004027475.1). Taxonomy (NCBI): domain Eukaryota; kingdom Metazoa; phylum Chordata; class Mammalia; order Chiroptera; family Phyllostomidae; genus Anoura; species Anoura caudifer. Next base: position 171,147 of record PVKU01001161.1, read on the forward strand.
GAGATCTGACCACAGCACTGGGGTGCAGTAGGGAGGGGTTGTAGGAGGAGGTTGCCCAAAGCATGGATAACGAGTCTAGGATGGGACTGGTTGAGAAGCTGAATGCCTCCAAAGAGCACATGGAATTATGGGTGAGAAGATTTGAAATGAGAGAACGGCTCTTGGGCTCTTCTTCCTAGAGGATGCCTGGATGATCCCGCTGCCGCTGTCTGAGTTGCTCAATAGCTGGTGCTTTGGAGGGGCAGAAACTCCAGGTGCAGCCTGGGAATGGGCTGGCCTGGCAGAGGGTGGCAGGGTTACTCTTCTTTGGGGGAACAAGCTGTAAGACAGAAGCCTGCCATTCTTCCAAGATTATGTAGCATTGGTATCTTATATTGTTTTACTTTGTAAACTAACCCAATAGAAATAAGCTAATTTAAAACTAAAGGAGAATGATAAGAGATCTCAGATGTGAAAGAGTTTAGTCTTAATTGACAGGCTTCAGTGACTAACGCATGTGGAAAGCCGTTATTCCAAAGTTGTGAAGCTTTTCAATACAGACTTCTTTCATTTATCACCACCCTTTTCTCTGGAATTTTGCCTACCCGGCGGAGGAGGGTCGAAGGACCCCAACTGCTGTTTGATAACAAGATCTTTTGCCTGTTTTTCACTTGTGTTTTATTGTTTGCTTTCTTAGGGTTGAGTTTTAAAAGTTCTTTGCATAGTTCTAACAACCATCCTTTATCAGATGCCTCTTTTGGAAATATTTTCTCCCAGGCTATTTTGTGTCTTCTTATTTTCTTGGCATTGTGTTCTGCAGAGCAGAGGTTTTTAATTTAAATAAAGTTCAGGTGATCCATTATTCCTTTCGTGAATAGTGCCTTTGTTGCTGTATCTAAAAGTAATCACCATAGCTGAGGTTAATTAGATTTTCTCCCATTATCTTCTATAAATGTTATAGTTTTTCAGTTTACATTTAGGTCTATGATCCTTTTTGAGTTTATTTTTTAAGTTCTGTGTCAAGATTCATTGTCTGTGGATATACAGTTCCAGCACCTTTTGCTGAAAGGACTATTTCTGCCCCATTTTACTGCCTTCATTCCTTTGTCAAAGCTCAGTTGACTAGCCCTGGGCAAGTAGTTCGGTTGGTTAATACATCGTCCTGGACACCAAGGTTTCTGATTGGATTCCTGGTCGGGGCACATACAAGAATCAACCAATTAATGCATACCTAATATAACAACAAATCATTGTTTTTCTGTTTCCTTTTCTCTGTCTCTATCACTCTCTACCCCTCCCTAAAGTCAACAAATAAAAAGACACTTAAAAAAAGACTCAGTTATCAATATGTAAGTGGGCCTTTAGTAATGCGGAAGCCAGGTGTGCGGTGGGGAAAACATTCTGTAATCCTATTACTAGCTTCAGTCTTCCGGTGAGTCCATTCCCCGAGACCAGCGACTTTCAACCTTTTCCGTCTCACAGCACACGTAAACTAATTACTAGAATCCTGTGGCACACCAAAAAAATATATGTTTTGCCTATGACAAAAATAGATATAATTTTGATTCGTGCACATCAGATGCCTATTGTTGTGTTGGCTGTTGTCATTTTTTGGTTTGACTATCTAAGGGAAAAGAGGTCAGTACTGCGTGCTTAAAAATTCTTGCGGCACACTGGGCGAAAATCGCTGCTCTAGACTGTGAATCCTCTCCAATGAATGTCAGATCTCCCCACTCCCTTGGGACAGGAGGGGTGAGGGGGCTAGAGACGGGCATTCCCCTTTTCATAGGTAGGTTGGGCTCTGATAAAACCCAGCAAGTTAGATGCTGGTAAAAGACATTCTCGCCAGGGCAGGCGCTTGTTAAGAGGAACAGAGTGCTCTGGAGTAAATCAAAATGGTTACTTTTCTCTCCCCTTGCCTGAAGCCAGACATTTTTTTCCCCCTTTGATATCCACTGTTAGGATCTGTGAGGCTCTTGGAAGTAAAACTCAAACAAGCTTGGAGACCCCCCACGTAGCTTTCATCTCTCAGGCTCATCCGCACTGAGCGCCCAGCCCTTGTCAGTTTTAGGAGGTTTCTCCTAAGAGGAGGTGGCTCCTAGCCCAGCACCTGATCCTCAGAAGTTCCTGCCAGTGGGTCCTCACTCTGGCAGGTGTGCGCCTCTGCATTTACCGGCCCCTCCCGTTTGGGGAGCAGTGGTTTGCTTTCTGACGTCACCCATCATCTCTCTGACAGACCTAACACTAGTTGCTGATTCTTCAGTTCAGCGTTTACTCGGTGAGATGAAGTGGCAACTTGCAAGCTCTTTATATTCCAGACTGCAATCCTGGTTGGTTTTTTAAAAACAAAATACTTTAGACTGCCATGAAATTATATAACAAAATTTTCTTTCTCTAACTATACTCTCAGACACTAGCCATGAATTCGCATAACAAATATGACAGGGTTGTTGTTATTTGTATATCCTTCCCATTATTTTAAATAATTTAAGTTATAATTTCATTATTATGATACCACTTTATCCACAGTAATAATTTCAGCCTCTACATTAAATTTTGAGAAATATTACGCAGTCATATTATCATCTCAGTATATATTCTTTATCACCAAGAAGAATATTTAAATACTTTATTTCACTTTAATAAGTATAAGTGCTATACTTAGTGCTATTTTTTTGTCAGTCTCTTGAGTTAATTCTATTTTTTGTGATATTGTGGGGCAGGTTATCATTGTATCCCTCAGATTGCCATACGCCTAGTTATGTTTGCTTTCATCTTATTAATTTGGAACGCATGCACTCATTTTTAAAAAATTCATCTGTAAATGTATTTCAGTTTGTATGTAACAGGACTTATTTTCCGTTGAAAAACAGCAGAGTAGCAACCAATGGCAGGGGTAGCGGTTTCGGATATTTTGAGCAAGGTTTGAAAGGACCCCGGAAAGAAATGAGAGAACCGTGGTGGGAGCAGCAGCCCACCGGGCATCTAAGGGATGTTTTCTAGGCGGCGCTGTTAGCTGGCTGTGAAAGATTTGCCGTAGCCCTTTCTAAACCTTTCCCAATTCTAAAATGTGGGTTCCGTCCTTCCGCCTGGAGAGGCTGGCCCTGCTGAGTCAAGCAAGGACTCTGCCAGCACACTGTCATGTTTTTTAACCTTTAAATGTCTTTAAAGCACCAAAAATAGGCATGAACTTTAGCAGCTAAGTAAGCTAGCAGCATCTCTGGTGAAATGGTCCCCATCAGTCTTCTGAGTCCTCTTTGTTTACCTTTTAAAACTGGGTCACCTGTGGAGAAGGAGCTTCAAATGGCTCACTGATACTGATGTTCAAGTTTACGGATCAGTCTTCAATATCTTATTTCATAACTAGTACATACTTATAGAATTCATATTATGTTCCTATGTTCCTTGTGTTTAGTACTAGCACCAAGGATTTTTGTTGCTGTTGTACATTTATTTGGTAAATTAAGAGCTTAATTTTAATTTAAAAAAACAACAAAGTTCATGGACAGTGAATAGATAAATATAGCTAAGTAAACATTGAAAAATAATTATTTCAGCACATAATATTTGTATATGTCCTGAAATGCCTCAAAACATTATTTATACAACTATTTGAAGAAGAATGTTTTAGAGATTGTTATAGATTCTTTTCCATAACTCTGTTTTATAAGTGCTGGATTTTTATTCACTTGTACAGAAAAAACAGTATTTATTTTCTACATAAAATAAATTGTCATGATATAATTTCTGTGACATAAAATATGTCAGGGTATCTTTTTTGTAGCTTCTTCCATAAATGATGGCTTGAATTATGTGAGAATTACTGTTAATATTAATATTTCCTTCACCAGTTAATGTTTTCTTTGGCAAGCAATAGGATGATGCATTAGAAATGATTTAAGGCCTGGCTGGTGTGGTTTGGTGGACTGAGTGCTGGCCTGTGAACCAAAGGATCACGGTTCGATTCCCAGTCAGGGCACATGCCTGGGTTGCAGGCCAGGTCCCCCAGTTGGGGCGAGGGGGGGGGGTGAGAGGCAACCACAGAACAATGTTTCTCTCCTTCTGTTTCTCCCTTCCTTTCTCCCCTTCTCTGTAAAAATAAATAAATAAAATCTTTAAAAAAATAAAAATGATTTAAGAAAGTAAGACAAAAAAAATTCTTAGTTGCTTAGATGGTGGTATAATCCAGTACACCATCTAAAGGACATGACCCATTTATTTTTCTATTCTGTTTGTCTTAACACTTGCCTTTCATCTTCGTGATTTAAAATGGATGTGATGCCTCAGGGGAGTGGGGAACCAGGTGAAGAGTCAGGTGTTGAAAGGTTCATGGGCTATGATATCACTCCCTTTGAAACAATGTTTTCTGAATTTTGACTGGTTTCTAAAGACCTTACTGGAAGAAACACTCTTGCTGCCTTAACAACCAGAAAAAGCTTGACAGTCTACAAAATTATATCGACCATGGCTTCTCCTGATGTTGGTTATGTTTTAATGCATTTATTAACAATGAGAGTTTATTAAACATACGAATGCATGAATGAATTGTCTAATTTTAGAAGTGTAGGAGATTGTTATAATAAGAGTTTCCATGCTACAGTATACATGTGCCTTGGTAGAAGTGTCTTATCATTTCAAAAATACTAAGTTAACTGTGACATCATTTTTAAAAGGTAGAGTTGGAGTGAGCACACTGTTTCTTACTTACATACATAAGTATTAAAAGATATGACTCCATCAAACTCATATATCAAAATATTTGATGAATTAAATCTTTCTTATTTTATCAAAAGCTATTTTTTTATATTGACATCTGTGACAAAGTAAAATACAACCTGAGGTGAGAGAGGTGATGTCAGTTACAAACATATGTTCCAGGGTTCTTTTTTTTCTACCGCTTATTAATTACAGTTGACCCTTGACCAAGAGTTTAAATTGTGTGGGTGCACTTCTATGTGGACTATTTTCAATAAATATACAGTTAACCCTTTATATTCCTGGCTTCTCATCCATGGTTCCACCAACTGTGGACAGCAAACAGAATTTTTTATCCATGCTTGAGAATTCGCAGATGTGGAGGGCCGACTGTGTTTATTGTTCTACATCATTTTGTATGAGGTACTCCTGCACCCACAGATTTTGGCATCTGTGGGAGATCCAGGAACCAAGCCCTCCTAGACCCTGAGAGGTGACTGTAGTTGCCTCTCTGGGAGATTCAGAGGTATACATGGACCTTTGACCGCACAGGACGTGGTGCTCCTACCCACCCCCACATTGCTCAAGGGTCAACTGTATATAGGGTTTGGTAAGTTGTTTGCATTCTTTGAGGTTTAGTTTTCTCACATAAACCAAAAATCACAGATTGTTGAGGAATTAATACAATTATTCATAAATTTTAAATATTATTGAACATCACCTGCATGTCATTTAATGTTAAAATATCAGCCAGATATCAATGAAATACTTAGAATATAAGCATTGAACAAACGTTAGTTTTCAAGTAACATAAATCCATCTGACTTCATTTATAGAAAAAACAGGTAATTTATTTTCAATTTGAAGTAACATATTCATTAAAGAAAAATCTATGTAAATGTGCTTCTTGGAATGTTGTGAGGCTGATTGAAATGCAGATCATAACTTACTTCACAAACAAATCTCAAGCCACCTACATGTCCCACCTACATGTCAGTAGTAAGTTGTAAAAGTTTGATTACCTATTTAAAAAAGGAAAATATAGAATGTGTAATGTAGGTAGCATAGAAGGCACTCAGGTTCTGTAATGAGATGCAGAACATACATGTAATTGACTTGTTGACATCATAATAAATCTGGTTGAGAGAGTTGTAATAAACATCTCTTGCCTCCACTCACAAATGTGTTCAACCATTCATGCCTCAAACGCCTATCAGATTTTAAGTGAAAATAATTTATAACCCAATTACAGCCTATTTTTGAGTTTGCTTGAATATGATAATGAGAGAAAAATTTATTAATAAACTATAGTTTATGAGACAATAATTTAAATGTAATAAGAGAAAATTTAATAATAAGGACATTTAGTTTGATTACGGTCAATCTCAATTCTTGTAGTCTACAAACCGCTAATGGCATAATTTAAAGTAATGATTCTAATTTCCATATCCACAATAACCAAGAGATAAAAACAATGTGCTAAGGCAATTCCAAATTTTCTGGGAGGGAGGAAAAAAGAAAGAAGTTGGGAAAGTGGTAATTGCTGGATTAAGAGAGAAGAAGGCTGTTAACTAGTAGTTTGAGAGAAGAAGTTAGGCCAAAAGAGGACTCATTCTGTCCATCCAATGAGAGACTGAGGTTGCTGAAATGGTAGGAGGGCAGAGAGCAGGACTTAGATGCCAGAATGAAAAATAGTCATGACTTCAAAGTATTCCATAGCTGCATTACCAACAACATTCTCCATGTGAAATCTCTATAAATCACTAGATAAAAATGGCTGCAATGGTCCTGAGAAAATTTTCCAATATGCTTTCCAATTTTACATATCTCTAAATATACTTGTGTCCCAGTATTTTTTTTCAGATGCAAGCCCCACTCCTACATGATGAGTGGAAAGCAAAGCCTGTCAGCTCAAAAGCCCCACCGATAGACGCAGAGTACTGAAACTCCTCTCATTGTTGCTGTTGGTTAAGTGTTTTAACATTAACTAGAAGTCAATCATAACCAAGTTTACAACATGATAAAAATTGCAATATGGTAGTAGAAAAATAACTGCAAAAGAAAAGCGATGTAATTTTATTAGCAATATAATTAAAAGTCCATGAATAAAAATATTTGCATTTGTACATAAATGCACAAGTCTCTTGGTGTCCCAAAGAGAGTCAATATAATAGTAAAACCATGAAAGAACATCTGCTTAATATAAAAAAGTAATATATAGAAAGAACTGTTAAAAGTATTGATCATTTAAAAAATATATTATTAATGAATTAATATACCTTACATAAGAACAGAGAATGAGTGTGAATAGCAAAGATACAAAATATCCTAGAGTAAAAAAATGTGAAAAATATCCAGAATGAGTGGGGAAAGGATACACAACGGGGGAAAATGTAGATCATTTTAAGGGATAGGTTTCCACAGTGACAGAGCTCATTCTGAACTAGCAACCAAATGACAATAATACCCACACCCAAAGAAATCACTGTGAAGGTTCAGACAGTAAGAATAGAGTAAAAAGTTCTCTAAAGAGGACAAAATAGTGTCATTAGGTTATCAAATGGCTCTTTATATGATAAAATATTATGTATTCACTTAATATTTCTAAGGATGGAAATTCAATTTATATTGAATCTTATATCTAGGTTAACAATTAATTAGATCTGTTGCTAGATGATTAATGTATATGTCTATATTTGATATAACATATTATATAAGGATTGCTTAAATATATTTATATGTTTTATATAATATATTTCACTATGTATTATAAAATGCATTGTACATATAGTATAAATATATTGCATTAAATTGGAATCCTTTATATATTTATGTATCAAATATAAGCTATGATGTATAGGTATAACAGATATCATATGCATAATATACATTTATTTATAGGTTTCATATATACATATATAAAATATATAGGTAATCAAAAAAGGGAAATTCACAAGCAAAGTAACAGAAAATAAAGGAATGCATGCAATCCAGGAAAGCAGATTCAACAAGGAAGTTCCACAGTAAGTTATACAATATCCCAAGAGAACAGACAGTAGAGTTTTTAAATAGATTCATGTGGGTAGCACAAAGATATTTACTAAAGAAAAAAATGTATACAATTTGATGTGATGTCTTTGATTTTTTTGAAAAATTGAACAAGAATACAAAAATACTATTAAACCTGAAATTTTACATGTGGTTGCACTATCATTTATAGCCCTAATTCACAGGATAGTATTGCTCATTTTTAACATTTATTGTAATTTAACATTTCCTATATGCATTTTTTGAGATTACAGAAATGAATGTAAAGAATGAGAATTTGTATTGGGAATGATAAGAAATGATAAATATTGGAAACCCAATTTTATCATCTTGTAGAAGAGAATTACTATATTCAAAAATAATTATTCGGTCTTCTTTCTTCTTAATAATTGTATAGTTTTTAATCATTTTGAGGCCATTTTAAACTTATAATTTTTAAAGATTTTGTTTACTTAATTTTAGAGGGGGCAAAGGAGGGAAAGAGAGAGGGAGAGAAACATCAATGTGTGGTTGCCTCTTGCATGCCCTCTACTGGGGACCTGGCCCACAACCCAGGCATGTGCCCTGACTGGGAATCTAACAGGCAACCCTTTGATTCCCAGGCCAGCACTCAATCCACTGAGCCACACCAGCCAAGGCTAACCTTATTTTTTTGTGTGTTAACTATTGTCTAACAATTCTTTTTTTCCTAGTTATTTATTTTTCTCCTATGAAGTAGAAGTTACACTTAATACCATCTATTAAGATCATTGGAGTAGGACAGTTGCAAACTCTCTCTACTCACATAAAACCTGGATAGCCCATTACTTCTGATGATTACAACTAAAAATCAGGAACTCAATACTGCAAACAGCTAACTGATTTAAAAAACAAACAGGCAGAGGCAGAGTCTTAGTCCATTTCAGCTGTTATAACAAAGTACTAAGGACTTGGTAGCTTATAAACAGAAATTCATTTCTCACAGTTCTGCAGGCTGAAAGTTCAAGATCAGGGTGCAGGCATGATTGAGTGAGAACCCTCTGCCAGCCACAGACTGCTGATTACTTGCCATTTGTGCCCTCACAAATGGTTGGAGAGGCCTACCAAGCTCCCCAGGGCCTCTTTTATAAAGGGACTAAACCTATTCATGAGGGGTCCACCCTTATGAAATAAGCACCTACCGAAAGCCCCACCTCCTAACAACATCTTGACAGACATTAGAATTTCAACACATGACTTTTGATGAAGGACAAATATTCAGACCATAGTAGGAAGGTTGTGGAAATGAGGCAAACCTTGTGCAGGTGACCTACAAGGTAACAGATGTCTTGATTTTCTTTGCTGTTCTGTTTTGTTTGTTTTCTTCTTGTAGCACTGCTTGGTGAATGAGTTCTAGTTACAGGTGTAACCCAAAGTTATCCCCTAAAAATTGGAAAAAATAGAGCATAATAAAAACAAAGTATGAGAAATAAATCAGCAAGATTTAAAAAAGTGGATGATATTCAGAAATAGCAGAATCAAACAGTGACTCATAGAAAGATATTAGAAAAATTGGCAGCTAGATCAAACCTAGACACAGGATGCAGGTTATCAAATCAGGAATTAAGTATAATCAAGACAGAGACTCTGTCATTTATAAAATAATAGGAGAATGTAATGAATAACATTCTGTCATGAAATTCCTGGTAAACAAAGCAAATTGAAAAAAGAAACAAAATCTTGATAGCTTTTATGTTATTTATCAAATTGAATGTGTTACAAACAGAACTTTTTTATAAAGAACATGTCAAACTAAAATTTTAAATTGGTGAATTCCATCAAATGTTAAAAACAGATATACCATCAAACTTCCCAAACTTTTCAGAAAATAAAACAATAGAGTTGACATTCACCCAAACACTTTTAATATACTAGGACACAACAACGACAGTATAAATAAGATAATAGACCAAAACCCCTTATTAATGTAAATAACAATATCCTTAGGGGAATAGTAACAAATTGAATTCAACAATATATAAAAGGAATAGTATATATTATGACCAAATAGAGTTGATCCTTGGAAGCAAGGTTTGTTTTTCATTTAAAAAGTCAATATAATTTACCATATTGACAATATAAGAGAGGAGTGCTATATAATCATTTTGATAGATCAAAACAAGCATTGGGAACATTCAAAGGCCATCTGTAATTTTTTTTAAATAAGTAAAAAGGAGTAGTGTACATTTTTCTCAAATTTATAAAAGGCTTTTAAAAAAATTCTACAGCTAATAATAGTTAAATATAGAACAATTTCATGTTGAGATATTGAAAAAGATAAATATAATTAATTTTATCATTTCTTAATAACATTATCCTAGAGTCTCAGCAATTGCAGTAAGGCAACAAGAAAAAGACAGTAAAAGCAAGGGGTATGGGAAAGAAGAAGTAAAATTGTCCATATTTGCTTACAATATAATTGCTCGTTTAGAATATCCAAAAGATTCTACAGTGGCAATAAAAACAAATAAGTGAATGGAGCAGAAAAAGTAGAATACAAGTTAATATAAGATATGTCATTCTTATATAGTAATAGAAAAAATAGAAAATATAATTTAAAACAATACAGTGGTAAAAAATAAGATATTTGTGAATAAATTTAAAAGACGATATCCAACACATCTGGAGCAAAACCACAGAACATGACTGATAATAATTAAAGATCAAAATAAATGCTGAGAAATGCCATGTTAATGAATCAGAATATTCAGAATTTTAAGATGGCAATTATTTTCAAGTTGATCTACAGATGAGACAGAATTTGAATCAAGAATCCAAAGAACTTATTTGTAGAAATTGACAATACAATTATAAAACTTGCATGGAGATGTAAAGAACCTAGAACAATGATAGTCTTTTTAAAAATAAAAGACAAAGTTAGAGGACTTCTCCTATCTGATGTCAATATTTCCTATAAAACTACTTTAACCAAAACAGTATGTTAATAGTGAAAAGGTGGACCTATAGACAAATTGAGTAAAATAGAGGGCCCAGAAGTATTTGTGTGTGTGTGTGTGTGTGTGTATATATGCATGTATGTGCATTACAGAGGGAGAATCAACTCATTTTCAACAAACTAAAATGAATTCAATAGGAAAGGGAAATTTTCCTTGACAAATATGGTTGCAGATTAATTTAATGCTCATCTGAAAAACATCAATTTTATGTCACCTCATGCCCAAAAGTTAACTCATTGGATCATAAACATAATTATCAAGCCAAAAATATAAAACTTCTAGAAGAAAGAATGGCAGTGCAATACAATATTTCTGAACTTCAGATTGGAAAATACTTCTTAGATATAACACATAAACAAATATGGAAAAAATTATAAAGTGACTCTATGAAATCATAGACTTTTGATTTTCAAAAATGCCACCCCCCAAAAAAAGAAGAAAGAAATAAACAAAAGGCAAGCCATAGGCAAGGAAAAAGTATTTACAACACATGTAACAGACAAAGGAATTCTACCCATAATATGCATTCACGTCTTAAAACTCAATATAGAAAGAGAAGTAGGCCCTTTATAACATAGACCACAACATCTTTTCACAAGGGAACCTATAACAGTGTCAAGGGTTATGGCGGAGTGGGGGGCGGAACTGAGCAAAAAGGAATAAAAAAAGAAAAAACTTTTGTGAAGAACCTAGAATAGTAATGTAAAGAACCTATAAAAATGACTTTTTTTTTTTTAATGAAAGACCAAGTTGGAGGACTTCTATCTGATGTCAATTTTTGCTATAAAACGACTTTAATTGAAACAGTGTGTTCATAGTGAAAAGGTAGACACACAGATAAATTGAGCAAGGACAACAGTGTGGTAATAGCAGAGCCTGGGACAGGTGGTGGTAGGAGAGCATATACAGGGGATAAATGGTGATGCGAAAAAAGTTAAAGGAATGTCTAACAAGCATATGAAAATGTGCTGAAGATCCCTAACCATTAGGGAGATGCAAGTTAAAACTACAAAAGCACTATGAGATACTAATAAATACCCGTTAGTTTGGCTAGAATTCAAGAATTACAATGCCAAGTGATGGTTGAAATAGTTTGGAACTGAAACTCTCCTACATTTTGCATACCACTCAGATACTCTAATTCTAGGAGCTTCTTTCTTAAAAAGACAAACATTCACCTATCACAGGACTCAGCCATCCCACTGATAGGAATTTATCTAAGACTAATGTAAACTTATGACTACATAAATGCATTTACTCCGGTATTCATAGCAAGTTAATTTTTGTAACAGTTGATGAGGTAATGGGACACAAATACCCACAAAAGGTGAATGATAAACAAATAGTGTTATTTTCATGCAATAGAGTACTCCAGCAATAAAGATGTATTTTCTAAATATAAAAATGTTTTCAAAAATATTAATCTAAGTGAAAGAAACCACCTTATTCCCCCTCAAAACACAAGATACTGAACGATTCTGGTTACATATATAGAAAAGCTAATTAATACAGACTGACTTAAAGTACATCAACAATTGCCTAAAGACTGGTAGAGGGAGGAATAGATTAAACAGGGGATGAGAAAACTTGGAAAGAATGGAAATAATAATTGTCTTGGTAGTGAGGATGGTTCAAGGGGCCTGGTTTCTTTGGACAAGGGTCCACAATGATCAGATGATACTATTTCAATATGTACAGTTTCTTCTTCTTCAATTATATTTCAATAAATTTATTAAAAAAGTGTGAACTTACTTTTGTTAAAAAAATAAAATTTGTTTCTTCAGGACCATTTGAGAAAATGTTCAACTAAAGTTAATACTGGTTTTTGAGTGTGAAGTTTTATATAATTTTTATATAATAGTTTTTGTTTTAGATATACTTTTGCATTCATAATTATTGTCTTTCATTTGTATTTCTAAAGCACAAAGTTTAAACATTTTAACAAAGTCATCATAACCAACCATAAATAGATGGTAGAAATTATTCCTTGGGCAAATGAAGGACCTCATAGGATACAAAAACAAAGTCGACCTTGATGTACTTAAATGGTTTTAATCTTGTGTTTAAAGCACTAAGCATGGATGTACATTACTTTTTATAGTACATTAGTGCTATTTACTCATAAACTATTAATATGTAATGAAAGTTTAAAAAATATTACCTAGTATTTTTATGTGCTTGGTACTACATATGGTTCTGTTTCATGTAATATGTTTTTATCCCCAGATGAAACATTTTTTTGCACTTCTAGGTTAATTCTTGCACATCTAATGAAAAACAAAATACAGCAAATTCCAGCTTTCATGGCATTTACATTTTATAGAAAACTGGTAGGATAACTCTCATTATTTCCATTTGCCCCGCAAAGAAACTGTAGTTCACAATTGGTAAGGACATTTTTGTAACCAGATGTCAGAAGACGTGTTTCCTTTTGAGCTTCAAATGAAATTTCCTGCAATCGTATGCCATGTTCAATAAGAGAGTGGCAAGCCTAGGGTTTTAAAATTCACATCTGGCTGTGAGCTTCTGCTTCTGCCGCATTAGTCAATGAACTGCTCACATCGCCAGCCTTTGATTTTTGTACAGATTCCAGATCATAATGAGCTCAAATAACACTGATAGGGTCTTCAGCCCGTTTCTGTAATTTCCATAAAAAAAACAAATAAAGCAACAAAACAGCCACAAAATCCATAGACATGCAAGTGACTAAAATTGAATCATAAAAAAAAAATTACAGTTAAATGAAATTGAGCTCTTTCTGACAATGAAAGCTCTTATCTCTTTTCTGTTACCCTCATTACACTTCGGCCTTCCCCAGCCTTTCCATTGCTGGACCTATGCAATGCAGAAGGTTCTATTTGCTGCCTCCAGCCCAGTCATATCCACAGGGCCTCCACCTGTGTCCAAGACAGTTATTCTCAGAAGCAGCATTTTATCCAAATGATAAGTTACCAAGCCAACACACTCTTGTATAAAATTAAATATCTAGTAAATGGCAATGCCAATATTCACATGCCACCAAAGAGCATAGATTTTTCACGATATTTGTTGCCTCAAATATATGAATAATAGCAATGAATTATGCAACAGATCACAAGGGAATGACCTTCATAGACCCCACCTGTGTGGCAGGAACAATGTTCTCCTCATGAAAATAGCTGAAACTTACTGATTGATTACTATTGACCAGACAATATGGTCAAAGATGCATTCCTTATTTCCTGACCTTCTCAAAATATCCTTAACCTAATGTATTACATATTGTTATTCTAGAAACCTGTGGATAGGACTGACCCACTGAGACAGATCTGGTAAATTGTGGTGGTATGATCTCAACCAAGTTGGTGTGATTCCAGAGCTTAGTGTATTAACAACTTTTCTACAACTTGGCATATCCTGTAAAATATAAAACAGCATTGCAGATTTTACCAAGCCAGATAACAGGACGTTGAGACCTCAAATGATTTTCCCGGAGTAACAAAACCGGTAATGATGAGACTTCTAAACATAACCTTTTTATATGACTTCAAACCCTTGCTCATTCCACCACACCATGCTCCTGTTCAAATCAATGCCATTTCAGCTGTTAGCAACCAGGGTTCGTGACACCTACAAGTCCTCATTAGATTTAGTCAGCCTCTTTTCTCTGGATGAGGCCATTGTACTGTGAAAACCCACACCCCAGTGGGCTGTAAATGACATTTAAGCTCATAATGTAGCCCAAGAAGTCTATTTTCAAATTTGTCTTCTTTTAACATAAAAATATAAACTATCAAATGTCATTAAGTCTAAAAATAATGATTTTTTTCATGTCACACAATGGTGTTATTTGATGAATGCAATTTTGCAATAAAAGAAATGATTTCTTAAATGTAAGGAATTTCCTTCACACTTCAACTGAACATTCCATTTCCTCTTGTTTTGTTTTTCATTATTTTGTAATACTTTTGGCCTTTCAACAAGCTTATTTTCTGAAGACAACATGTAAAGTGCGAGAGTTTAATAATATGAGTCATATATTTCTGATTTTAAGTGATTCTTAGATTTTATTTTCTCACCGTAAAATGTTTGTCATCTCAAATGTTACATTACTGATCATTTCATTGGCATTGTATTGATCCGATGTAGATGCGCGAGTCAATGATCAAAGCAACGGATTAGCTTTTTTTCACGTTTAACAATGTATGCCTCACAGTTTATTTTTATTATAATTAGGCATTAACTTGTCAAAATCTTTATCTTATGAAATGAATGATTATCAAAACAATCCGTTATATAAGCGAGATTTTGTGGCATTTTAATGAAAGCAGCAAACTAAGGAACAAAAGAGAGGCAGGCGTGTTGGGCAGACTGACAGCGGCCAGAGGCTGTGGGGGCGGGGCCATGGGAGGTGGTGAAGGAGAGAGCGACTGTAACAGCACGAACACTACAAGTAAACAAACAAGCAAACAAGCAGTCATACTTCTTCATAAAATCACTTTCTAAAACTTCAAAAGTACCAAGGTTATAGGGAATTTTCTTACCGAAGCATACTAAACAGTGCCATCAAAATGAAATGATTAAAGGAGATGAACATTTTCAGTTTTGTATTATTTTAAGCTAAAAAACTGTTTAGAGCACATGTTTACATGTGAGTAAGCATTTGTTAATTCATACATGCCCACATCTGTAGACTATTGTTTTCATGGACGCCATATATCCAAAAACACATTTCATTTATATGAAAGACTGCACTGCAACAGAACACAATTTTTTTTCAAAATGATACCAGAATACTTTTGAAATTGAAGACATTCAATGTGTTCTTCTAAATTATTTAACGAAATCGTGAAAGCAGTTTAAAATACAGGGTCCAGCAGAAGTAAGACCTGCTTGAGTGTGGTTGGTAGCATAATAATGTGGGTATAATAACTTACAGTTTTAATTTGCACATTTCACCTAGAATGTCATATTGTGCTTGAGTGTGATATGATTATGTTACAGAATTGCATGCTTATGATTTTATAATCAAGTGTTATAAAATATTTTTATTTGTAATAAAAAGGAGACATTGTCCTGGACCCTCTAGATAACATGGTCATTTATAAAAGCTTAAATCTAGGACACTACTTTTTATTTATTTTATTTAAGTATACTGGACATGCAATATTGCATTTGTTTCAGATATACACTGTAGTGATTCCACAGTTATATATTTCATGACTTGAACATCGTGAGAAGCCTAGTAATCGATTGATCACCTGTCACTGTGTACAGTGTATGATGGTACTGACTGTGGTCCCTGTGCTCTGCATCCCATCCTGTATCTGGAAGTTCATGTCTTTTGTGCCCCTTCACCTCCCCCACTCTTTCTCCTCTGGCAATTGTCAGTTTGTTGTTCTTATCTATGAGTCTGTTTGTGTTTTGTTTTATTGTGTATGTTTATTTATTCTTAGATTACACATATAAGTGAAATAAGTCAGATGAAGTAAAACTAATACCGCATGATTGCACTCAGCATAATGTCCTCTATGTGCATCCATTTTGTCTCAAATGGCAAGATTTCATTCATTTTTATTTCTGTGTAATAGTCTGCTCTGTGTGTGTTTGTGCGTGTGTTTTCACCACATCTTTAGATCCATTCTTCTATCTAGGAGACATGGACGTCTAGGTTGCTTCCATATCATGGCAATTGTGAATAACGCTGCAATGAACATAAGGGTGTATATAGCTGTTTGAATTAATGAAATTGTTGGATTATATGGTAGTTCTCTTTTTAATTTTCATGGAACCTCCATTCCATTTCACATAGTGGCGTTGGGTTTCTCTTTCCTTTTCTTTTTTTTTTCCCCCTGGATTAACATAGTTTTGTTCACCCTTATTTCCTTACAGGTTCAGTAAAAGAAAATCTATTCCACCCTGGTGCACTGTGTAGAGCTTGCACATTTTTCCCTTGTCTGGGTTTTCTCCCAAGACCCAGGTTTCTTCCACACCCTAAAGGTAGGCAGGTGATTCTCTATTCAACACATCCCTTCCAGCACTGGTTGTCTCTTGTCTTTGTGGTAATAGCCATTCTAAGAGGTACGAGATGACATCTTGTTGTGGGTTTGATTTCTATTTATCTTAATAATTAGTGATACCGAAAACCTTATGTATGTGTGGGCCATTTATTTGTATGTCTTTGGAAAAATGTCTCTTCAGTTCCTATGCTTATGTTTAATTGGACTGGTTTCTTTTCAACTGAATTGCATGCATTCTTTATATTTTGGGGTACTGCTGTTTTATGAGATATATAATTTGCAAATATTTTCTTCCATTCCATAACTGCTTTTCATTTTGTTGATGGTGTTTTTCATTTTCCTTTGTTGTACTGAGGCTTTCTAGTTTGATACAGTTCCACTTGTCTTATTTGTGTTGCGTTTTGTTTTTGCTTTTGGTGTCAAATCCAAAAAAAAATCATTGCTAAAACCAAACTCAGAGAGCTTACCCCTATTTCTTTCTAGGAGTGTTGGAGCTTCAAGTTATACACTATGTTCCAGTCTTTAGTCCAATTTTGGTTATAATTTTATCTTAAGTATTTTGAAATGATAAGAGGAAAAAATTAAATTCAAATAGACACTAATATCCTAGAACCAATAATAGATTATCTATTTTGTGAAAAAATTAAGGTGAATTATTCTACTATGTTTATATATTTGTGTGTGTTTCCTTAAATGTGTTTATTATGATTATTTTAATTAGTTTGATACTATGTTGTTAATATAATAGTAAATGCAGTTTTAAGCTTATGATTTCCTATTGAGTTGTTCTTATTTATTATAACTTATCATTACATAGTGACTCAATTTATCCTTAATAATTCTTTTTTCCCTTAAAATTTCATGTTTCTGGTTTTAATATGTTTAAACCAGCTTTGTTCTATGGTTTTTATACCTATTTTTACTTTTATCCTTGCTGTTGCTATTTCTTTTTTTTCCAGTTTTTCCATCTGAAGAAATCCTGAAATAAGATTATCTCATAATATGATTTTTTTAATTAATTTAAGATGAAGATGCCTATGTTAGCCTAGTCATTTATTTGTATTTAATATAATTGCCATTATGTATTGACTTCATCTAATCTCCTTTTTTTAATCCATTGATTAAACCTTTCACTTCCTTAATTTCCATTTTACTTCTTCTTTCCCATCTTGTGTTGAATTTATCAATTTTAATTTCTCCTTTCTCTTTACATTTTAAGAGGACAGATATTTTGTTTCTTATCTTTGAGCAATTCTGCTCACATACTTTAAAATGTATGTTTGCAGTACAAATGGTTGATATGTATCAGTACTCTGTTCTTTCAAAAGTGCATTAAAAACTCAAAAGAGAGCCTGGAGTCTACATTTTACCAATTTTGTTGGTCCCAGTGGTTCAAAATATTCTTCCCAAATACATTTGTTTTGCAATTTTTTTTGGCAGTAAGCATTTTTGGTAGGGTAATACTTTGGTCTATAATTTCTTTTCCTTTCTAATCAGGTATTATATTTCAATACAAAAATGCAAGTTGACTAACCATCATGTAAAACTGATAAACTTGGAAAATGAAGTATTCATTGATTATAACAATTAAGTAATATGATGGTTAGAACTAAAATAATAGTTAATTATTATGTCAAATAATCATATGGGTGAGAAGCACTAGTATTATATCAGCTGAGAACTTTGAGAAATCTGTGGTATTACTTGAGTGATTTGTAAATGTATTACAGACTTTTTTTCCTAGCCTCTGCTAAAAATTGGGATAATTTTCTCAAGTAGAAATCTGATTGCTTTCTCTCTTCCTGTAATGATCACATTGTGTTTAAGTTACTGTCTGTTTTGTATGTTAGAGGGTCAGCTCTGTGCTGAGATAGTATTACAGATTCCGATTCATCCTGTTCTAACCTCAGTGTTTACTCTGTTAGGACATATCATTCTTCATTTCTCATGAGTTTTAGACAATATCACTTCAAATACATAATCTTTAGATTCCCTTTTTATCTTTCTTAATTATCCTCTTTGACTCATAACCTCTCTGATATTTTCACTGCTTTATGCCTTTTTATGCATTCCAAGGAATTTCCTCAGATGTTTCAGCCACTATATTAATTTTATGTTGAACTGTATCTAACCTGATATTTAATCAATCTATTAATATGTTAATTACAATACAATATTTCTTTTCTGGCATGTTCATTCAGCCTTTTTTCAAATATATCAATGCTTATTTCATGATGCCATAGACCTTTAAATTATTTCATTTATTATATAATCTTTTTAATTATTTACAACACATTTATTTTATGTTTCTTTTTTGAGTATTCATTCTTATCCTGTTCTAAGAATGTTGATCATATATATTTTGTCCAAAAAGTTTATTTTTCTGCATATGTTTTGTTGTAGATATATTTTCAAAGTAAAATTTGGATCTTCCTCTGCTCAGTTTTGGTCAATAATGGTATATATAATGTTTGTATTATATATTACATATATAATAGTAAATATAATAGTATATAATATATATGCATATATAACTATATACATGTCTATATATGGGAACATATGTTATATGTAACAGTGAATATAATAGTATATATAAGTTAAATTTGTATGTGTGTATATACATGTAGATATGTGTGCATGTGTGTACATATATGTATATGTGTGTTTATATACATCCCTAAATATATTTTTCAATTTAACTAGCTTTTTAAAAATAAAGTATCTACTTGGACTTTTACACTTATCTGGCTAAGATAATGTATTTGCATCATCCCATGATTAGCATAAACTTAGATTTTGAATCTTGGATTGTTCCTTGGGGTTCTTTTGTTTGTTTGTTTGTTTCCTGTTTAAAGTCCAGGACAGGTATGTGCCTGCCATACAACAAACGCAGTACAGCAGGAATGTTTTGTTTGTTTGTCCTAATATAAAAGTTCTCAACCAGGGAAATTCTCTCCTTTTACCCCTCTCGTGCATCATTTGACAATATCTTTAAACATTTTTGTCTGTTTCCAAACTTGGGGATGAGATTGTACTACTGGCAATTAGGAAGCAGAAGTCAGTGATACTGCTAAATACCTTACCATATAAAGGATAGTCCCTCACAACAAATGATTAGTCAGCCAAAATGGCAACAATATGAAAGATGAAATATTAATACAATTAATTTCTATTGTAATAATAATAAACTTTATTTTGCTGAGTATCTGGGGGCAAAATACCCCTTTTTACTTTCTTAGGTTTTTCTGTTTCATCGCCAATTTTAAATCTTTAAACTATTCCAAAGAGAATATGCTACTGTGTGAGAGAAGAATTATAATCCTTTTTTTCTCAAAAACTAATTAGTTTTTTTCCCTCTCTTATTGATTTTCTTCCAAGTTTAACTGCCCTTATTTTTACTCGATAAAATTTGCTTAGGAAAATATCTATTTTCCTAAATTACATTGAGACGAATTGACATCTTTAACAAATCATGTTATAATGCAATATTTTGCATAGTACTGAATTGAAAGACCAATAAACCCCCTAATTAGCAGGAATGAACTTACTATTTATCTTCTAGAATATGCAAACTGTGAAAACCTAAAAAATTTAAGCCACTATGTGTAGGCTAGTTTCTAATAGCTTTAGATTTTACTTTTCTTTTAGAAATATAGATTATCAAGATAATATAATTTTAACATTATCTTTTTATATCTTTGCACCTTGATACAATATCCATGATTTTTTAAATTAATATAATGATTATCCTCTGTGTAGATGACATCTGTCAGTGAAAATAATCAACTGCCTTCAAAATTGGGTCAAATCCTTTTAGTAACATTGCAATACATCAAAGTAATTCAAGGTTTTCCTTTGTACATAAATGTAGAGGACAAGATGACTTTGCAAACCCAATTGCCTGGGAACACTGCCAAAAATTGGATTGTGTGCTACATTAATGTAATGGAGACAGACTCACTCTTGAATTGCACTTATGTTCTATTGGATTAAAAAAAAAAACCTCATTCTAACCTTGGCTAGTCATTAAGTAGAAAACCCTGATAATAAGGAAAAGCAAAATTAAAATGGCACACATAATATTTCAGATATCATAATAAACTTATAATAAAACTTAAAAAGCAATATTAATGAGAAACAGATATTATAATACATATATGATTAATTCATATACACATGCACCAAATTTGTATTAAGTTCTTACTATATGTGATGCACTCTTCTTGGTAAACATCTAGGAAAATCAGCAAGAGCAAAAAACAGATGAGGTCACTCCTTCAAGGAATCCATTCTTTATGTGGGGAGACATGCAATAAACTATTGCCTAACTAAATCTTAAGTATAAAGTGATGGCAAGTACAATAATAAAAAAATGCTGCATTAAGACAGTGAGTTTTACATGAAACACACTCAGAAATGATTTGACTCGAATTGTGCCCCCACCAAAAATATATTGCAGCCCTACCCCCAGTACCTGTGAACATGAGCTGTTTTGAAAAGGTCTTTACAAGTGTAATCAAGTTAACAGGAGCTATTTAGGGTGGCCCCTAATCCCCTGTGGCTGGTGTCCTGATAAAGAAAATAAAAACTTAGACCACAGACTTTGGGAGAATACGTTGTGGAGGCAGAGGCAGAGACTGTAGTGTTGCATCTACAGTGTGAGGAATGACCAGCCTTGCCAGCCATCACTGGAATCTAGCCGGGAGGCATGGGATAGATTCTCCCTCAGAGCCCTTGGAAATAACCGACCATCCCAGCACCTTGATTTTGGACTTACACATTCCGGAACTGTTAGAAACTAAACTGCGGTTATTTTACTCAGTTTGTGCTACTTTGTTATGGCAGCCCTAGGGACCTAACGGACTTGATACCTAAGTTTAGACCTAATTTATGGCAGGGGTTAACAACATGAAGAGTTAGAAAGATCATTCTGAGTAGAATGCTCACATACTGCAAAGACTTAAGGTGCAAACAAGTGTTCACAATCATAAGAGTCAGGAACAAGAAGTCTATGGCCGTAGTATGAAAATGATAAGGCAGATAGTTGTAGTAAGTGATACAGAATCGGTAGGCCGGCAACAAGTCATGTCTTATTTTCCAGTTAAGGTGTTCAGATTTTATTATAAGCCAAAGAGAAAAGTTATTTGAAGATTTTAATAATAATAAAACATAATCAGAAAGGAAATTTGTATTTCAAAAAGAACACTCTAGCGAATGAATAGTGGGGGGAGGAATAGTTAGGCTAATGATTACACTGTATAAAAAAGAGTAAAAGATTTATGGTATGTTGGTAGGAATCACAGCCAAAGAATGTGTGGAATGAAAATGATAAATAATCAAAAATAGCTCCTTGTTTGACCTGAGATCCTGCCTAGTAGTCAGTATCATTTTCTTGTATTAAAGATACTCAAAACAGAACAGGGGCACAAGGGCAATTGTGACATTCCAGGAAAGAAGCAGCTGTTAATTATAAAAATTAAAATCTTACATTTGCAGTGTAGATAATATGAGTTTTGCATTCTGGGGAGATTGTAGGTCTGAGAATATGCATTTTGGAGTAATCAACATAAATTTAGTATTTAAAGCTACAGACCTGGATCTAAGGTAACTTTAATTAGAGAAATATATGTAATACATATTTAATTACCCTGAGGGGCTGCAATATTTCAGGACTGAGTGAGATATGGGATACACAAAGGACCTTTGAAGTAGAAGAAAATCCCAGATTTGATGCAGAGAGGAAGAACAGAAAACTGAAACCAGAACTCAAGAAAGGATTACTCTAGAGGCAATTCTACTGTGAAAGAATGGGTAGGAGTTAGCTACTGAAATGAATTAATGTCAATTTCAGGTCAAGGGATGAGAACATCCAAAACCCTAAGGTCAAAGGGGCACATGATACATTCATGTAAATGAAGAAGAAAGGAAAGGAAAGGAAAGGAAAGGAAAGGAAAGGAAAGGAAAGGAAAGGAAAGGAAAGGAAAGGAAAGGAAAGGAAGGAAGAAAGAAAGAAAGAAAGAAAGAAAGAAAGAAAGAAAGAAAGAAAGAAAGAAAGCAGCCTTTCAGGATGATTCAAGATAGTGATAAGGAATAAGGCGAAGGATGTGATCAGGCAGCAGGTCAGTTGAACTTAGTGAAACCATATCAAGCATGTTGGACTTCAGCCTAATCTGATACCTTCACACATTTTAGGCCAGGAATGTATCTACACCACATTAAAATATCATTTTATCTGCGGAGTAAAGAATAGATTTAAGGGCAACATTGTAAGCCCCTCCTGGGTGTAATTTACCTGTTTTTTTTTTTTTTTTTAGTTATTAGCTTAATAATAACCACAAATGAGATCTCTAATGAAGACCACAATATTGTTCATTTACCTGAAGCAATCTTGCTTCTCCCCATGTTTTATCTTAATTATTAAAAGTATACCCTTTCATCCTTGAAAAGTTCAAAGTCACGGATATGCTAGTAAATGTTTAGCAACTGCTGGGGAGGGACAGGTCTTCATTTATAGCCTCAGCTGATGTTCACGGTGAAAATATCACCACCATGGTGATGAGTTTCAGCCATTTGTAACACCTGGCTTATAACATTTCTTTTTAACAATCAGCTCATCCATTCCAGTGAAAACCATTTCCAGTTCATGGTTTGATTTTTCACAGTGACTTATTATGTATTAGTATTACTTTTTCACATCCAAATGAGTATCAGTTTTGAATATAAATTAGTCACTTTGCCTATAATGGGGGAGTGTTATTGGGAATAAATCAGTATAAAAACATTAACCTAACATTAACTTCAGTCATGCTTTGTAAATGGAATCAAATTACATTATACAAAGATGAGGCATTAAATGTAAATAATCTTCCTAGGATAAAAAATTAATTTATGGGATCAACAATTTAATAGTTTCTCTATAGTACTTTATTAAATAGTAACTTGAATAGATTCCACAACTATTATTGTTATTTTTAAGATATTCACTACATACATAAAATTATTTAAGTATAATTTTTACAAACACCTCCTAAATTTTACTTTGGAATATTTTAAAATAAATCTATAATCTTTGTTTATAGATTTTTGTTGATAAATTGAATAGCTCATATCATCATTTGATATAATTATTAATTAATTGCTTAATAAATCTTGAAACAATAAAATGCTTTCTATTATGTTATTATAACAGGAGTTTTAATTCAAGCCCAGCAATTTCTTTAAATAGTTGATGATAGAAAATATGATAAAATATTTATAAATTAGAATTATTAATAAGTCAAGTAATTCAATATATAAGAAATAGGCTGCAAAACAAGATCACCAAGTATCTTAAATGACTAAGATGACTTCACCTAATACAATTCTTTATTTGTCAAGTGCCCGTTGGTCTGACATATATCTAGAAAAGACATAATTGGTAACCTTAGAATAAAAAAAAACAATGTTAAAAGGCAACAATGTCTATTTGATATCAAAGAATAGCTATTCAGGAAGTACTGATGCAGACAGAAACCCAAATAGTGTACCAGAGGGTGAAGACAAGGGTTTTTTTTTATGAGAAAGGGAAGGAAAATAATTGCAAGAACAGGAGGAAGGAATTTCTACTGGTGCTAGTGAGTCAAGGAAGATATTTTACAGGTGCGAATAAGCTAAGTTATTCTTTAGCGGTACATGCTAATTGTAAACAGTGTCCTTGATTTTCAGTCTTTGAGTGAGGAGGTCTGCTTTCCTGTTAGCTTTACAAACTGTTCTTTGGAAGACATGCTGCTCTGGCCCAATCCAAAGGTTGTTTGGCGGTGTTCCAACATTCCAAAGGTTCAAGGACTATGGTATGCAATGCAGGTCTTCTGGAATGATTGCCCTGACTCCGTTTTAAAATGGTTCCACTGCCCTGGCTGGTGTGGCTCAGTGGATGGAGCATCGACCTCTGAACCAAGGGGACACCAGTTCAATTCCCAGTCAGGTCACATGCCTTGGATGTGGGCCAGGTCCTCAGTTTGGGACATGTGAGAGGCAACCGCACATTGATGTTTCTCTCTCTCTCTTTCTCCCTCCTTTCCCCTCTCTCTAAAAATAAGTAAATAAATAAAAAATGTCCTAATAAAAATAAAATAAAAAATAAATAAATAAAATGGCTCTACTATGTCAATTTTTCACATTATTAATGTTCAATATCAAAAAATGTTAAATACCAGCAGTACTGGCTAACTGGGTGCAGTTCAAAGAATCTGTCTTAATCAAAGTATCTGTCAAATAAAAATTTAAATTAGACTACTTCATAGAAACATGATAATGGATTTCAAAATTCTTAATATGTAGTAGTTAGATGTGATAGCAAATTGTGTTAAAATATTTTAATAATGTTTTTATGAAAAATCAGAATAAAGCTTAAAATAGGCTATGCATCTAGCACTAATCATTTTCTGCAGTCTATCCAGGATCTGAGTTACAAATGGTGCTTGCAAATGTCGGCCGAAATTCCCCATATTAAGAAGCATGTTCAAGGGTATCTTATGGGGGAAGAAGAATTTAGTTTTAATGAATCAATTTCTCTTTCTGTTTGGTGTACTTCAGCTTCTCTGTTCTGAGTTTTAATGGTTATTGCTGGAATGGTCTCACTTGGCATTTTTCACTCAGATAGATGGTTATTTGCTCACAGAAAAAGTTTTATAATTGACTAATTATGTAACACATTGTGATATTTTCTAATCATCTCAAAAACCACAGTCTAGCTGCAGACTCTCTGTGTTGTTGCTATTGTTATTGTTTTATATAATTTCATCTTGATTTAAGTAAAAATAAGATGCAACAAAATTGTCACTGAGCAAAATAACCATTTACACATGTAGAGAAAATATTCACACACCATCCAATAGATGATCAAAACACAGTCAAAAGCCTCATGTCTCCAAAAATACAATGCTAATAAATATGCTTCATTGTTAAAAATATCATTATAAAAATTACATGTTAGATATCTGTAATGTTTCCTCTTAAGTTTTTTTCTTTAAAAGATAGGAATCACAACGTTTCTAATCTTATAGGGACAAGACTTTTAAAAAGACTGTTAAAAGGTAATTTGTAAATAATGTCTTCAAAATAAAAAGTAGTTCAGAAGAGTTGCCGCCTATAATGTAAGCCCTGACAGCCAGCGTTTTTCTTTTTGTAATGCAAGTGCCTGCCTAAAGCTTTGATTGCCAAGGCATCCGTTGCCAGCCCTATGAAGACTGCATGCAGAACCAGTCTGCTCTCCACCCACCCGAGGCTCCTCGGTTGGCTGACCACTCAGGTCACCTGTGGTTTCTCTTCTCATGCCCCTATCTGTGACCCCAGCAAAAACAGAACACCAAAATCTCTCATCTTTTCATATCTCCCTCTCTCTCTCCCCCCCTCCCTTGCTCCTCCTCCTCCTCCTTCTCTTCCTCTCTCCCTCTTCCCCACCTCACCTTACTCTATGTCCCCAGGTGTGCCATTAATTTCCAGGACTTGTAGGTAACAAACTTTTTTAAAGTTTCCTCATGGTTATTTCTGAAGGCATCTTTGGTCATAATAGAAACTCAAGGGATACAGCCACATTAGTTATCCATCAATAGAGACCCACACACAACACCCCCCAATGGAAAACAAATAGGAAAAAAATAGTTTTGTGTCTTTAAAAATAATTGGAACCTCTGTGCTTTGAATGATGGAATTGTTTTGCATTCTTTTAATTCCCTATTCTATGTGGAGGCAACAGACATAGATGGGAAATGTTTCTTTGGAAAAATTCTGTTAGCAATAGGAAAAAAAAAGACATTTTTGCCTTCTTCGTTGGCCTCTCCTTCTCCCTGCCTCATGCCTCCAAAGCCACACTTCCACCCATTTCCTGCCTTCATTGAAACAGATTTGCAGTAACTCCAGATTTAAATACTACTAGTTGAAAATGTCTCTCAAACATCCAGAAGAACTTCCTCCTAGATACAAGATGAACTGAGCAATGGCTATCATTCAAAAAAATTCTAACCTCACAGCATGTGTAGTTCCCCTGGCTAACTAATTGTTGAGCTAACCTTGTATGCTATTTCTTTTGATCTAGCTTTCACTTTTATTTGCCTTTCTATCTTTTATTTGGAGAGCTCTGAAATCCAGACACTGGCTTGCTGGTTAACTGAAGCAGGACAATTTGTCATACCGAATGGACCTTTTATTTACAGAAACATGAACAACTGATACATTATCAAATTCTGCATGATAACTATATTTCAAATGAGAAGTTTTAACATTTTATTGATATGGTATTTTATTAAATGAGGATATATGATATAAAAGTATCAAAATATAAATACACAAGGATTTTATGCAAAATAGGTGCAGTAAATTTATATAAGCATCTCAATAAACTTCTCCTCAATATTCTAGATATATATGCTTGTTCTGTTAAAAATTGATTCATGTAAGTTAGTATATAAATTGTTTTTTTTTTGTAAAACTTAACTACCATAATTACATTATGTTTAGAAGCATATATCATTGGCAAAGATTCTATAACTATCATTACTAACTTTATCCATTCAACCAAAATCTAATAACTTATCACAACCTAATATGAAAGCAGAAATTTTTCTAGTCGGCAACAAAAGTAAGTAAATTACTCTAAAAGTTTGTGAATGAATAAAATGAATGAAACCTATGACTTAGTATGTTCCCTTCTTTTTAGTGTGAAGAAATATCAAAAATAATACAAGAATTTTAGTCCACATTTTTTTATATTTTTTCAAATAAACAGGAACATTTTTAAAGTAGAATTTTGGGGGGTGAAAGTGATTAACAAAATTGCATGGGTTTCACGTGCGCACCTCTGTAACGCCTCATCTGTGTATTGCATCATGCATTCACCACCCGAAGTCACGTGTCCATCCATCACCATTTACCCCCACCCTTTACTTCTACTACTCTCCGCCCCCCTTTCCTTCTGACTTTTACCACTCCGTTGCGTGTATGTGTTTGTTTTTGCTTAATTCATTCACCATTTTCACCTAGCCCCTCAAGTCCCCTACCCTCTGACAGCTGTCAGTCTGTTCTCTGTATCTATCCATCTGTTTCAATTTTGTTCAATTACTTTGTTCTTTGAATTTCACATATAAGTGAAATTGTATGGCATGTGTCTTTCTCTGACCGGATTGTTTGACTTAGCATAATGCTCTCCAGGTCCATCCACGCTGTCACAGAGGGTAGAGTTCATTCTTTTCTATGGCCAAATAGTTTCACATTGTGTAAATGTGCTGCTGCTTTTCATCCACTCACCTTCTGATGGATGCTTGGACTGCTTCCACATCTTGGCTATTATAAATAACACTGAAATGTACATAGGGGTGCATATATTCTTTGAAATTAGCATTTCTGCTTCTTCAGATATATCCCCAGAAGTAGCATCACTGTGTCATAAGACAGTTCCATTTTTAATTTTTTTAAGATTTTATTTATTTATTTTCAGGGAGACGGGAACACAGGGAAAAAGACAGAGAGACAAACATCAATGTGTGGTTGCCTCTTGCATGCCCCCTACTGGGGACCTGACCACAACCCTGGCATGTGCCCTGACTGGGAATTGAATTGGTGACACTTTGGCTAACAGACCATGCTCAATCTACTGAGCTACACCAGCCAGGGCCCATTTTTAATGTTTTGAAAAAACTCCGTACTCTTTTCCACAGTGGCTGCACTGGTCCACATTCTCACCAACAGTGCATGAGTGTTTCCTTTCCTCCACATGCTCATTCGTTTTTGCTGTTTGTTGATTTATTGATGACAGCCATTCTGACAGGTGTGAAATGATATCTCATTGTGGTTTTAATTTGTATTCTTTGATGATTAGTGACATTTAGCATCTTTTCATATGTCTATTGGCCATGTGTATGTACTCTTTGGAAAAGTGTCTGTTTAAATTCTTTGCCTATTTTTAATTGGATTACTTATTTTCTCATGTTGAGTCGTAGAAGTTCTTTATAAATTTTGGATATTGACCCCTTATCTAATGTATTATTAGTGAATATGTTCTCTCATTCAATGGATTATCTTTTCCTTTTTTGATGGTTTCTTTTGCTGTGTAAAAATTTCTAGTTTGATGGAGTCCCATTTGTTTATTTTTTTATTTTATTTTCCTTGCCCATAGAGATATATCAGGAAAAAAATGTTGCTATGAGAAATTCCGCTGCATATGTTTTCTTCTAGGGCTTTTATTGTTTTGAGACATATATATTTAAGTCTTTAACCTGTTTAGAGCTTATTCTAGTGTATGTTGTGGGGACATGGTAGTTTCACTTTTTTGGATGCATCTGTCCCATCCCCCCCACTACTTACTGAATAGGCTGTCTTTACCCCATTGTATGTTCCTGCATTCTGTATTAAATATTAATTGACCAGAAAGGTATGGGTTTATTTCTGGACCCTTTGTTTTTTTCTTTTGATCTATATGTCTGTTTTTATATGAGTACTGTGCTGTTTTGATTGCTATGATCTTGAATTATAATTTGATATCAGGTAGTGTGATACCTTAAACTCTGTTCTTCTTCCTCAATATTGCTGAGGCTATATTGGGTCTTTTCTAGTTTCATACAAATTTTTGGAATATTTTATCTAGTTCTGTGAGATATGCCATTGGTATACTAATAAGAATTGTGTTTAATCAATAGATTGCTTTGGATAACATGGGCATTAATTATGTAAATTCTTTTTATAGATGGACACAGTATATACGTCCAATCATTTGTATCTTCCTCAATTTCTTTCTTTAGTATCTTCTTATTTTCTGAGTACCAGCCTTTACCTCCTTGGTAAAATTTGTTCCTAGGTGCCTTTTTTATTGTAAATGTAAATGGTATTTTTTTCTCTTTCTGGTAGTTCATTAGTGCTGTACAAAAATACCACTGGTTTCTGAATATTAATTTTATACTATTTTGAGCAGTATAACAAAAGTCTCAGTAGATGTATTGCATCAAATGGAGTGTACTATAAGGTGACTGAAGTTTCAACATGTAAGTATAAATACACCATTTTTATAATTAAATTCCATTTGAGGTTCCCCCTCATATTAGTTGTTAATTGTCTATACAGATTTTTTAATTCTTCCTGATTCAGTTTTGGAATATTTTATGTTTTTAGGAATTTGTTCGTGTCATCCAGATTGCCCATTTTGTTGGCATGTGATTTTTCATAATATTTTCTTATAGTCTTTTTTATTTCTTTGAGATCAGTTATTACTTCTCCTTTCATTTTTTATTTTATTCATTTGGGTCTCCTTTTTTATATAAGTCTGGTTAAAGTTCTGTCAATATTGTTTATCTTTTCAAAGAAAAAGCTCTTGGTTTTATTGATCTTTGTGTAGTTTTTTTAATCTTTATATCATTTAGTTCCATTCTAATCTTTATTATCTCCTTGCTTCTACTTACTCTGAAATTTGCTGTTCATTTTTTTTAGCTCTTTTAGTATAAGTTTAGGTTGTTTATTTGAGATTTTTCTTGTTTCTTGAAGTAGGCCTGTAATGCTATGAATTTCCCTCTTGCAACTGTTTTTGTTGTATCTCATAGACTTTGGGTTATTGTATGTTCATTTTTATTTGTCTCAAGGTAACTTTTGATTTCTTTGTGTTCTCACATTGATCTGTTCATTGTTCAGTAATGTGTTATTTAGCCTCCATGTGTTTATGCGTTTTTCATTTTTTTAATTATAATTGATTTCTAGTTTCATACCATTGTGGTTAAGGAAGATGCTTGATATAATTTTAAGCTTCCTGATTTCATTAAGACTTGTTTTTTGTCCAAACACATGGTCTATCCAATACAGAAACATATTTTCAATTATTACGTATTTTCAATTATTACGTTTAAGTCGTTAGCTGTGTCCTGCTCTGTTTAGAGTTGGCAAGTGAACTCGGGACTGGGGAAACAGTATGTGTTGTTTTATCCACACAACTTTGAAGCCACAGGTGATGCTTTTATTTTCTCTTATTTGCAAAGGCCTATTGTTAAACATGTTTGCTGTTTTTTCCTTCAAAGTTTTGCTTATTCTCAAAAGAAAAGACACCTTGAGATCTACTCATTCAGTGTTTAGTACAAGGTAGGGATGAGAGTCATAGGGAAATATACAGTGACAATAGAAACACAAAAAGATAAGGAAAGGGGAAAAGAGATAGAAAAGTAGTGGTTAGGAGATAAGTTACCAGATTCAGAAAAAACTTAGTTTAGAATGTTTACCATGTCATTTTTCAGTTTTTCATATCGATCAAATAACTTATCTTCTGAAATTCTGATATTTTTTAAGATTTTATTTATTTATTTTTTAGAGAGAGGGAAGGAGGGAGAAAGAAAGGAAGAGAAGCATCAATGTGTGGTTGCCTCTTACACGCCCCCTACTGGGGACCTGGCCCTCAACCCAGGCATGTGCCCTGACTGGGAATGGAACTGGTGACCCTTTGGTTCTCAGCCCGCACTTAATCCACTGAGCTACACCAGCCAGGGCTGAAATTCTGATTTCCTTTTACAAAATTGATATAATACATTCTACAACTTCACAGATTTTTACTGTGTATGATATTCAAATGGATTAATTCATGTGAAGCACTAGCCACAGTGGCTGTCACAAAGCATGCAGTTGATAAATGTTAGCAGTTACTATTATATATGATTGCAGAATACAAAACGGATGCAGACAACATGCTTCCAAAGTGTAAAACTATGACTGCTCTTTGGATGAAAAGAAAAAATGAATAAAGTACTCGTGGATGGAACTAAATCTATAATTTCTAGTTTTATGCAAGATGTGCTTGTGGGACTTCCTAATACATACGCTAGGCACACTGCTAGGTGGCAGACAAAGAGGGATTACAATTTGGTTTCAAAGAGAGAAACAATTGACTATGCTCATATACTGTAATCAAGGTATGAAAGAAATACTAGGGGAGCAAATAGAAAGAATGACTATGGTTAATGTCAGCATGAGGAGGTGATATTTTTAAGATGATCCCTGGAGTCGTCTGAGGAGTTGTTTACACACACTTCTGTAAACATGTAAGAAATATTAGAGGGGTGGGAAGTCAAAGGATTCTAAATAATATCATCACATTTGCAAAGACCCTGATAGGCGCCGAAACAGCATTTTGACGACTGCAAGAAATTCATCACTAGATTCAGGGTGCAATAAAAAGGTGAGAACCAGCCAAATGGTTTTACTTCCAATAAAATGTTTCTGGTAAATCATCTGTATATTTCAGTAAAAGTTGCTGTCTATGGCATAAAATGCCTGCATACTCCCCATAATTTTCCACATTGCATCACTTTAGAACACTCCATTTTACAGGATTAGACATGCATTTTCTAATGAATCTTAATGGAGTGTCTTATACAGTAAATAGATTATTACTTCCCAAATGTCTTGCCAATGGGTGTGTAGTTGAAAAGAAATTATATTTTGGAAATGTCCACACGCATTATTTAAAAAGGATGAAGCTTAATAAAGTATAGCTTAAATAACCAGCTTATTATGAACATGGATATTATTTGCACTATTTTTACGGAACAACAGATAGTTCCTTATGTCCGCTGCCTTATGGAAAGATGTCTCTCAAAGCCAGAGATTTGTGAAAAGGAAAGGAAATGTTTATTTAATGCTTTACAGAGTTAAAGTAGCCACCTAACATCTTCATTAAAATATCAAAGTCCTTTAGGATACCCACAGACACCCACAGTGCTTCCTATCTCCCTCTGGCCTGATTCAGGGTACCGTAATTCAGGAAGAGAAGCACACGTCTGGGATCCAGGCTCCTGACACTGTCAGCTGTGTCGTCGTCCAGGCAGGATCTCTAATTAATCCAAAGCCATGTGGCCCCTTCTCATGGCCTACTGGCAAGAGTCCTTTCCCCCTTCTTCCAGGCGAAATCTCTCTTCTCCCAGGCCATACAGCCAAAGGGAGCACGCCAAAACCTCATGGCTCTCTCTCTCCACCAAAGCTGTGAGAGGGTCTCCACTCAAGCAAAGCCAAGTGGCAATTCTCTGCTAACGCCACATGGTGGTTTCCCCTCACAGGGCTGTGGGGGTCCTGACTCTGGTGAAAATGCGTGGATTCTCTTCTCTTCAATGGCTGTTGCATCTCAGTTTAAATCCCTGCGCCAAACCTCCTCTGTACCCCCATCTCTGACTCCTCCTACAATCAGTTACACCTGCCAGCATTCCTGTATTATTCCAAGTTTATTGGGATACCATTATGAGTCTGGGCAGGTGTGTCCCCATTTTCTGGAGCCAATCTTCTCCAAGCTCCCATGCAGGCTCTGTAACTTGGGGTTCCTGCCCCAGTCATGTCTTGGGGGGAGTCCTTTCCATCCCCCTGGCTCAGAGCATGGCCACAGCCATTTAACACATCTAAGCCACCAGCCAAAGGCTATAGATATGTTAAATGACCATGCCATGGATTAGCAGCTCTGCATGTCCCTGCTCCATGTGTCCCTTCCTCCAACTCATACCTGTGGGGGGAAGGGGTGAGGACATCTTATATGTCCCTCTAATATTCCCTAGACACACCAAGCTCTGGGCCCCATTCCAAATCCTTAATTTTGGGGCCCCCTTCCTGGTTGCACCCTGCATCACTATTTTGATTGAAATCATGTCATATTAAATATTTTTTTATTGAATGACCTAGACTGGCCAAAGTTAGAATTGGGCTTATTTTTGAAAGTATAATTACTTGGACTCTGAGCTGCAGGTAGATCTCAACAGAAAAAGCTGCCCTGTTACGCACTTCCTGCATGACAAACCGCCTCAGCTCTCACGGCAATGGCATTGCCCTCTTCCGTTTCCACTCAGGCGCGCACGCTGACACAAAATGACAGTGGTATTTTATGGTGTTGTATTAATGGTAACTCGTCCTTAATATGTAGACTTTCTACACAGCAATAAGCATACGGTGATCAATATCCTTGAATATGAGATTTGGTACTCCAAGGCAAAACAAAAAATGGTATTCCACAAAAGCAAAAAATTAAGAGAATCATATTATGGAAATCTAGTAGTCTTATTTGAATTTTTTTTCTATTAGGTGATTTTTGCAACTACATTCAGAAGCCATAATTTTTTCTGTGGTTACTGAATATTTCTGAGCATATGCGCAGGGCATTCTGAAACAAGAACCAATGTTAAAAAAATCAGTTATTCATGGCTGAAAGGCATAACTATTAAGCAACTTAAGCATTAAAAAGGCATCCTGATCCAAGGTAAATTTAATGGAATGAAATTCAATTCTTGGTTTATTTGACTGATTAAACAAAGGAAGTGGCCAGTGCTACAAATTAGGGAGAATATTCATGTTGAAGGTGTAGCAAACCAGCAAATAAATATTCATGTAGAATTAATTGCCTTTAAAATAAACATCTGTGCAACCTCTTTCCTAAGTAAATTTTCCATTTTTCTCCCATACCAAAGTCACAAATGAACAAAAAGATCACATCAACCTTAAGCACAGCTTTAAAATATAAATAGAGCCAGAAAGAAATCAATGAAACATGTTCAGCTTTTTTTTCCTATTCCAATTTTCTGAACCTCTGATTTCCCCATTTATTTTTATCTTATTGTTCTCTATCTTTTCAAACCACTTCCACTATTCTATTGGAGGTTAAATGTTAAAATAAAGTGTTATGTATATTTGAAATTTTAACAAAACTATGTAATAGATTATTACTATATTTTGAAGGTTAGGACTGAATAAGTCCTAACCTTCAAAATATAGTAATAATCTAAATGTGCTTGCATATATTAAAAACATGTATAACATTAATAACAGTATCTGGGTTATAATTTCTTCTTGATACTTACTAGGATTCTTAGTCATTATGGGTCCTTAGTCATAGGGTCCTTAGTCATTATTCCACTATTGTGGAATAATAATAACAAGAAAAAAGTAAAAACATGAGTTTAAGAATACAAAATATAAATTTAAAGGAGAAAATAAACATAGTTTACAAGATATGCTTTAAAAATAAATTACAGTATGAACCCCAAAGCCACATTTTTAACTAAAGAATTACTGTTAATAATATAAATTATAATGAGAATATAATGGCCTAAATTAAATAAACAGAGACAAATTATGGCTAGAATAAACATCGTGGCAGTTTTCTTGATCATAAAAATGCTTTTAGAAACCTTGTTCTTGAACTTGAATTCTCATCTGTATTTAGGAGGGTATTCAGAAATATCACAGAGGAAAATGGCATTCTGTTGGAAATGCAAAAAAGGAAAAAGAACTAAAGAAAAAATGAAATAAGCCCCATACCTACTCATTTCTTATCCTGGAGAGAATTTCTCAAATTTCACTTAGGGAGGTGAAGTCTAAGAAGAATTGAGTGGTTCTTACAGCAGAGGAGGCAGAGAGTGGAATTAAACAATATTAGTTCAGTGGGACCTGCAGAGCTATACAGGGGGAGGGGGAACTGTGTGGGGTTGGGGTTCCCCAAGGTCCTGGACCAGAGACTACTCTCCTCAGACAGAATGAAATTTCACAACACCAAACAGAAAGCAGCTACTACAGAATGAAGGTCACATGGGGCTGGTACATAGTGATGACACCAATTTACATTCTTACCCACAGTTTACAAGAGTTCCCTATTCTTGCCAGCACTTGCTATTCTTGACTTTTTTATAATAGCCATTCTAACAGGTACGAGGTGATACTCCTTTTGGAATTCATTTGCGTTTCCTAGGCGATCAATGATGTTGATCACCTTTTCATGTACCTTTTGTCATTTGCATGTTTTCTTTAGAAAATCCTTATTCGAGGCCTTCGTCCATTTTTTCTTTGAACATTGGGTTGTTTTTATGCTATTGAGTTGTAGCAGTTTTTTGTATATTTTAAATATTGACTCCTTAACAGCTACTTAGTTTGAAATTTCTTTCTTCCACTACACAGGTTGTCTTTTATTGTGTTGATTATTTCATTTTTTGTTCAAAAGTTTTTTTTCATTTAATATAATAAAATATAGGCTTTTCTACATCTATTTGATTTGTTTAAAAATTATCTAAATAAAGCTCAAGGGTTATACTTAGGTTTCAATGTTTAAGCCAGGGTTTTTTAGAAAGTGAACTGGACCACTTGGGGAACTGCAAATTCAGAAATGCAAATTCTTGTTACCCATTCTAGAGATATTGCACTGTAAACTCAGAAGTTGGGACCTAGCGAATCCATTTTGTCAAGCTCTCCAGGTGATTATGATACACACTTAAGACTGAAAACCATTGTTTTTAGGCATTTATTGTTACTTCCTGTCAAAGGGACCCAGGTTGAATGTTGTCAGGGGTGGTGAGAGGTGATTTTCCTGCATTACTATTTTCTGAACAATGCTTTAAAAAGTAGACAAGTGAAAAGGCAGATTCACAGATGTACATATATTTCCAAATTCATCAAGTTAAATGTATAACTTTCATGCATTAAAATGTACAGCTTTTGTATGTCAACCATATCCCAATAAACTATTTGTTAAGAAGCCAACCATCGAACAAACCAGGATAATTGTCATTAAATAACATCACCATATTCCCAGCTTGGTAATCTTTAATAACTAAAGTACAATATACCTGAGCCTCTCAGAAAAATCTTCCAAAAATTGAATTTTTGGAAATCAAAAATACAACTTAAAAAATATGTCTAATCTGTGTCTCCCTGGAGCTATTTAATCATTTGTTTACAATATGAAAAACAATTCAACTAAACCATTAATCTCTCAAACAGTGCCTTTGGTTCATGTTTGAACTTTTTGAACATTTAACTCAACAGACTAGTTAATTTGGTCTGGATCTTCAGACAGTTGGAGAGAAGTACTTGGGGATGACACAGCAGCTCTAAACATGGAGAATGCCAACGAGTGCTAATGCCTTCATTAAAATTCCAAGCTCATTGAATTATTTGTTTTTCATTTAGTCTCAAAAATCTATGAAATTTAATTTATACTCTAAATTTCCGAAGTATAAACATCTATTTTAATTAAAATTCAGTCACAACAGGCAAGATTAACTGGGACCAAAAAGCTCAAGAGGAAATTATAGTAGATTATTTCAAGTCTGAGTATTTCAAGAACTCCTTTGTTATGCCAAGACCCATTTATTAAGATTTTCCTATCCTTGCATGATTTCCTCACAATAAATTTTACTTTCAAGTCAGTTTCCTAAATGAGTACCGGGAATGCCACTTGTAATTCTCAGAAGAACTTAGTAATGATGAGCAAAATTACTTTGATTTATGTTACATTATGTAGATGTTAAAAAAAGAAAGAATAGAAAGCTCTGTGTTAATTATAAACATAGTGGCAGGATCATCTTAATACATACGGGAATATCAGAGACAAAAAGTTTTTGACAGTTTTACTCTGTCAACACAGAAACTCATTTAAATATTTTTGCAATATTCAACATTAACGGAATCATCAGTCATGTCTTTATTTCATGTGTAAATTGACAGTCAGGAAAGACAACAATCAAAATGATAGATTTTAAATTATCTTTGTGATTTTTAAATTTTACTTCAAGAGTATGAAAAATTCAGAACCATAATAGTATGTATTTAAATGTAAATATCTTAGTTAGCATAGCTAAGCCATAATAATGAATACCCCAAAATGTCAATAATACAAAGATAATAGAAGTTTATTCCCAGTCTTGTATGTTCCTGACAAACAGGCTGTTCTCCCTCATGAAGTAAGAAGTCCAAGCCCTTTAAATTATTTTTGGCTCTCTCACCCTTTAGGGCCTTGTTGTTTCAGGAATCCAGCTGGAATGACCAGAGAGGCAGTTTGGGGATGAAAACAGTAAGTTTAGTCTCAAAATAGAATCCATCACTTATCTCACATATCATTGTGCAGAAGATAGTCATGTGGTATCCTCCTCGTGCAAGGAAGGTTGGGAAATGTAAAATAGCTGTGTGCTGAAGAAGAGAAGATGAATATTTGGTGAACTGGCAGCAGAGTTGCTGCATTCATTGACAATTTAATAATAATCTAATACTTTTCAGAAAGCTTAATTTATAGAGACACACTAACATGGTACTGTAGTAGTTGAAATTTTATCCACAGGAAAAATATATAGATCTAAGTGATGATTTAAAGATGAGAAAACTCTCAAATAAGTTTCAAAAAACCACAGTAAAATCATTAACCTAAAACCTATAACTATGTATAACAATAAAAGCCATTTTTTCTAACTTAACATTATCACAGCTAAGAAGAATAAGATTCCCTTAATACCATTGAATATTCAGTTCATATGTAAAGTTCTCTTCATGAGCCCCAAAGTCTCTTATAATTTTTACCATATTTAATCAAATTGTAGACACTGTCTTTTATATATATATATAATATATATATATATATAATTTCTATCTAGAGCAGTCCCCTAAGTGTGTTTTTGTTTGTTTGTTTTCTGTGCTGTATACTTTTGGAAGAATTTAATCAGTTGTACATTCTCTCCTTCAGTCTGGATTTGTCTAAGTGTTTTCTCACCGCAGTATTCAATCTGTTCCACTATTCTATGTATTCCCTCCAGGACTTACTTCTACAAGCTTGATTTAAGTTGATCACGTTGGTGAGAAACCTTCATGTGTGCGCGGTCGGGTAGGTTGGTCAGTGTGGCTTCTGCTTCTGATTCGGTGATGCCTTTTCATTTCCAAAGGTTTGTACTCTTGAAGTGCATGGTTGTGTCTTTTCTTTCACCACCAAGCCTCCTTCTTGTGTTCTCCCTTGTTCCCTAGACCTGCTCTTGCTTCATAACACTGCTTTCCCTGGAATTTCACACTTTACAAACTCTTTCTATGTATCAGATCTTACCTATTGCCAGAATTCCTGGGGCAGGAAGCTGTCTCCAGGGGCGGTTTTCAAAAAAACCACTGTAGTTTCCCCCTCCACACAGCTCCCTCATTTTGCAATGTTTTGAAAAATGTATACTCCTCGTTATCGGGCTTCACACTCATGCTTGCTATTTTTCAAGTGTGGGTTTCTCCAGTTATATGTACATTGAATTTTATAGTGTTCTCTGTTTATTGATCATCCTGCAAGACGTGCAAAGCAGTTCTAACCTGAGGTTGTCAGCATCATCTTATGTATGCCAAGAACTTTCAAGCCAATCTATCATAAATAGTTGAAAATCAGTGGAATTAAAATATATAGCCCTAACCT
Source organism: Anoura caudifer (assembly GCA_004027475.1). Taxonomy (NCBI): domain Eukaryota; kingdom Metazoa; phylum Chordata; class Mammalia; order Chiroptera; family Phyllostomidae; genus Anoura; species Anoura caudifer. Next base: position 210,029 of record PVKU01001161.1, read on the forward strand.
AATATTTTTAGTAAATTGATCCATGTAATAAAAACACATGAAAAAAGATTAGGAAGACATAAAAATAGTAAAATTACTTCTGAGAGTAAGGATATGACTTAGATTTTTGCAAATAAAGTCTGCAGAGTGCCTCAGGAAGGCCAAGATTTCATGTGAGGTTAACGAGAAGATCACGGGAAATCGGAAGGCAATGGAGAAGAAAGCAATGGCTCATCGTTCATGATTCATTCATTCCGTCAGTACTGCACGAAAATGACTTTGTCCTTTCAGGGTATATGTGTTTAAATTAGATAAAAATAGCAAAAGTTGTCATTTATCAATTTTCGGTTACTCTATGCCACAAATTTAGTCACTTGGAGGTTAACAAGTCGACCTTCAGCGGAACACCTGCTTCCTGAATTGGAAGTGTTACACGTTTTCTATTCTGTATAAAAAGAAGGTCATGGTCACCCTTCTTTTTTTCTCCTAGCCTTTTCTTCTTCCTCCTCCAGATCCTTTATTTTTCTTATCACAGATGCATTTCTCCTGTTGAAAACATAAAATTGAAATATTCTGGAAATAGAAAAAAATGAGCTTCCATCAATATAGGGTGGCTGTTGAAGGCACCCTCATAAGCTTTTTACCCTGAACCTGCCCCAAAGGAGAAAAAACAGATTCAGTTAATATAAAGACACCTGGAAAATATCTGCTACTGAACATGACTGCTGTCCAGATTTACCAATCATGGGCTTAACTCACGCTTCATGGGTCATATGATGGAACACGATTTCAGGACACTTGGTCTCTAGTAGCAGTTTTATACTGAAAGAATAAGCAAGGTCTGCAGGGATATATTAACTACCTTTCCACGCCTGAAAAAAACCAAAGCATTTAGAAAAACTGTGGGATTATGAATTAAAGTTTTCCTTTTTATTCTTAAACAATAGTCTGAAATTCAGTTTAGCAAATTTCAGAGACACGTATTTCTTAAAAACGGGCTTTGGATGATCATTGTAGGAGAGATTTGTTTCTTTATGTTTTCTGTTAGCAGACTGTACTACTTAAGGAACATTGATTGAGTGAAAAAATCATTGGACTGGGCACAGGAGTGTATGAATGTGTGGGTGAGAGTGATGATGGGAATATAACTCAGATGAAGAAAGCAAAGTATGTTTTTCATGCATCAGGGAGGGGGCTGCAGGGGAGGGAGCAAAACAAAATATTCTAGAATGCAAGGTCACTGGACTGGGCCATTTACCCATGTTTGGATTGGGTGGATGATTGGTCCATCAGCATTCCATTAGAGTTATGGAAAATCCTAATCTCTAAAATGTTTTTATAAGCAATAAGCATAATTACAGAATTAATTATAGTGGCAAAATAACTTCAATTATTCTGAAAATAATTAAATCCCTGGTACTATGATGTTTTCCTCTTACTGAATTTAAAAACAAAGCAAAATAAGACTAAAGAAAGACAGTGCTTTGTCCAAGCAGGGTTATGAAGAAAGTATTTTTCACATTATTTTGTGATGCATGAACAAACTTGAAAAGCCCCCCCAAATTTTGCAATGTGTTCTAAAGAAAAAAGTATTTTTATTATTTAATTCAGTGATAATGCTCTTGGTTACCTGCATATCAACATCGATCAAGAGACAATATCTTTAAATGTAGAAAAATCTAGATGTATAAAAATGCTATTTTTGATATGCAAAAATTGGAAATATTTTGGGAAAATTTAAGATGTATTCATTGTTGCATGATGCAAACATTTAAAGTAGATTTAAATATCAATCTTATCACAGGAAATACCTAAGTTGATGTAGGAAAATTATGGATACTGTACCAAATTTCAGAGATGTTTACATTTTGTAACACTGTACTTTGGACAGTCATTGCTGGAGAGATTTATTTATTTATATTTCCATTGTCAGACTGCATTTAACCGCCATCGACTGAGTGAAAAATCGCTTCACCAGGAGACAACAGTGTGAGACACTGAACACTGTGTGAGCCTTGTTTACAAAATTCCTGAACTTCCTATATTTCTTTCAAGAATGTGGCGATCTCACACATGAGGTTGAGTTTTCATTTTGTAACTCTGAGGGAACCTTGGATGTGATCGACATTAGCTGCGACCATGGCACCTGTGCACATCTTTCCGTGTGAACATGCTTTTCCTGAGAACTATCTTATGGGTGCAGAGGCGCCCCCCATTACGGGTGCCGCTGGACATTTTCCTCGTGTACCTCTCACATGTGGTCCATTTCCAGATTAGCCTGGTCATTGCCGATGGCTTCTCAATTGTTTCTTTATTTCTAGAAATGCTTTAAACTAATCATGGCAACTCTACATTCATATCAGATAACGTCAATCTCAGAATTTTTTAGCTGGACTCAGCTTTTTATCTTTTCACTCACAGTAACGTTTCCCTGCAGTCGTTTCACGATGCGTGTGTGTGGGGCGGGTGTGTTGACCTCACGTGGAGCTGATCTGCGAGTAGAAACCGCTGAGGGACCGGGGCTGAGGACCTCTTTCATCCAAAGCTTTATTTCCGCTGGGCACCACTTGTTATCAATCCTGAACCACATTTTGTGTTAATAACTAGGTTTGTTGCTTCAAAATATCCAGGAAGTATTGTTCTCCTGTTGTACCTTTCTTCCTCTATCCCATCCCTCCATCCTTCCTTCACTCTCTTCTTGCCTTCCTTTTTTCATTGTCTTTCTTTCTTTTTACTTTTTTCCATTATCAACATATTTAGCTGATTTTTTTGTTTTGTTTTGTTTTGTTTTGCCTGCAGTTGATTTCTTTTGTTTTTATTTTTTGGATGACTTGTGTTCTCCTTGAAACCATGGCCTGGCTAGAGGACATATTTCCAGCTTCACTCCTTGTGCAGGTCCAGCACCTGGTCCTCTGAATTCTAACTGACCTTCTCACATAGGGCTCTACGTTCAGGGTGTCACCGGATGCCCTTGACATACCATGGGCTTTAGCGCTAGCCTATCACCGTGCGATCATGCTTCCTACTCCCCTTTTAGCACTGGGATTTATCTTATATATCTGTGAATGCAAACTGATTTCCTAGGGAGAAAGGTCCAATAGTTTCAATTAATATATAACTTCTGTATCTCTTGTCTTTCTCAAGTACATTTTTGTATTCTGCCAAAGTAATATAGTCTAAATAATAATCTAGAGATGAAAATGCAAATTTTCTAATGTGGCCTACAGGCTTGTTTCATTGTTAAGGCTTTATTTATTTATTATTTCCTAATGTGGTACGCAGCCTTTTTTTTTTTTTTTTCCTTTCATTATTAAGGCTTCATTTTTTTTAGAGGACTTTAAGATCCACAGCAAAGTTGAGGGTAAGCACAGAGATTTCCCGCACACGCCCTGCAGGATCTGACAATGCCCAGCAGGTTAGCCCCTGGTTAATGACTTTCTCCTGAGTGAGGGCGCGCCTCACCGCCAGCAGAGTCTTCTGGAGCATTTCAGAACGGTTCCTTCCTCTCCCTCTCCCAGAAGGAGGGTACTTCTCCCTGACATTTACGTGGAACCTGTTTGAGGTTCTGAAGGCATATCTCGCAATATTATAGAGCTCCCCTAGGGCTCGGCCTCATGCAGTTTTTACGTCTCTGAGTTCTCCCCATTGAGCCCCCCGTAATTCATTGACTGAGTTCTGGTTTTCCTTGCAGCGCTGGCTCCCCACCCCCCTGGGGTTTCTGCCCTGCAGGCTGCTCCAAGTGAGACCGTGACCGCTGAATTCTTCATCTATCCCTCCTAGCTTGGGGGCTGTCCTTTGTCCTGTTTCCTCCTATACAAGACCTTCCAAATTGTGACCTGTGACTGGCCTCTTATCTCCTTCACCTTAAATTATACTTACTCCCCTTTCATTGTAAATGTTAGCAATATTGGATTATGATTTTTTCAAAGTGCACTAAGTGCTCTCAGAATTCAACTTAAATATGTGTGGTATTTTTTACAAACTGTGAAGACACTAAGGCAAACATATCCTGAGTTCTAGAGGAAATTTTATTTTTAAATTATTTTTAAATAATGTGAGAATCCATTATTACTTATTTTATTATACATTTACTAAATTATTAAAATATGTCTTTCACTCTGTGTGTATATGTATGTATTTACAACTCTGTATCTTCATATCTTTGTATTTACAGAAGTTAGATTTATGGAATAATAAAAAAAAGATTTAGGGGTTTTGTATGAGAAGCAACCAAAGATAATCTTGTTAGCACAAATATTACATTAAACTTCAAGATTTACTGGTATCATGCATAAAGGAGAAAATGATAAGTAGCAAAAATCTTGTTATCTTCTCCTAATTAATCCTATAAGCTTTGGGGAGAAAAAAAATAATTGACCTACTACCAATACCAAAAGGAACGTATCATATGTAACTTTTTCTTAGGGCCATTGCATCTGATAATGGACAATATCATTAGCTATGACTTTGGAGCTATTTTTAGAACAATATATAGAAATTACAAAAAAAAAGGAAAAAGCAACCTTTGTCAGGCCATGATAGGTTTGGATTTGTTTTGTAAAAGAGTTTTGAAACTTCTCTAGTGAAAATGTATGATGCCCCCAGGAATCAAACTTAAAATATAAAGAACAAAGCTTAAAACCCATGACAATGAATTTTAGCATTTTCCATTGAACACCAGTATAATTTTTAAAGTGGAGTTTTTGGCAGAAATTTGAAAACTTATCTCAATATCATGTCTTCTGGCAAATGAGAAATATGTGGTTTCTAGTCTGGCCTTAAAGATGGAAAAGCTGTCATTCTATTTTTGAATTAAAAACAGAGTTGATTACTTTCATGTCTGATTGCCAAAGACTAAATAGAGTTTGTCTATAGAGGTCGCTTACATGAGGGACAATTTTCATTATATCAGTGTTTTGGATTTGTGTAAATGGCTCAGATAAATAGTTTATCCCCAAGATCTCTACCATTAAGCATGGAAAACTTTTATGAATAGAAAAATTGTATTATCAATTGTCAGGTGATATTATCTATTGCCTTCTCAGTTTTATAAGATGATTATTATTATAATTCCTGACTTTCTATATGGTTGTGTGTATGCATATACATATTCAAATAAACCATATTTGAATACAGTACATAATAATTGAATGAGTTTAATACAATACATAGTAATTACAATAATACATAACATAATAATGAAAATACAATACATAATAATTGAAAATACAATACATAATAATTGAATGAGTTTAACTGACACACTGAGTCATTTATTAACATCTCTGTAATTTTAATACATGTTTCTTGTATAAGAAACCAGGCATTTATGCATCCCCTTAAGTTACATGCACTGCGTGAATTACATTTTGTCCCAGAAAGTTTTACATATTCTGTTAATTTCAGAAATTTATCTTCTTTTATTTTTATTTATTTATTTATTGTTTATCCTTGCCCAAGGACATGCCTATTGATTTTAGATAGAGGGGAAGAGAGGGAGAGAGGGAGAGAAACATCATTGCGAGAGAGAAACATTGATCGATCGCTTCTCACACAAGCGCCGGCTGGGATGGAACCTACATCCCAGGCATGCGCCCTGACAGGAAGGGAAGTGAACCCATAAACTTTCAGTTTACAGGACACTGCTCCAACCAGCCGAGCCACACTAAGCAAGACAACTTAACTTCTTTTATTTTTTATTTTGTTTTTGTTGACTTTTTCTCTGGACTTTTATTGACCGGTCATTCCTACTCACTAACTCCAGATTCAAGACTTTTCTTTCCAACTTGATCAAACCTCCAAATTCATAAATTACTCTTGTAATTGCAAGAGAACTCAAATCAACTTTAGGAGAACCAATGAAAAACTGAATAAAACAGTTTTCACTAAATGTCTTCATTTTAACAAATGCGGGTTATCTCTTGCTTAAACAACGGTGTGTGTCCCTCTATTTCTTTTTTGATGGAAATTGCTAGCCCTGCAGTTTTCCCCTATGAGTACAAAGTTTTGTGTTATCTGATTGTGAAGCCATGACACAGATGTAAATGAAAGACAGGCAATAAATAACAAACACTTAATTCTTCATAGTGAAATACAAAAGCATCCAATGGGTAGTCTTTCTGGAGTCTGATAACAGAAGATAAGAGAAATGGTTGATGGAGACCAATTGAGTGAAGACAAAAACAAAACTTCCTTGGTGAATTATTTTTAAAAACATGTTTTTTTTAAAGATTTTATTTATTTATTCATTTTTAGAGAGGGGGAAGGCAAGAAGAGGAGAGAAACATCAGTGTGTGGTTGCCTCTCTCACGCCCCCTACTGGGGACCTGAACCCTTTGGTTCACAGGTGGGTGCTCAATCCACTGAGCCACACCAACCAGGACTAAAAAATGGCTAAAAAAGAATCTGGAAATACTACATTTTTAAAAAAATGCACATGATAGCCCTGGCTGGTGTAGCTCAGTGGATTGAGCGCGGGCCTGCAAACCAAAGGAGCGGGGTTTGATTCCCAGTTCAGGGCACATGCCTGGGTTGCAGGCCAGTTCCCAGCAGAGGACACACAAGAGGCAACCACGCATCGACAATACTTCTCTCCCTCTCTCCTTCCCTTCCCCTGTAAAGATAAAATAAATAAAATCTTTCGAAAAAGGAAAAAAATAAAAAATGCACATGATAAAAATGCATTTGAAGGAATGAGTCAAAGTCAGTGCTACCTAGTCATTTGAAAGGTTTACCATTTTAATTAATTATCATTGGTATTCAGAAGATGATTTTTATCACTGGAAAAGCTACTGTTGTGTCATAATAAGAAAATAAAATCTTTATTCAGAAAAAAAAATTAACCATCCTGTGTTTCACTTTTTTTTTCAGTTCTTGCCAGCACAGGTGTGTTTTCATATGGTAACAGTATTTACACTCATTTTATGTTCCCCAGCTGGAGCAGAAATGGGCCCCTTAATCAGTGCTTTCATAGGCATGCAAATGCCATTTTGGGAGACTGCATATAAAACTGTCTCTAGTGCATAGCTGCTCACTTTATTTTTATCACAAAACAGTGTGCTTTGTGATTTGAACTATCGTTTGAGCTTTTCCAAGTCACTAAACCACTTAAAATAACTTTGCCACTTGGAATACTTAAGGACCAGTAAAGATTATTAACAGCAACAAAATCCTTAATTCCTAATTCTGACACTTTTATAGTCAAAGGGGACAATGAAAACTCTATCCTACATTCATAGTCTACAGAGAGAAATAACTCTTGATAGGATCAAAGATGAAAAGATATATACAGCATTTCTCACTGAAATTCAAAAATGTGGTGATTCTCATCCAAATACTATACCTAATTATTATACTTAACATATTAAATGGTAATTGAAAAATTAATAATGATATTTTTGCAAAAGCCTATTTATACCAGCTGTACAGCATATTCCCAAATATAAGTCAACTTAGAAAACCTATTTTGGGCTTCATCCAAGAGTTCATGAATATTTCATGAACTGCTGAAAGGATTTTCAATGTGATCAACATCAAAGCATTTGATAAAGCTTAAAAGTCCCTTGCAGTTGACTGGTACATGCACTTCACTATATGAGCTAATTCATTTGCAGCATTCTAATACAGTTTTTTAGCAAACGCAATTAAAACTTATGTCAATTGTGCAGAGATTGCTGATTGGCAACTTTTGTCCCCGATTAGATGGCTGCAAGTCATTTGAAATAAATGGCTGTAAACTGCCGTTGGCTGCTTTACAAAGTCACTGGATGCAAATCGGAGTAGAATTGATTATGGTTTCTCCTTTGTGTCATTTTTTAAATAAATCAAGAGAAGGGGCTTGCGCTTTTTTACATTTTCTCCAAACTTCTTATTAAATGCTGAGTAATGCTTGGTACAATCTTAATTGACATTTCATACTGAAGAGAAAAAACCAAAATATTTTTCCATGCCAATATTATTAAGGTTTTATGTGAATAAGATAAATTGTGTTCCTTATATTTTCAAATACTGTAGACTTTAAATTTTATTTGATTCAGATATTTTCTTAAAAATAATTTTTGTTTACAGTACATTTGCAACGCATTTTTTTTACTTTTATTTATCTGTTGTAAAACTGCTTTGGTAATAAATATTTTACGACTATCTTACAAAATATTTTATTTAAAAGGCATGGCATGGCTCATGCCAGTTAAACCTCCCAATCATATTATGCTGAGGTTGCTCAATACTTCAAGAAATTCTAAGGTAGCAGCTTAATGAACCTCCTTATTATCTTCAAAGCTTTAGAAATCAATATAACTGTAAAGTATGTAACCTGCTGAGCAACAGAGCATTTAATTTTTCTTAAAATTACATGTTTTAATGTACTGAGGTAAAAGAGTACATCACTTAATGATTGGCTTCAATAGTATATTCCAAAGACCCTGAAGAAAATCTGGACAATTATAGCAATTATTTATTTATGAATTGCTGTCTGTATTCTTTGGTTAACATTACACTGATTGAATCTTTGTTTGATAGTGGTTTTAGAGCTTAGTTCTACTCTATTGTATATCTCATTGATCTTCCTTATAAATATTAAAGCAAATGAACTCTTTCCAGTTTGTTAACATAAGTAGTGTATCTCTGGAGCCTGGAAACTTACTGGAAATTTCTTTTATTTTAAATAAGGCATTTCTAAACTTGAATCCTCAGAGATATGATAGAAGGACAATTTTTTATTAAATGTTTTATTCCAATAAAAACCATTGATGGATTAATAACTCTGATACATTTAAATATGGTGTTTTTTATATCTTTCTCTCTTATTAAACAATCTGTACTTGTAGAAGCATATGTGATTTTAAGGCTAGGACTGAACATAGATGATTTCCATTATATATATGGTCGATGAACATTCAGAAATTCTAATTGTATGATCTTCAAAGAACTCAGGAGTGTTCTTCAATATGCATCACAGTCCATTACATTAATGTAGGAAAGTGCTAATGGGTTCATTGGGCACATAAGCAAGGATTCTCCCAATTTGAGCTATATAGGCCAAAGGTTATGCTGTTGGGCAGGTTTTCCTTGAATAGTGCCTATGTGAGCTGTAGTGGTGTCAAGTATATAATCCCAGGCATCCCTTGGACAAAATGTCCAGGGGTAAGAAACTTTGAACCTTAGTTCTGTGTGACCATAAGTAAATGACTTAAATATTCCAGATTTCTTTTCAAAAATGGGACATGTATAATGCCTCCTTGAGTCCTCGTAAGACTAAACGTGAAAATCCTGAGTCGTACCAAGCACAGTACAAGCACTCCACGCTGTCTAGCTGTGATTGCTCCTTGTTTCCACTTCTGTGGACTCCTCGAGTATGCAGTGGGCGCATCATCATATGTCATCAAGTGTTTCCACTGCCGAGCGAAGGTGGATTTCAAGACGACCTCTCCACTTGCTGTCTCTAAAGATAAATGATCAGTATCGACTGAGAGCAAAGTAAGGGCATCCAAAGACAGATATGTTCCAGAATTTATCCTGAGCATAATAGAATAAATCAGATGAAAAGGAAAATATCTGGAGCCAATATATTAATCTCTTGATTAAAAAAATGTATATTTGCTCCTGACCCCAAGCGTGATGATGACAGATTATATTTCTCTAAACAGAGTCATTACTCGTAAACAGAATGCCATCTATGTAATCAAATAATTAGAATGAAGATTGGTGTTGTGACAGGTAAGTGATACACAAGTACATTAGGATTGATTGGTGAATTATACATCTGTGTGACTGTGTGTATATATGTGCATATAAAATATGGGGTTTATGTGTGTATATTGCATATGTATACGCACACACACACATATATATATCAAACATATGTTCTAAATATTGTATGGGGCGTGTGCTGTGGAAACGATTTTGATATGATGCAATGTAAGGACCCCACTCACCACTGTTGGCTGTGAAGGTGGAAGTGGTCACCAAGCCAAAGCATGCGAGCAGCCTGTAGGAGTCAGAGAATGCAGGGCAACATTCTTCTCTGAAGCCTGCATCAGTAACGTAGATTTCCTGAAACCTGCTTTTAGCCCAGTGACCCCTTTTGGAATTCTGATCTCTAAAACTGTAAGACCATTGATATGAGCTGTTTTAAGCTCCTATATTTTAAATATCTTAAATCTGTGTTGATTGGTATATAATATGAACATTTCTGTATATTGTAAATTTGTTTGTGGGAATCTGTGATAGTTTGGGGATAATTTGTTACAGCAGCAATAGGACACTAAACAAATTATCTGGTGTTTATCTGAAATACAAATTTAATTGAGTACCTCATTTTTTATTTACTAAATATGGCCACCTAAAATAAATAGATATATTATATATTAAAAGACATGTTTGAGTCGAACATTTTATTTTAATCATACAACTGTTGGTAATTTATGTGCTAATTTATTTTTACAGCATGACTCTATCTATGTATGACTATCTGATTAATTCCAGGATCACCCATCAAACTCGAAAGCTCTGTGAGGGAAGAGACCAATAACTTTGTTCTATGTTATCTCCTGGGACCTTGCCCAGTGCTTCAGTACAGAGTAGGGTTAGACGCAACATTTTAAAAGAAAGAAAGAATGATGGATTGAAAGAATATACAGTGAATAGCAAACAGTGATTTATTAGTAAATCACTAATGTATCATTAGTGATGCAATGCTACAATGTTAGGGCAATTTCAAATAAACCATGATTAAGTACCTAGTATATACTGAACTGTGAAGTATAAAGATAAAGAGAGCATTGTCTCATCCAGCAGTCAGCTATTCACACAAGTACATGTCATATGTTGCAGTACTTGATACACAGTAATTTCTTACCCAAAATTGTATCTGCACCCATTTCATTCTGTTACTTACTTTAACTTAGAAAATTTTAATTTGAGTATATTTGAAACTTATTTAAGATGAGAACAATTAGAAATGAAGAGAAATACTCAAAACTAAGCAAAAGAAGTGAAGCAGTGAACACAAGAAGGGAGACGGATGAAATGACACAATAGGGAAATTAAAGAGAGATAAGAAAAGAAACACACTTCACCATTCACAAGGAAGCAACGGAACTCAGTGAAGAAGCTTCCCATCTGAGGTGTTCTGGCAGCTGGGACCGCAGGGACTGGAGGCAGCAGAGCCAGAAAATCAGGCCTGGCAGACCACGGTCACCTGCTCCTCTGTCAGAAAAATCACAGTTGTATGCTTTGAGGGATGATAAGAGGACAGAGGGGGGGTGAAATATGCTGATCAATATGTGTTTATGTGACCAATCCAAACACAGTAATTATTATGTCTCTAATAATTTCAAAAAACATTCTGAAGAGCAAAAGATACACATTTATTTTCACATATAAATCAATCAACATTAATTTACTATGTTTAAAATATAGCTGATGTTCTAGTTTTTGTAGACTACTTCCTTCATTTTATCACTAAACAGAACTGAAACAGCCATCACCAAATTCACAACTTTCATAAAATTGAGGGGTGAATCTTGAATGCTGTAGTATTTCCTTATAAAAATCAGATTTATAAAGTATCCTGATATAAATTTATTAACGATCTGTCTTCATCTTTGTCTTCTATCCCAAGATATCTACTATATTTATATGTCTTCTTGATTGTGATTGGATTCTCTACAGTTTAGGAAAATTCAAGTTGATAGTCGCATATTAGATAATTGAAAGATAGTGAGGAAACATCCTTCTTTCAAATAGAAACATGCTAGAACTTGAAATGAGTAGGTGGAAGGCTTAGTTGAATCAGGGTGATACCTCTTCAGTGAACAAAACTATTTTTCCTTAAAATGTACAAGTATTTGAACAATCCCCATAAGATCTTTCATATTGGTTAGATAAAAATTTACTCAAGGAATCAGGAAAATATATTACAAAAAACACAAGATGTCACTCTCTTTTGAAAATTTCTATGAGTCAGACAGACACTATAGTTACTTTTAAAATTTTTTCTATGTATTTATAGCCCCTTCCTTCCTTCCTATCTTCCTTTCTCTTTCTTTCTTTCTTTCTTTCTTTCTTTCTTTCTTTCTTTCTTTCTTTCTTCCTTTCTTTCTTTCTTTCTTCCTTTCTTCCTTTCTTCCTTTCTTCCTTTCTTCTTTTTTTTTTTTTAAGGACCTTGATGTGACCCAATCCAGCAGTAGGAATGTCTGCCCTGGGAAATTGTCTACAATTCAAGTATATAAACCAAGAAAAGAGGCTTTAATTAGGATTCCTCTAAAGTCAAATTATGTATATGGTGGATATATTGGTGTTTAATGCTTAATTATCCTATGCTAACTGATTTTTAAAACATAACATTTCTATGCTAAAAAGACAATTTGAAAATTGCAATTTTTAAAATATCAAAACTTTATCTATGCCTGTTGTGAAAATATTTACTTTCTTCATCAACAATGCTAGATCAATAACAAACCATAATTATCATACATGAGACATCATTGAAGAACAAGGTAAGATCAGGTACAAAATTGTCAGAAAGAAGAAATCATCAAATCTATATACTTGAATTAGTATTTTCTTTCCCAAACATTTTTTTTATGTAGACTTTCCAATCTTATGAATAGTCTGAGCCCTGTTGATTTACCTTCCCTGTGCTTTTTTGCATCCTTTACTTTTCAAGCACAGATTTATCTCTATCCCTGTGTTTATATTTCTCATATGAAAAGTACTTACGTCCTAGATGGGAAAAGGTTAAGGCCTTGATGTTTAAAAGTTGAGCCATCCAACTTTCATTCAGGGAGCAATAAACACTGTTAAAAATATTTGATGTTTTTGAAAAGACATGGGCAATAAACAGTTGTAACCCGCCACCCTTCTAATTTTCTAAGCCAGAAAACCATCACAACTCAATCTTTTAAAGTTGTTCTTTTTTCCCATGTTTACCTAATTACCATTTATAAAGCACATAGCATTTCTTATAAGCCTGATTCGCATTAGGAAGGGATGAATCGGTTATAACTCCACAATAAAAATCAGCCCTGATAATTGCAGCATTCAGCCTGGAAACATGCGTATTCATGCATAGCTGGTGAATAATTGTGGACAATTCAAGAGTTTGTAGAACTTATAAAGACTTACTAATGCAAAGAAAAAAACAGTTTGGAAAATAGCAGAAGCCCAAGCTATTTGAATAATGTTATCTGCATAATCTTTCAAATTCATGTAATTTCTCAACAAGCATCACAACTTTGAGGATGTATGCATGCATGCCTTTGCCTCGTCTGCCTTCAAGCACAGACTGTATATCAAAGCAATAAAAGAATTGATAATCATTCACATTCTGTTCAGTCAGTAAAGAGCTTTACCAAATAATACATAGGAAAAAATACTGAACTTGGTATAAAATGAAAAGTGCAATCATTAACAACAATATTAAATGATTCATGAATATTTATGACTCTTCATGTAGTTTGATTAACAGTCTTTGAGAGCCCTCATTATTTAAATGATTTGTGGAGGGTGAGGTTATTTTAAAGTCAATAATTTTGTTTTCTTTTTCTCAAATATGTATAAACTCTTAGACTGAAACTACATCGTTTGTGGCAAATATAAAATCATTGCTGGGAAAGTTAAGGAAACATTTTTAAGTTCCTGGTGTATTCCAATCACTGCTGTCGGCCAGTGCAGTATGGGAGGAACAGGGTCTTGTGGAGTTTTTAAAAGGGGAGCGTATCTTCTACAGAAGGGAAATGTAAAACATGTTGAAAAAATGCCAACAAAAAGTTAACTAAAGGAAAATTCTCTGAAGAAGCAAAGCAGTATGAAAAATTTGTGAAGTTAAGGTTGTACCCATCAAGTGTTAAAAGCATTATATTATTTGGGGGCACTTTTATTCTGAGAGACCTGTAAACTGCTAAAGGGCCGGTAAATTGTTGCCTGTAGCAAAGATCAAGTACCGCCATAGAAAAGATGGACTTTGATTTCTTATAATTAAGGTTGTTAATTGTCTCTATCATGATTTTCTATAATTTAGCTGCAAATGTCAGAGAGTTTGAAATGCCAAATCAAAATTTAACTGCCTTATTAAAACAAATAGAATAAAACCATGAAAAAACACAGCATGAAAAGTGGCTGTATATTAGTAACATGAAGTATAAAACTACACATTGTACAAATCTGTTTTCTTCCTTGAAAAGTGAGATAGCTAAAGAAGTCTCCAATTGCCTATGATTTCATATTTATGGTATAGCTATCTTTCTAGATATATAAAGGTATTTAATATCTTTCTAACAGAATGCAGTGTCTTAATTTTATTTGAATCTCAAGTAGTTTCAATTTTGTAAGTTGTGGGTTTTATTACTGTGTCTGTTTACTTAGGCTACGGCTACATTACTCGGAATTCGTTCACTGTATGGCCCCAGGTTAGTGTTAATCACAAGACAAACGTCTTCGAGACTTTAAAGGCAGGAATGAAGTAACGACCACAGTTCTGTACTGTGAGGAAGGAAGGAAGGTGCCAGTCGCTGTGTTAGCTTGCATGTGTTGTCACTAATGTGTTTGGTCATTTTATTGGCACTCGGTCAGCATCCGAACCTGCAGCTTCTCCAGCTCCCACCAAATCTGCTCCTCCGTCTTCTTTGACCGTGGGCCAGGCTAAGGAATGGCACATTCTTCTCTACTGACTCCCAGACTTTGTAGGGTCTAAACGCTGCGATCAATCCCCTATTCTATTTCACTCATGGTGGTTTTGCTTCCCACTAAATAAACTCTAATTGTTAGAAATATCGTTACTTAATAATTTTCCTAACAATGCTTTCACAGGAACAGAATGTTAATGGTGGGTGGTTTGAATTGGATCTGGGTTATCTGGAAGTGGTTCTATAATCTGATTATATTTAAAAAATTAATGCACTGTTTCCAGTGGTAAAGTGGCTATTGGTAGTCTAAGGCATAAAGTGCCAAACAGTTTCTTTTGTTTAATCCTCACACTAGGATACATTTTTGCTTGTTTGTTTGTTTGTGTTTTAGAGAGAGAGGAAGGGAGAGAAAGAAAGAGAAAAAAAATATCTATATGAGAGAGAAACAATGATCGCTTGACTCCTGTACGTGCCTCGACTGGAGATGGAACCCACAACCCAGGTGTGTGCCCTGACTGGGGATGGATCCCACAGCAGTCTTTTTGGTGCAAAGGGATGATGATGCTTCAACCAACTGATGCACCAGGCCAGGATGCAAAGGAATTTCTTAAATCATTACCTGTAGATTCCTCTATCAAATATCTGTAGTCAACAAAATTTTGGAGGATCAATAAGTTGCTAACATAGAAAATTTTCATGAAAATAAAGTGTATAAAGTTTTGTTTTATTTGGTATTTTCTAAATTCACTAGGTATCACAGGCAAAATTCTGAGTGTCTACAAGTTTCCTGCCCCCAGGTGTTTATGCCTTGGATAATCCCCTCCCCCTGCTTATATGCAGAAGTTGTGAATGTGATAGCATATTATTCCCATGATTAATTATGAATGAGTTAGCCTGCGTAGAATCTACAGGAGATTACGCTGGGTGGGCTTGACCGAATTTGGTTGAGTCCCTAAACAAGGAGAAACAGACGATCTGCCTGTTGGTCCTGAAAGAGCAAACTGCAGTATTGCAGGAAGCATCCCAAAGTAGGGTCTGCTGACAGACTCAGCAGCTGAAAAAACTCGGGGCTCAATTCTCCAACCACAGGCAAGCTGACTTTGCCAACAACCCTAATACACTTAGAAGAGGACCCTTTGTCTCAGGTGAGACTACAGGTCCAAGTGACACCTTGAATGCAGCCTGGTACGATCTCCCAAGGAGAAGACCCAGATAATCTGTGCTCAGACTCCTGGTCTACAGAAACTTAGTGAGTGTGTGTTGTTTTAAGCCACTAACTTTGTGGTAATTTTGTACAAAAACAATAGCAAGTTAATAGAGACTTTTGTTACCTAGAAGTGGGATGCTGCTGTGATATAGATCCAATACGGTGAGAGTGGCTTTGAAATCAGAGAGCAGGCAGAGTCTGGAGGAATTTTGAGGAGTGTGGTGCAGAAAGACCAAACTCCATTGAACAGACTGCTGGTAGAAACATGTGTTTGCACGCTGCTGCCAGAGAGGTTTCGAAGGAAATGCGGAACACGTCATTGTAAATTGAAGGGTGACACGTCCCTGCTCGGTTATATTTAGGAAGAAAAGGGACACTGAAAATTGTGATGCGCATATAGTTTCCAATTTCAATCAACTGGGGACCTTGAACTCTTAAAATTTTGTTAAGGCTCCTTTGCCAGTAGCAAAAACATTTCCTCCTTGTCTGAGGAGTGGTCTAATTTTGCCTGACGAAACCTTAGAGGCCTCCCCTGTGGCGTTGTTGTGAGGGGCTTTTCATCCTTCTCAAGGCCTCACTCCCCACAATTCATTACCTCCCTGCCTATAACTGTTAGATTTACGTTCTGACAAGGCCAGGAACAAGGTACAAAGTGTGATCTACAAGAAAATCTGACGCACACCAAGATTTTGCAGATGTATATACATGGAAACCTGGAGAATGTATGTTGGAATGAATTCTAATGGTGTTTGATTTGGTTTAAGAAATACAGGGTTAGGTCAGGCTGAATTTAGATTCCCTAAACAGATATTCAACATTTAATATTCATGTCAATATTCAATAGATACAAGCATTTAATAACTTAGCTAAACCATAAAAGAGCACCTCCAATATTTTGTGTGGTTGATTGATTTGGACCCAAATGTGCATTCCACTGAATGAAGGGGAAATACCAGAACTTTTTACTATGCAGTACATCAAAGTATCTGAATGTTGAAGGCAACTGGAATGCTTGAATGAATTACTCATATAAAACTTGCTGACTGTACCCCACAGAGATTTCAACAGATGGTCCTTTCTGAGTGCAGAAAATGCGTTCATGAGTGGATCCCTTCCATGCTTGAATAGTTCTGCGTGGCTATTCTTTGTTGGCCAGAAACGATAGTGGAAACTGCTACCATTGGAATGAGTTCTCCAACTTTAACGAGAATAATCAGATTTGGGCAAAGTTGTGACTCTTCATCGTCAAAGACAAGCTATACATATTTACCATAACGGGTGACAGAGGTGATGCTCTGGCCTACAGAGCTTTTTGGCACTGGCTAGTTGAACATTGTATTGCTAGACTGAAATGTATGGGTCACCTACTAAACTTGTATTTGTAACTAAACTCTAGGTTTGGTTAACAAAAGTGTTTACATCACCGTAATAGAATCGTAGCCTCAGACTTCAGCCAATTCACAGATAGTCTTTTTTTTATTCAACTGTAGTTGACATACAATATTATATTAATTCCAGGTGTACAAAATAGTGATTAGACATTTATACCTTGTGAAGTGATCACCCCATTAGGTGGGTCTAGCACCCGTCTGACCCCATGCGTAATTATTACAATATCATTGACTATAATCCCTATGCTTTACTTTACATCCCCATGACTAGTTTTATAACTGCTAATTCGTAATTCTCTTTTTATTTTTATTTTTTTTTTAATTTATTGATTTCAGAGAGAAGGGGAGAGAGATTTGTTGTTCCACTTATTTATGGATTCATTGACTGATTCTTGCCTATGCCCTTATCAGGGATTAAACCTACAACCTTGGTGTATCAGGACAATGCTCTAACCAACTGAGCTATCCAGCCAGGGCACAGATTAAGATTTGTAATTCTTAATCCCTTTACCTGTTCCACCCATTCTCTCCATTACCCCTCTGATCCAGTGACTATCAATTTGTCCTCTGAGCCTATGAGTTTGTGTCTCTTTTGTTTATTCATGGACTTTTAGATTTTACATAGTTAAAGACATTTTTAAAAAAATGAAGTGGAGGCCATGTCCCCTTAAGGAAGGATCCTTCCATAAAGCCACAAAATAAATACTCCCCCAAATTTTCTACCTTTCCCTAAACATCGTATGGTGATTACCAGATTGAATGTGTTAGCAAAAAGGAAATAATCAGACTTTTGAGGGATTACTGGACTCTGTCTCTGAAATTATCTAAATCCTGGAAACTTGAAACACCATAGTGTCTACCATTCAGATTTGAGGCTTATGAAAATTAAATGAGCAATAAAGTTTTGGTTCGATCTCAAAATGCACAGAGGGCCGAGTGGATCCCTGAACATATCCTGTGGTTATTCCCAGTAATTTGTAATAGTTGTCCTTAGCAACTGGAAAAATTTGCACTTTGATTTACTGGGGTCTTATTATAAGAAAGGTCAAGTGGAAGCCACTAGAATGGCTTCTATCAACCAAGAGAGTGATTCAAAATCAATCATGAGGATTTTGCAGAGATTAGAGACAATCCAAAAGACTTGAAAAGTGCAAGGATGGTGATTCATGCCACATTCTCATTCAACTTGCCTATTTGGGCCGTACACAATCCAGATGGATCTTGGAGAATACCGATGGATTATCATCTCAATAACATGCTGACTCCAATCGCAGCTGCTGTTATAGATGAAGATTCATACTGAAGTAAATTAACATACCCCTGAGCCAGCACCTGCTATGCAGCTATTAATCTGGAAAATGCTTTCTTTCCCTATGTTTGTTAGTAAAGACCATCAAAAGCACTTTTCTTTAGCTGAGTTTACCAGTAATAAGTTATTACTGCCCCACCTCATCGACATACAGTAATAAATCATCGGAATCGGTACCTTTTTTCATCTTGGAAATTCCATCAAGTGAAATTTGAACCCATGTATATATGTAAAAAATATTTTATTAGGTTTAGCTGCCATCCAAAAGAAAATGAAAAATAATATTGGCTTAAACAAGAGGGAAGCTTGTTTGTATCTTATGAATCCCTCCCTACCTAATCTACCACTCTGGCACTGCCTCTGCATCTCAAGCAGGAGGAAGGGGGAGAGAAAGGGGACTCCTGGAACCCCTGAGTCACCTTTTAAAGTTTCCGGGAAGTTCAACTTACATCTGAAGTCAGCACTTACTCACGTGGCCATGCGCCACGGCTAAGGGAAGGCTTCTCTCCACTCTAGGCAGCTGTGTGCTCACAGAAAGGTTGGGAACTGTTGCCACAGAGAAAGGCTGGTTCCTGAAAACATGGCCCATCTTTGTCGTTCTTCGTGTAGCTATACGTCCTCTGCTTCTTTGAGTCAAATTTGTTACATTGCCCTTTATTGCTTTTGACTTCAGAATGGACATTTCAGTTGTAATTTTTATCTGTATTTTTTAAATTGTTTAAGCTGTTACAATTGTTGCCACTTTTCTCCCTTCCTCCTCCCAGCCCCACCCTGTTCCCACCCCAAGGCAATCCCCTCATTGTTGTCCCTGTCCTTGGGTTGTACATAAATGTTCTTTGGTTAATCCCTTCACCCTCTCTCATCCTGTCCCCACTCCCTCTTTCCAGCAGCTGCTGGTCTGTCCTATGTAGCTCAGCTTCTGTTCATTAGTTTATTATGTTCACCAGAGTCTACACGTAAGTAAGACCATGTGGTCTATTTTTCTTTCACTGACTGGCTTATTTCCCATAGCATGATTTTCTTCAGGTCCGTCCATTCTGTTGCAAAATGTAAGAGTTCTTTTTTTACTGCTGCGTAAAATTCCTTTGTGTAAATGTGCCACAGCTTTTCTATTCACTCATCCACTGATGGACACTGAGGGTGTCTCCAAATCTTGAACATATACAAGCATACATTTTTTGCATTTGTGTTTCAGGATTTTGGGGATATGTTACACATAATTCCAGAAATAACATGTCATTGGTGAGAGCCCTCATCCCATTCCCCCCAGGACATGCTACATGTCCAACAGGTGTGCATGGCCAGGAAATTATGCGGGACAGTTGAATATAGATTTCCGGCCATTGCTGCTTACCCTAAAGTACCCTGGCCACTCCACCACAGGGGAGATAGGGCCCTAGATTAGTTCCACATAACCAAGTGTATTTTTTGGAGCTGAGAAAATTCTGTAGGTATAGCTAGGATCTCCCTTTTCTGTGCACTCAGTAGATACTACAGTGTGTATAGTTTTGCAAACGTTGAGAGGCAGCCACTCCGTACATCTACATATGGAGTGAGCACGATTAGTTCTTTGTATGCATAGGGGTGCCTTGTGGTGGAGCATAACCACTTTAGCTGGCCGAGACATTCCTAAATCTTTGGCAAGAAGTATCCTATCTAATAAGGGAAGTTGTCCATCTAACTCCCACTCAAGTGGTCCCTCCCCTGGTTTGACATTTGACATCTCGAGGAGCTCGGAACAGCAGTTGGCATTGGCTTTTATCAGGCCTGTCACTAAGGACTCAGGCCATAGTTCTCCAACAGAATGGTCAGTGGGGTTTCCTTTGTCTACTTTCCCAGTGTTGGTAGCAAACCAGCCCCAGGCTGGTACCAGCCACACTTATTGTTCTAATTGCCTCAGCAGTGACCTTTGCCCATTTATACAAGGTAGAGAATTGTAAAATAACTCAGAGCTGTGCCTTTAAAATAACATTTCCTTTTCAATTAACCCAGCAGCCTGTGAGTTATAGAGTAAATAATATCTCCACTCTATGTCTCTCTCATGGGCTCAGCCTTGGGCATCATTTCCAGTGAAAGGTGCACCCCCAGTCGCTGTCCGTGCAATGTGGGCAGCCGTGTGCAATGGTCAGTTATTCTAATTCCTTCATCGTGGTTGCTTCGCTTGCTCTTTTGCAAGGAAAGAAATAATATAGTCCTGTTGCAGTATCTGCATATGTTGGAGCATATTTCTGTCCTCAGCTCATTGGCAGAGGCCCAATGTACTCTATCTTCCAGTCTGTTACAGGGAGAGATTCTTTATGTGTATCTATTGGTACATGTGGGATGGGGCGGAGGCACAAGTGACAACCTAGCAGGCAACTGGTTACTGCTGCCCTTAGTTTGGCAAAGCAGAAGGCAACCCAGCCCCCTCTGCTTCTTGCCATCCCTCCCGGCACTGCCGTGCCCGGTCTGCTAGTCCAGATGTATGTGAGGGAGCCGGCATCCTGCTCTGCACTAGTGTATCAGCCTTCCTGTTTGTGGGAGGTGAGTCAGACTGTAAGCAGAGACATGACAGACTGTCAGGCTAGTGGTTGGGTCTTGTAACCATTTGCTGATTTCCTGCCGCATTGTGGTCCCCCATAACAGCTTCTTTAGTAATTGCCGGCTGTCTTGTGCCTATTGTGCCAGCCAGGCTGTGGGTCCCTTAACTATAGCCCAGCTGTCTGCACATACCAGCCGTGTGGGCCTTACCTCTGCCCACCAGCTACTCTGTTGTACTCTAGTGTCTGTCTGGGATTGTACGGCCAGCATAGTCCATACACAAGAATTACTCTGCTAGACCCATTTGAACATGATGTTTCTTTAGGAACGGGAACTGTGCTTTCATTCGCTGATGAGGGCATTTCTTGTGGGGGTTCTACAGTAGGCGCTGAAGTGGTCTCGTAATACATTGGTCCCACAACGGTGTGCAACTCATTGCCCAGAGGGTGTGTCGAAAGGGCATCACTGTGCTGGAATCGTGCCTGCAATTTCTGTAAGGTGGAGGCTTTGGCAACAGTGGCAGTGGGCCTACAAATGACCCTTCTGCCACACCATCACTGACAGGGTGCAGGAGACCGTTCTGCGTGGAGTGGGCCCAGCTCCCACTCGGAGATGCACAGGATCCACACCCACGGAGAGGTTCTCCCGTGGGGATTCAGGCCTGCACTTGTGCCTAAGCCACTTTGGGACTTGCTTTTGCTAAAACTCCCTCACCCTGAATCAGGACAGCAAGTGCTTATTGCAACTTCCTAAAATCCATGCTAAACCTGCCTAGGATGAATGTAACCGGGCTCAACCACTTTTCCCTTTTCATTTGCTAATATCCTTCTTCTGTGATGTGATTAGCGGCATTGGCTCCTTTGTTGTCTGTAACAGGTAAATCCCTAAAGTGAACCTGTGCATAGTAAATGAGGACCATCATGTAATGTGACGAGAAACCCAATAAAGGCCTGTCATGGCGGAGGCTGCGGGCTTTTGCTCCCCTTAAGAGAAAAGCCATGCCGTCCCTTTTCCTTCACCAGACTCAGTAGTCCATGTGAATGTCTCATTTCATCCATAAGGACGCGAATACTGCGGGTCGGTATGTGCATCAATCGGTAGTAGTGAAGGATTCTGTGTGTGGCGATGCTTTGTGCACTCCAAAAACCAGCTGCTCACCGGGGGCATAGCAGGTGCCCGTATCCTCCCATAATTTGCAACCAGAACTCAAGGGGGGCATTCCGTTGTTGAGTTCACCACAGGGCCCACTTAGCTCCTTTGGGCTTCCTACAACCATGAATATTTATTTAATTTATAACCATTGTCTCTATGTTGTAATTTCCTTGGCGCAGGATCAGATTGTTGCCACGTTACAAGGACATCAGAATGGCATACGCCTGGCAATGAGGGATCGTTTCTGCAGAAGCAGAATAAACATTTTGCCGCTGCTGCCTTTTCATGAAAGTCAGCTAGGGCATTTGAAATGCAGAAAGTACGTTTTTACTGCTGAGAAGATTCTGTTTAATTAAAGAGCTGATTAAGACAACGTAAAACACAGTACAGTATTGTTTCAGAAGCAGACCCATGGGCCAAGCGAACTTTCTCCTTTTAATAGAGGGGAGAACTGATTCTAATTTTACATCACCTGTTTTTGATATTTAAACACATTTGTTTAACTAAACCAATTTTAATCTTAGCATGTTATCCATGATACTTCCATAAGACTAAAGAGATGTCTGTTTGGTTTTAATATTTATTTATTTATTTATTTTGAGAGAGAGGAGAAGGGAGGGAGAAAGAGGGAGAGGAACATCAGTGTTCGAGAGAAACATCCATCGGTCACTTCTCGCATTCCCCCAACCAATGTCCTGGCCTGCAACCAGGCACATACCCCAACCGGGAATCGAACCAGCAACCTTTCGGTTCATAAGCTGGCACTCAGTCCACTGACCCACACCAACCAGGGCAAGGCATGTTTGTTTTAATAACCCAAATATGTTTAAACTGGCTTTAAAGCAATTTTTTAAAAAATCACATGATTCTGAAAAGCATTTAGACTACTTTCTATATTTCTGAGAAGTTTAGAATACTAACCCTTACAAGTGCTTGTTTATTTTAAAGCCCTTGAAACATAGCTTCTTTACAAATTCACAGTACCATCCAGAGTTAGAAATACTACACATAAGAGGGGGGACCAAAAATATCCCCCAGAATTTATTTATAAAAAATTGTATATTTATCCTTACATGTTTAAACTTCAGTCCCCATTCAAAGTACTTTCATTTGATGTAATACATCTTTTAAGACATTTTCCACTGCTCAAGTTTTTGAACTCATCAATTTTGATGCCTTTTAGTGCTTCTGCCATTTTTGGTTTCACCTCCTCCACATCAGCAAAATGTTTTCCTTTGAGGATTTTTCATCAGGGGAAAAAACAAACAAACAAACAAAGTTACTTGGGGGTAAGATCAGGTGAAGAGAGAGAGTAGGGTATAGAGGTCATGCTCTTTTGGGTCAAAAACTGCTGAACATTCAGCGAGGTATGGGCAAGTGCACTTGTGAATCAGCCATCATGAAATGGGCAAGTACATGCACTGAGTCTCCAAAAATAATCACCGAAACCGAATGACTCCTCTCACAACAACACCAGCTGGTACACCAGTACAGATGGATTCCTATAACACTCACCTAGAGTGGAAGCCGGTACTACAAAGGTCCCACCCTCCAGAAGATAGCTCCAGTTTGGGGGGTCCCTTCTCTTATACAACATATATATAGACACACAAATGTACAAACAGATATAAACAGAGATTTCATGGCTTCCATAAAGAAGTGGGATCTCTTTATAGGCCATATTCCCCCCTCCCAACCTTTGTCAGCCAGTTCTGGTGTTAAGAGATGTAGACATTCTAATATATTTCTTTTTAGTTTCATTTGTTTCTCTAGCTTTTTAACCTTAGCTTTGGCTTCGGCTTCACACTGGGCATCAATGGTCAGCTGAACAGCCCATAAGAAGGACCAGTCTATGGCTGTGGCCAAAAATCTTCCCGCCATGCCACAGTTCAGTTCCTCAAACAAGTGCAGGGAGCAGCTGGTGTTGGGGGGGCATCCCCGTATTTGCCCATCTCCGTGGCGGTGCGCATGTAGCCAGCACACAGGCTGCCCCTCCCCACATGGAAGTGGATGGACAGCTAGGCATTTCCCCCGCAGGTGTTTCCTTCCCATTCATTGCCCATGCTTTGGTTTTCAGACTCTTCCTTGCTGGCTCGCCAATTGTTTTGGAAAAGGGCCATGTATGCGAACTGGCCCCAAACACCAAAAGAGTTCAGAAAACCAAGAACGAGGTAGACAAGTCCAGCTTGTTGATTAATGAGTTTAAGGGGGAACTGACATACGGACACGCAGCGTTGGGTGGCATCAAGATGACGTGGATCCCTGCGCCTTCCACTGCTGTGTGCTTGTCCCCTGAGCAGATGGTCAAAGGGATGAGGTGCAGGGAGTCTCCGATGCCACAGTTAGATCAAATGCGGGGCAACTTGCCCCACAGAGAGAACTAATGGAGATCCTATGTCCATCCAGCCAGAGCTCGGTGTCCATATTCCAGAGATCCCCTGGTGGGAGGGGAGGGGTCAAGGGTCTGGGTTCATCCTCAGGTCACGATGTCAGATTAGTTTTAATGTGGAGTCACTTATTTTCTCCAAACTTCAGCATTTTTATCTATGGAGATTTATATTCCAAATGGTGGGTATTTTGTGCAGCTCAATAAAATTTGTTTCATGAAAACTGTAAGTAATATAAAAAACATCTGTGCTGACTAGAACACTTTGAAAAATACACTATAGATCGCTAGACAAAATAGGAACAAGAGGTCAAGGGAGGCTCCCCTACCCATCCCTCTTTGACGTAGAACGGGAAACATAAATCCTGAAAGGCAGTGATTAATCAGAACTATGAAAGTTTTCAATTTTAAAGAGATCTTTGCAGTTATTTTATCTAACCTCCTATTCAATGCGTGGATTCTTTTTTTTTTTTTTTTAACATTTGTGATCCAGATAGGATGGAATTTAAGCAAATTCTTAAATAAATATCTAATCAGTTGAAGATTTACACTGAACTATTTTAAGAGCATGTCTTAGGACTCTGCAGAGCAGACTGGTAACAAAAGCCTCTGTGAAGGCAGCGATGCTTGCCTCTGGTCAAGGACGGAGTTACAACTCCGGCAACATAACCAAGGCACCGGAGCGGAATGTGCAATGAAGGTGGGGCGTCAGGGAGCAGGCAAAGTAGGTACAACTTTCAAATGAGATCACGTCAGTGTAACCAGGGACTACTTCACTGACAGTTTTAGCAGCTATTGATTTAGAAAATGCATAATAAAAGCATAAGGGAAAGAACTGTAAAGAAAAAGATTCATTAGCAATGATATTGAGCAGCAAATTTGCGTTCTTGTTAAGCATGCTATGAAGCTACATAGCTGGTAACCTTATTGATGATGTTTAAATGGCGCTTAGAATTGCAAATGAACTTGAAAAGGTGAGTGATTTATTGGATTTTGGTTAAAAGTGTGTTGTAATCTTAGAGAAGCAAGAAAATTATTCCAATAGTCTCTAATAAAGTCTGAAAATATGAGAGAGGTGAGTTCTCCCTCTTCCTTACATGGTATAAGTAGTAGAGAAAGCAAGCCACAAGTTTAATTTAAAATACATGTTTGATTGGGTCTTTTATCATAAATAAATATCATTTACCTCAGCCCTTTGTTTTTGACTTTTGTCAAGGAGGGTATATATAATATTTCATTGAAAATATTAAACACATATACTTCAGCAACAATTAAATATGGAGAAAATATAGATGTGCTTTAATTTTATAGCAAGTATAGACATGCTTTAATTTTACAGAATGGGTAATGAGCTAATACTCTCTAACATACTAATCTTTATCTCCAAAGTTTTAAAATACTTTTACATCACATGGACAAAAACTAGCAGGGGTGGAAATGGGAGGGGGGTGGGGAGGGCTGGGGCAGTGGGCTGGAATGGGAGCAAAAGACAGAAAACTGTACAAGAACAACAATTAAAATAAATTAAAAAATAAAATAAAATAAAATACTTTTACAGTGTGGGTACAGGATACACCATCAATCATTTCAGAGTAAATAATTATCATGGTTGCATAATAGTTATAAGTACATTTACTTCTAATTTTGTTATAGTCTGAGACAGAAAAATGACTCAAAATTTCAATTCACATTTGTTTTACATATTTGTTAAACATTTGTCCTTTATCTTACATTTCAAAGAAGAATCAGGTCTTTTATACATAATTGCCTAAAAAGATTTTGGAAGACAGATAAAGAAAACTACTGAAAACAAGCCTTATTTTTTGTGACTGGGAAAGTCTATGCTTATTTATGATAATTTGCTAATTGTGCCATTGGGGAACTGCGTTATGTTTTGGAAATAATTTCAGCTAATAAGCTCACTCAAAATAACTTATTATGCTTGCTAAATTACATGTTATCACAAAACATGTTTCTGTTAAATATTTACAATATTTTTAGGGAATTATACTGCGTGGAAAGATTTCAACAACCTCTGAATAATTTTAAAGTTTTAATTCTTTTCCGTTTTAATTTTAATGTTATTTTTTTCAACTTTTGGCCTTTGATTTGGCAAGTTAGCTGTGGTTTTGAAGGTTAGCTGAGTTGAATGTGAGTGTGCATATATTCATCTTCAGATACTGAACATCTCATTTTTTTAATGGACAGAAAGTACACATTTGATGTAGTCAACTGTACTTCTGGTTTGGAAGTATGTTTAAATTGTGAAAATTTTATGATTTATAAATGTATTGACATTCAACCTTTGAAAACACTCGTAAATTACAACACACAGGAAGTGCATTTCCAAATGCCATAAGCTCCAAGTCTAGGCAAACCCGGAGTACACACAGTACTTTGTTTACAGAAGAATTGGTCCGGTGAAGTTGCTGGGGGCAAATAGAAAAGAAACTGCAATGACGAGGAAACTGAACTGAAATTATGATGACCAATTACAATGTAGGGGAAAGACCGGAAGTTGTTAAAGTGATAACATTCTATATAAATTTATAAAATTTATATAAAATTATATAAATTTTATATAAATTATATAATTTAAATTTATATAAATTATATAATTAAATTATATAAATTATTATATAAAATTCTATATTATGCAAGTGCATACAAAAATAGTATTTGATAAGAGAGACACTTTTTAGTTTAGTGGCCTGGCCACTATGTAAATTGTCTTTCAGCTAGTTAAATTTTATCACAGATTTTCCCCTGATTTGTGGCCACCCATCAATTGGCATTTCTTCCTGAGTATGTGGCACATGCTAGGAGGGAATATTTCTTCCTCCTGCCTTGTGAGGGTGGATACTGGGCTTATTTCCACTCTCTCCAAAGAGCACAAAACCTGCAAAGTCATCATTGGTTTTCAAGGGAACAATGAACATCCCATGAGGAGATAGAAATATATTTTTGCAGATTATAGGACCACACTCTCTGAAAAGGTGGCTGAAAGTGATGACTAAAATTATATTTATCTGACAAGCCAGATTATCACATTTTTGAAATTAGTTTTACAGTTTTTCCAACTTTGTAGGTCAAAGTTATTTGTTCTGCTTTGCTTTTTGTGATTGGAACCCATATTTTACAACAGATTTTTGCAGGTGAGAGTGAAGAACATAAAAATTCTAAGTGGATAGTCCACCAATACTTTGTTAATGAGCCCTAAATAAAAGCTCTTTAACAGAAATAAATATTGCATCTTGTTAATTAAATAATACTATAGTTAGACCTTAATTTTATAAGACTACTTCTAAATATTTGTGGTGATTATCTCACCATGTATTATGATGGGAGGTAAAAGTTCTGATATTCCTATGCTAAAAGTGCTTTAATAAACTGTAAAAATGATTATCTATTACAGAGTATAAAGGCCTTGCTCTATTAAATACTCTAATTCTTAAGGTTAATAACCTGTGACTGTGGAAACAGGGTAAAGCAGTTTAATGGATGACAAATAATTAGTGGTAATTAGGAGTTTTATTGAACCAAATTTGAGGTAGATCCTGGGAATAAATATGACCCAGATGACAGGAGAAGACAGACCATGAAAGGGCCAAAGACCGGCCATGAGCACAACCCTTGTCCTGTATCGGTTCTTTCACGTTTAGTTGAGGCCTGGAGACCCACATGCACGCTTTGACTTAAACCAAGGTGTAAGTATTGGCAGATGCCCAACACAATCTTCTGGTCAAGAGGACTTGCTACCATTCTTTTATTTGCAAGTATATCTATCTTAAGAGGTACTAATACAGGTCTTTAGGGTCAGGAGTATAAAAAATAAACAGGCAATTGTTGCAATTTTTTTTTCTTTGTCTGTAGCATTCAATTGCCTGTGATTGACTTTCTAAGACTATTGGGCCATAATCATGGTGAACAATATTCCCATAACCTTAAATTTGGTTCACTCAGAGTCTATCTAGAGAAAATATATACCTGCCACAGAAAGGATGCCTTCCTAACTTTTTCTGATGTCAACTAACGATTAAGCTCCATGAAAGCATGGCCCAGATGTATTTTTTCACTGTCTCATCTACTTTCTGACAAGCAGGTCAAGAGATACTCAATAAATATTTATTAAGATTCATTCAACCAAAAAAATATATACTTTTACCTACTATAAATGAGCATCTCTTAACAGACTCACTGAGTGTTTTGACATGCTTTTGTATTTTTGCCCATCTGATAACTGAGCAGTGGAATTTCAATTCTCCAGCTCAGGGAGCAGGTGTTTCACAGGGGGTTCTTTGGACTTAACTGAATTTCTTTGTCTTAAGATTGCAGCACCTTTACTAGATGATACATTTCATCTCTGTATCTCAAGGTTAGGAGTTCTGTTTCTCCTGCTTGAGGATCATTGTTTTTCTATGATTCTTGAAATCTGCAACTTATTTCCTTGTATCTTTCATCATCAGATTCCAAGGGATAGGGCGCCTTCCTAAGGTTTCCTTTGGAAAGGAAATTTCCTTCCTAAGGAAACCTTTGTTTCCACCTATTTTTATTCATTTCCTTTTAATTGCCTGGAAGCTAGTGCTATAGCCCAAAAAGCTTCAGTCATGTTCCACTATTCCCCTATTCAGGATAGGCTCCTGAGATAATTAGAAAAGTTGGTATATAATTTTGGAAATATAACATTATGGCAATAATTAAAAGGTAGTATTTGCAAAATACTACTAACATGTGTTGCTAAATGCCCTACAGAATAAAACTAAAAACACATTCCCCAATGTGTTGACCCCCTATTTTTTCCAGTCTCATGTAACCACAGAAAACTAAAAGGGAGCATTAAGTACTTGTTTTTGCCCTCAGTGGGGTCAGAGATGCCTCAGATGCAAGTGAATATCACTACAAGTGCCACATCTCTCTGAGAGACTACCCATCACTGATAACTTTACAGGGGATGTTGCTAAGACATGTAGTAAGTGTTACAAGTTAAGAGGAGACTTTCCCTAAAACATAGTAAATGATACAAGGAGAGCTGGGGTTATAATATATGGTTTCTAGCAGTAAGAAATAAAATCCTAAAAGACCAGTAAGGCTGCCCATGGAATATTGTTTTATGTGAGACCACTAATTATATGTTGAGTATAAAGAAACCAGAAACAGTTTAGAAAAGACTGCCAGAAATGATAATTAATCAATAATTAACTCATTAAAAGAAGGTAAATTAATTCCAAATATAAAACTAGATTTGTCACTTTTCAAAGTAATACTAAAATCATGTCTTCATTTCCCAATTAGTATTGAAAATCTGAGTGAAAGATAACATTTATGGGATGAGGGGCAATTAAGTAAAGGAAATGAAAACCATTAATGACATACTGAGGTATACATGAGAAAAAGCCTATACATGCCATAAAATAGTCTTCATTAGCTTTACTATTTTTAAAAATTCATATATTTGTAAGATTATAGCTATGACTATGTCACAGAAAAATATTTAGAAGTTCTCAGATATAAACAAAATTACTAATAATGTGATGCAACATGAGAAGCAACCACAATGAATCGCAACATTGTAATAATTCCTTCTAAACTTTATAAGATCCAACAATACCTGCATTCCTCCCTGGGCCCTTTACACAATCTCACAACATAAAATGGTCTAGAAAGGTAAACATATGGAAATACAGCATTTGATGAACTTCTAGGAGCCACTAAGCCCATAATTATGTTTTATTAACATAGAAGTACCAGAATGAGGCAATACTCAACTCACAGACACAAATTAACATATTCCAGTAAATTTTATGCCTGCAAAATATTTCAGTGAATTTTATGAAAAACAATATCAACTACAAAAATTATATCCCATGAGTATATAGTTTAAAAGCAGCATTTTCTTTTGGCAGATGAGGCAATTACATATTTTTCATGTAAGGTTTATTAATCTTGCCCATTAATAAAGATAAGGATAGGGTTTTTATCATTTAAAATACCCAATTCATAATAATAAAAATCATTTCACACTCTAGAATGAGTTTATGTACATTGAAACTTTTTTAAAATGTTGATGTGAATTTTATGCAGACCTTGAAAACAAAAAAATATAACAGGACAAAATAACTTTTATCAAAACTATGCTTTGCTGAGACAGTGTTTTCTAACACATTGATAATCAGCCAAGACAACATGTGCCCTTTGCAGGGCTCACCTGGCAGTTTCTGGAGGCACATCCAGTTGTCACAAATTGGAGAACGGAACCTGGGAAACCACTAACCACCCTGCAATGCATGAACAGACCCTCAAAACAAAGAGTTATCTAGCCCCAAATGTCAATAGTCCTGGGTTGAGAAACCCAGCTTCCAAGCAGTCTTAAGATTGCGAGATATTTAGAAAACCTAAGTTTGGAAATCAACTCATTCATTTTCTCCACAAACAGTGAAAAATCTAGGTGTGATAACTGAATAATCAACACTTCCCTGAACAGACTTTGTCTTCATTGCCTCTTTATTCATTAATCGCATTTTAACATTTTTCTTGAAAGACATGGCCTGTAAAAATTGCGTAAAATTTAAAAGTCTTATTAGTAGAATATGATTTAAATGGAATCCAACTTTTTAAGTTGGCCTTGTTTCCATATGCAAAATTACTCAAGTACACACATGCACACACACACACTGACTAAAATAAAATACTACCTTAGCATTTACATGACCCCTTAAAATTTACCGTATTATTCCAAGTGTCCTCATAATACCCTTGAATTTAATTATCTCCAGTATGCTTCTTCTGTCTAATATTAGTCTTTCTTCTTGAGCTTCAGAAATGTTCCACATTTGTTGGTGCTTTTTCATAGACAGTCTTAGTTTACTGCCCAGCATAGTATTAACTATATCATCTAGATCATACATAGAATGAGAATATGAATAAGCTTGCATAGTTCATGGATATATCTAAATGCCACACAGAATATGCTTCACATATACTCTCAATAAATATTTATAGATGAATGACTGAATGCAAGTGTCGAGTCATTTTTAATTCTACACAATATCTTTTTCTTAGAGAATTCTGAACATATAAAACCCTTGTATTTTATATATTTTGGAAAACAAATATTATTTTGGGTATTGATCATGAAGTAAATGATGAATGTATTGATAACACTTTGATTCTTAAGTCACAAAATATACAAGCAAAGGAATAGGTTAATTATCTGGAAAGCAGATTATAGTTGAATAGTCTGTGATGGATATGAGAGGTAGAAGGAAAACCTATTCATGTCACAATTAGTAAACTGCTAAGATAACATTTTTTGTTCAAATATTTCTTTTATGTTTGAAAAAATACATCTCTCAAAATCATCTGTTGGGGAAAAATATTTTAATTTTATATCTGCTCACTTCCTGAATAAAAGCGGTTTCACACTGGGTTGAAAAGGTGCACAAGTACTTACATGGTACCAGAATCTGAGTCATTCTTATTCCAGATATTTCCATGGGTACTACAAAGGACCACTGAAAACTGGAATGACTATAAGTTTCACAAATTAATATACATGGTATTTATCAAATATGTTTCAGAGTTTAGTATATCTTCATGTAGAAAATGAATTGCAGTTATTCAGTGAAAGGTTTCTTTTCTTTTCTAGAAGAAAATAGATCTTTAAACATCTTACCATGCATCCATTGATTTCTTATGAAAATACCTTTAGCATACATTATGAATAAGTCTTCACACAAATAGGTATCTTTTAAAAAAGTGTTTTGACAGTTCTCAGGAATTATGATTACATTTTCCACAATCAGAAGATGTACAACATTTTTAAAAGTTACCAAATAAAAAGCTAAAGAAAAACTCCAAGGTAAATACTAATAGCAGTTATCAATTTGTAGAAGAGATGTTTCCTGAACTCCCTGAAGAGGCCACTTCTTTCATTGCTTTTCAGTCATCATACTTTCTATGCTTTTATTTATATCAATTACAGCCTACTATGCTAATATTAAACAAGTGATTTTTTTCAGGGGACAAATTACACTTATTGCAATTATATGTCTTTTTATATCTTACTTTTAGTTTCTTGGAAAACTGTAGGCAATTCCATTAGTTATCCAGCAACATTTTGCAATGAATAAATTGAAAAGTATATCTTTTAGTTTCAAATGTACATCAGCTTATCAAGTGTTTCTGGAACATGAAAATAGGTGGATAAATTACCAGTATTTTTTTTTTATTTTGTGGCTTTACAAGGCTTTACACAGTAGTTTTTATAAAAATAAAATGCACATGCAAATACTTTGCTAGTTTTAAATTTCTTTTCCATTAAATGCCAGAAACTGGATATACACATGTATTGCTATTCCAAAGAACATACTGCACTATCTGAAGAATGATTTTGAATAACAATCACAGCACAATGAAAAGGTTAACACAGTGCACAGTGATTTATTTCTTATATACAGCCTATGACAGGTAGCTAAATGAAATAGAAAACATGAGTAATAAGAAATACTTTGTTTTGGGGAAGGTTGTATACAAAATTTGCTACTAATATGTCAATAATTTTTAAAAATAAATAATTTCATTAATGATCATATCCACTTTATCAGACTAGATTTTATCTAACTTTTGTGAATGTGTTTTATAGATATTATTATGTTAGAAAACAGTGGAATGGTATGGATATGAATTTTAAGTAAATCAATCCCAAGCCATAACTTTAGTATTCTTAAATCTTTTTATTTCGGAAATGTTTTTGCACTTCAGAATCACTGTCAGTCTTTGGCTTAGATTCTGCCAAATCAATCCACAACAGCTAGAAACTTCAACTTAATTCAGGGGAAAAATGGCAGGCCCTAGCTAGCAGCAAAGAACCTGGGTCACGTCAAATCTGCCATTCCATAGCAGAAAATTAGGCAAGTTGATTAACCTTTTGGTGCTGCATTTGTCCCACTGGGTAAGTCAAGATAACTCCTGCCTTGCACATTTGTCATGATTTATGCACAAACCATGGCACAGAGCGCATATGATATTAAGTGAAAGCTACATGCATTTGTTAATTGTTATACTGATGATGTGACAAGATGGCAGTTCTTGAAAAATATGAAAGATAAATTCAAATAAATCAGACTTGTCAGGAGGTATATATTTTACAAATGTTTACAGACAATTTTATAAATGGCAGGTATTGTCAGGCTAGGGCATTCCAGGTAAGTATTGAACTCTGGCCATGAACTCTCCCTAACCAGTCTCACGACTTCCATCTCTGTGTAGCTCTGGTTTATGCTTAACAAAGCAATGGAATTTTTTTCAACACAAGTAGACAGTTCCTTGGCTCCAAACCATCCATTGTCTTCAAAATTTACTCAGAATAAAAGTCGAATGTCTTTCCATAAGCTACGTCAGCCTACAAAATGTTGTACTAGGCCGGTTCTCTATTCTGGTATTTACCAGACTCTGTCTCACTCATGCTGCTTCAAGCACCCAGGCCACCTTGTAGGTACGGAGAACTCCAGGGATGGCACTGCTCTGGGGCCATTCACAAAGTGGTTTCCTTGGCCCTCAACACTCTTCCCTCAGCTACCCGGATAACCCACCCCATTCTTCAAGTGTCTGTTCGCGTGGAAATTTACCACTTGACCCCTAGTTGTCCTTTTCTTTTTAAACTTCCTTATATCTTTTCATTTCACATATCACTGCCTGATGATAGTCATTCATTCATTCATTCATTCATTCATTCATTCATTCATTCATGTTCATTGTTTCTTGCCCTACTGTTTGAGAAACTCTAAAAGGAAATGCTGAATGTTTTAAATTTTTAGGACCTTGTGCACAGAATGCCCCAAGACCTATTTGTGGAATGAATAAATGTGGTTTTTTTTGTTTGTTTGTTTTTAATTTAAGGCTATCATGTGTCTCTTTGTAACTCCTGTATACTTACAACAACCTATTACTTATTTCCATGTACAGTTTTATGTTTTGCTCTTCTTAACAACTTTTATGACTCTAATTGGCTTTAAATTCTTTTAAGGATTCTATATTTTAAATAAAGAAGACATTTACTTTAAGTTATGATCCAACATGAAATTTATGCACAGTTCAGGAGATAGTTCTTTAAAATTAGGATACGTGAAGTTTTCTTACATATCTATTTTGACTCTGATGGAGGAAGTCTATCCATCAGTACATAAATATTTAACTTCTAGCATTTATTTTGTTTTTTCTTTATTATTTTGAGTAAAATATAAACACTTCTACAATTAGCATAGGAACATATATTAAATTTTTAAAAGATAGTATTACAGTAAGAAATTATTTAGCATCTTAAAATTATTTTGGTCTCTTTCTTTAAGTGAAATGGAAAACAATTTTCAGAATTTTAATAGTTTTCCTGCAACTGCAGACAACTTGCTGAACTCCAATTTACTATGAGATCAAAGTTAAACAGCATTACTCTTTAAAATCAGGCTAAAGCGAACACCTTCTACTATCGTTGGGTAGAACTGGCAAATATTGTGTGTAATCAATTTTTGCCTATTTTTTCATGAAGGCTCGCAGCACCTAGGGCAGTATTCCTCTGACTTCTTCTAGTTACAAGTGAAAGAGACCTAAATTCAGTTCACTTGTGCAGGGAAAGGAACTTGGCTCCCAGGAACAACTGCTACAACAGACAACAAAAAAGAGAGGCATAAAAACTGTAAGAAATCTCTCTCTCTTTCTCTTCCACTCTCATTTCTTTTCCTCTCTACCTATCAATTTTTCCTTTCAGAATCACTATTCTCCAACACACCTGGAGCCGTGGACACAGGCAGCCCAATTCTTGCCATCAGTGCCAAGGGCTTCCCACCTCCAGCCCCACCTTGGAGAATTCAATAGATGGTGCTGCTGAAGACCAATCCAACAACTTCACCTTAAAGTAAATGGTGATCAATGCAGTTTCCCAATGAATCTATCGTATAGTTTGGACACAAGTCAGATTTTTTTTAAAGTCCCTATATTTATTTAATAAACCACCTCTATTGCAAGTAACCAACTTTCATCCATAAATGTAACTCATGTAATAATATCTCTTAGGCATTAAAAATATGCTGATATAGTTTAGCAAAAAAAAATCTGATAATAAAAATGGATTATAGGAATATATGTGAAATGTATGATTATTCAACCCTTTCTTCACTCAGTCTACCCTTACCAGTGCTCCGCTGGGTGCCGCAGCCCAGCCACGCACTGAAAGTGATGTACGCACGTGGGGCGTGTACAACGCAGGTGAGAACGTTTCCTGCGCTGACGTTCAAAAACTAGCAATGTCTTGAAGGAGACAGGAATAGGAATAAGTAGTTTCAAAATTATGGGTAAGTACAAAAATAGAAAAAAAATGTTCAAAGTGCTGTCAGGAGAAAGTAAGCAACACACAAAAGAAATTTGAGAGCTGCTAAGTAAAGGGAACACTTACCTTCAGTGGGTAAGGAAGGTATTCCCCATGTGGGAGTTCTCACTTTGAAGGGCCTGGAAATAATACTTGGTAAAGAAAATGCCAAGAGAAAGTCAATAAAATATTTACAAATTTCATGATATTTTAATATCAGACTTTCAAGTATTGTCTACACTTAAAAGCCAAAATAAATAATTTTAAATGCTTATTTTCCCCTTTTCTAGACTCTTTATTTTCAAGCCATTTAAACCAAGGTGATAAAATAGGGAATAAAAATGGCCGTACAATAGCCACATGCTTATTTCAGAGTAAGCATGTAAATAATTATTCAGATGCACACATATTTGAGGGTAACACATTTTACATTGGCAAACTCTCCTTTCTTCTTTACAATTTTATTGCTAAAAATTTACCAAAGTTTTTATAAATGCAAAAAGCATTCCAGACTTGTCCTCATGAGTAAACGATTTTTTTTTTTTCAGTTGAAACAGGATTTGCATCTATAGATGATACTGAGTTTGGCAATAAAGCCATTGCTACAGCTGCACTCACTTCAGTGAATTACTTTTTAATTACCAACAATTCTCCTCATTTGGCTTGGTGACCAGACAAGCATCAGGGAATGAAAATACAGAACAGTGGTCTCTCCACTATAAACATTTTCTTAGCTCTACACATCCCTTTCGTTCTTATTGTTATTTTTTTCCTGAAATAGTGCCATCATTTTTTTCTTTCCACACGACTAAATAAATTTAGGCAAGGGTCCATAGCAACACTCGCTGCAACAAAATCTAAACGAGAAAGGTCACAGCCTAGTCGTTAAATCAGCAGAACTCTCCTGAATGGAAATTTTAAACTGCCATGCCAATTGGCTCAATCGATTTTAGAAAAGAGTACTTCTGCTTCTGAGTTATTTCTGTCATGCAGGAACGGGTTATCTTTCAGGGTTGTAACCTTCCCACTGCCTCCTGCTTCTTCCACGAAGCCGAAAAATAACTCTCATCTTGAATCATCTCCTGAGCTGGCAACCTCTCTCTGCTGCCACCGTGCTAGACAACCTTGATGCGTAAGAGTTCAAAACAGTGTTTTTTCCATCTCGGAACTAGGATAAAGAGAGCCAGTCCAACAAAGAGGTTTGCGACCCCCTCAGATACTGTGCTCACGCAAGGGCCTCGCGCTGTCTCTTTTTCTGGTTAGTTACTAAATCGCAGTCTGTTGTGAGAGTTTTGCACTTCTCTTCTGTTACAAAACGAGGGCCATTATGTTCAGGGTCTGTCTGTGCTACTCCTTCCTTCTTTATTTATCCTCGGCTTGTATTTTGTAACAACTTCTTTCTAAAAGAAACTATGCCTTTTTCTTCAATGTTTTAAAAACATTCCGTTTGGTAAGTGAGGTCCTAATGCAATATGCAATATTTTCTTCACCTCAATAATTAAGAAGGTAAAATATCATTTGATGTTTCAAAACCAGATAAAGCTATTTACCATTCAATAATTATTTGTTGAATGTTGTTTTTGGCCGCAAACTACTGTCAACAATGGAGATTCAAAATGGTGTGACTTACTAAAGTTCCCAGGACCTTCTGAAGGAAAGCAGTGTGATCCAGTAATAAGATAAAGGATAGTCTTTGGAGAGATGTCTAATCAGAACAGGACAATTAGGTTATGATTTAAAGCAAGAATATTCCAGAAAAATCACTGAGAAGCACCCAGTGCTGTGCTTCTCACCCAAATGTTGTGCACCCAAAGAACTAAAAGAATGCTGGGAGGGCAGAAGCAGGAAAGCATACAAGGGCCTCTCAAAGCCAGTGAAGCAGGAGAGGGCAGGTCATGATGGGCATTGTGGAAAAGGGTTGAAAATTGGATTTTTCTTTTAAGGGCAATGGAAAATCATTCAGTAATTGTACACTTGAGAATGAGTTAATATGATTTTATGTCTCTGCAGAGCAAGGATGGAGTCAGGTCACATCGTATTATCAGTCCTGCTAAGAAACGGTGTTAGACTGCATTGGGTAGGATCAAATCGGACTGCGTTGAATTGGATTGGATTACATTTGTAGAATGGATTTGAGGAAAAGTGAATGGAAATTTGTTTTCTCCTTTGAGAGTAATCTAAGGTAGCTGATGATTTAAATAGTTGGCTCAAATCTTAGTTTTGGCTTTAATAGTTGTCTGGATAGTAAAGCCATTTATTGAGATAGAAAACACTTAATAGGAACATACTTTATTTTTTTAAAACATTTTATTTATTTATCTTTAGAAGGGAAGGGAAGGAGAGAGGGAGAGAAACATCAATGTGTGGTTGCCTCTCGTGCGTCCCCTGCCGGGAACTGGCCTGAAACCCAGGCATGTGCCCTGACTGGGAATCGAACCTCGATCCCTTGGTTCACGGGCCAGCGCTCCATCCACTGAACTACACCAGCCAGGGCGGAAACATACTTTAATTGAGAAGAATGTTCTGTTTTGAACACATTATTGTTAACTTGGCTGACAGAATGTGAAAATACTAACTAGTATTAGGAAATTTTGACTTGAATTCACAGTTGAGGGGAGACCTCAACCTATAAATTTGGGAGTTATTAATATGTGGCTGATATTTAAACTTTAACAATGGATGAGTTCATTAAGATAAATTAGAGAAAATAGGGATTAATGAGGCTCTAGACTAAACCCAAAATACCCCAAGTATGTATGCTTAAATCCCTTAGTGCAGGATCCTGCAAAGAAACTGAGAAATACTAGCCCATGAGGTAGATGTGAATTCCTGGAAGCAGAAAGTAGGAGCATTTGAAGAAGGAATACAGAGAATTAAATGCTTCTGATAAGATTTAGGGAACAAAAAACAAAAGGGGAGACATGGCAAGCAATTACACTTGACAAAGGTAGTTAAGTTAAACAGCAGAGTGTTTTTAAGATTCTTTTCTTTGTTTTATTTTTATATTTTTAGTGAGAACATAGTAATAGAGAAAGAAGGAACTAGAGAGTATTTTAGATATCAACACTTTTTATTAATGATCTTTGATGATACTATTTAAAAGTAAACGTAGCCTGATTATTTACAAGAGAGTAACATCGATATATCAAAATCATAATAGTGTTACCATCAGTACATAACTAATTATTGATAGGAAAGGTGAGCAAAGGGCATTATACATTGAGCTTAACAAAATGGGGAGCAAAAGCATGTTTGCTAGTCAGCAAACTACAGCTCCACACCCCAGGGGCTTGCAGCATCTCCCTGCCAAGGGGATTAACACTCCTCCCTCCCTGCCTCTGGTACCAGATGTTGGGGACACAGAGGGAGATGCTGGACCACAGAGGACTGTCAGTCTAACTAGGGGCTGTGGACATATCCCAAGGCTGCAAAAGCTTGGAAAAGTTCATTTACCAATTTGAAAACAAACAAACAAATGAAAAACCCTGTTTCATTCCCAGCCCAAGCTAATATAATCCTAGGAGGAAAAAAACCCTCTCTCTCGCCCACCTGGTGATGTGCTCACCTCATGTGCTCCCACTCTCTCCCCATAGCCATATGGCTGTCGTAGCTGCAGGCTGGCAGCCATGTGGACTCCACCACCGGAGCAGCTGGGAACGAGCTCAGCTACCTGGATGAGAACTGAGACCACTTAGCAGCTGCCTGTGCGCTTCAAAGGACTAAGCCTTTGTATGAAGCAAAAATTCTGGACACTGGCTTTTATCTTGGCCTTGCTGAAGACAAGGTTGGACTTTCTCCATTGTGGGACTGAGGGGGTGGAACACTGCAGACCCAGGGGGCAGCTTCAGTTTCCCAATGAATAAACCCACGCCACTCCACAGTCTCCTGTGCGTGGGTCCTTAGAATGCTTTCCTCACAATCCTGGGGAAGAGCCTAATTTCACAGACAAGAAATGACTAAGTGTAATCTTAACCATCCCCAAATGTTACTTAAAGTCCTTGACTAAATGTAGAGTCATCGGTGTGGAAATAGCCGTACGTCTTAGCTCCTTCCAGAGTAGCTGTATTATAATTCGATTCAGCATTTGTTGATCATAGAGTCAGTTCAATGAAGAAAACTATGAACAATATTGAAAATGTTGAAGCTATGAAGCTATATTCTTACTGATTTGTCTTTATTTATGGTACTGCATTTTCTTAAAATCTCGGATTTTTACATTGCAGTTTCTATGTAAAGTCCTAAGTGTAAATTTTTCCTGTCCTAAATATCATAGGTTTTGATTCCAGTAAGTATCTTGCATCCGCACTTCTTCTAAGACATTCTCTACTTCTAGAGTTCCTAACCTGGGAAAACATGCTCAGAAATCATAACATTTGTTCTCTAATGCCAAGACTATGGCTTTGTTACCTGTTTATATGTTACTTCTGAAAGTAAATAAAAATGTATAGTATTATTACCAAATAAATATCATTTCTTATAGAGTTAAATAAGTTTCTTTAATTATAGTTTCTTCTCAATACTTCCAGTGCAATAAGCCCTGTGCCTATTAAATGTAGGTATTTCTAGAATTAAATTCAAATGGATTATTTTCTCACTCCGGTAAGTTATCCAAACAATGATGCACGCTGATTTATTTTGTATTTGAAGTATGTTTTTCTTATGTGATTTTCATAGGTGCTTCTTATGCTTTTCTTTGTTTGTCCCTGATTTTTCTTACTGACTTTGTTGTTCCATTATTGACAGAAGAAATAGATTCCTTCTTTGCCTAATTCCTAACATCTTCCAATTTTTCTCTGTTATAGCTATTTCTTAGAATCCATCTGTCCACTGAAGTCCACTGATTTTGTTTTTTGATACAGAATATTTGTTTCATCTTGGGACCATGAATTTTCCCCTTGGAATTTCAAGTTACCCTATGTAGGTATGTATGCATGTATGCCTTATTTTTTCCCACAGTTTGTATTTTACTTTCTTTTTTTCAGACTTTCATAGTATTGAGTGTATGACATCCTTACTATCTTGTCCTCTCTTGAAACACTCTCCTCACGCACAAACACCTCTCTCCTGGAACACTTATTTTTTTATTTTTTATTTATTTATTTATTTTTTTGGCTTTAATCTACACAGAATGCTCATCACGCTACGGAGCATTTGTTGTCTTGCAAACCCTCACTGTTTTCTCCATAGTTTTCCTTTATATATCTTATAATATTTTGGGTACATAGTAAGCATTTAATTTGTAAATCAATATTTTTATCATTTCTTCTTTTCTGAGCTATTTCCTGACATAATGTAGCCCTTTTATTGATTTTTTTTTTATTTTTTTCTGATGAGGGTAGACTATCTAGCAAATTCATTTTCTATAATTGGCACAATTATAGAAATTCAAAAGCTCCTTTTGGAATACTTAGGAATAGGTGGGAAGAGAAGTCACAGGTGTAAGACTGGAGAAAAATGCTCAATTTTAAAACGCACACCTTTATTTTTTTTTTTTTTTTATTTCAGTGGTTAAATTGTGCTTTGGGCATATTCCATCTTTCTCTTCCTCTTTCTCTTACCCACCTGCTCTGTTGAGAACTAGCTTGGAGCGTCTCCTGCTAGCAGGGCCAGAGGCTGTGTGCAGCAGCAGGCACTTCTGACCCTCATCGATCTCCGTTGTGGGGGAGAATGTCCTGCAGGACTAGCCTGTGCCCCTAGTCCAGAGTCTCCAACGATATCTGTAGCTGATTACCTCCTGGTGTCTTGGCGTGGCCATGTGCTCTGTGTCTTTCTACAGGATGATCGTGTTTCCTATTTTGTGTCTGTATGACTGCTGTAAAAACTCACTGCCAGCTTACTATGTTAAAATAACAAAAATAAATTTATCGGAAAATTCTGAACTTCAACATTACCAAAACCAAAGTACTAGAAGGGCCCTGTTCCTTCTGAAGGCTCTCGGGCGGGAGTCCGGATTCTTTGCCTTTTCCAGTTTAAAGACTGCCTGTGTTCTCCCACAGCGCAGCCTCCTCCGATGGCCTCCCTCCTGGATCTGCTTCTGTTAGCGTGCCCCCTTCTCCGCTTCTCACTGCTAATAAGGACCTCGCTGTAATG
Source organism: Anoura caudifer (assembly GCA_004027475.1). NCBI lineage: Eukaryota > Metazoa > Chordata > Mammalia > Chiroptera > Phyllostomidae > Anoura > Anoura caudifer. The sequence continues at coordinate 252,049 of PVKU01001161.1, forward strand.
AGGCCCCTGTAATTACATCGGCCCTTCTCGTATAATGCAAGACAATCTCCCCATCTCCAAAACCTAACTCTAATCACATTCTCAGATTCCCTGTTGCTATGCGAGTTAACACAGTCACAGGTCCCAGGGGTAAGTCACATGAAGAGAGGGGACAGGGGAATTATTCTATCTACCATGGCCTTCAATCACCTGGGCTACCTTGTCCCATCCATAAGGGCTACTTCATCAATTTCACCACACTACAACGTCAGGCACATTTCATCCACCTCTGTGGAACCAGAGCCAGCATCAACTTAGAAGGCCCTCTTTCTGTTCCATCACAACTTATTGCCACATATATTTTGCTCTGTTTACTCAGTGATTGCATGGACGACTGTCGGGGGAATCTGCTCTGAAACCTGTGGGATCATGAACCACACACAATCAGATTTTGATTGGCCCATCACCATACCTAGATGCCTCTTGCTTCCTCTTCTTTTTAGACAATAAACAGGAAAAAATAAAATGTTGTTAAAAAGAGGATTTCTGTACCTCTTAATCTTTTTTCTTCCTAAGTGTCATGCTCCTTCACAACTGAGGGGTCTCTTTTATACCATTTTTTAAAAAATTTGCTGGGCCTCCTTTTAAATCATAAGTTTTTAGTCCAGTGAGTTTCTGATTATTATTATTTTTTGGATGCAGATGACTTGGTATTTTCGAACCTGTTCCTCACAGGACTTTAATTACTAATTCTGAGCTAATTGCTATTAATTTTTAAATGTAAGAGGGGGGAACAAAAGTTTATTTATAACAAATGTATTTATTCTCAATGTTTAAACTTTAGTCACCTTCAAACTACTCTTCGTTTGATGCAATAGACCTATTGAAGCTTTTTTCCACTGCTCAAAACAGTTTTTGTTTCATCTCTTCCATGTCAGCAAAACATTCCCTTTGAAGACTTTTTTCATCAGGGAAACAAAAAAGAAGTCACCAGAGTGAGATTGGGTGAATAGGTCAGGTGGGATCATGGGGGTCATGCCGCTTTTGGTCAAAAAATGTTGAACTTAGCGTGGTGTGGGCAGGTGTGCTCATAAGTCACCCATTATGAAATGGAAAAATATGGTGGATAGTCTTCAAAAATAAATTCACTGAAGCCAAACACAGCCTCTCACAACAACACCAGCTAGTACACTGATACAGGTTGGTTCTTAGAACACTCACCTAGCAGGGGAAACCTGTATTACAGGGGGGTCAACCAACCAGAAGATAATTCTAGTTTTTTTGAGGTCTTCCATGTATATTATCTAACCTTGTGAAAGTCAATATTTTGGGGGGGGCCTTGCATGTACGTGTATGTTTAGTGAAAAATGATGTTACATAACTAAATATGATTTGAGATGCAAGTTTTAGATTCTCTGATTCAAAGAAGGCCACTTTACAATACATATTCTTCTAGTAGCTAGAGCTATGAAACTATTAGTGCTAGAAAGAATTTTTTAGTGATTGTAGGGGTGTGTCAAAGGGAGCCAGAGCCAGATACTAGTAAAATCAATAAAAATAGATTTTATTAAGAAACTATTATAATATAGGGAAAGATAATTCCGTGTATATTTGAGCTCAATTCTGAATTTAGCAAGAACAAATGGAAATTTATAGCCAAGGAGCCAAGTGGGGCATAAGGAGATAGAAATTGAGCAAGAGGAAAAACATTTTACCAAGAGGAATTCTTAGCGGAATTCTTCCTTCAGGCAGCCAACTGGCCAGATCAGGGTGGGGGTTGAGGAAATCGATCAGGTATAGAGGGTAATCAGGTAAGAGTGGTAGGGAAGTCTCCTTAAAGCTGCCATAGCAGGAGTCTTGGAAGATCTGGGGCTCAAGGATCAGCATAGTCAGAAAGGTGACTCAGAGGAGCTTGTCTCAAGTCTGATCAAGGAGTCTTTGTCAGGTACAAACACCACCTGCCAGTGCTATGCCTACGGCAGAAGGTAACAGACTTTGGTAAAAAGTTACATTAGGACTGTGTATAACTATGAAGCAGTTCAGTGTTTCTCACAGTTATCTGAACATTAGAAATAGCAGAGAAGCTTATATAACACCAGCACTTTGGCCGTAACACAATTTCTAACAATATTCCTTGTTGTAAGTTGTCCATTGGCATTTTTTAAATAAAGCCCTTACAAGATACTAATTTATGTTTAGAATTGAGAATTATTGGTGCATATTATTATTTTTAGTTCATTTTAAATGACTTCACCCCTTACAACTAAAACATTTATTTTTGGTTAAATAACATTAAAAGAAACAGAAAAAAATAGGTGATATAATTAAAATTGCATTAGTCTCATCTTTCAATCCAAAAGTTACTGCCTTACAAGAATCTAATAGGAAGAGAGTATTTAAAAGGAAACTAAGAGAGGGCATTTCAAAATTATAGCAAAAGGGTATAACCATAAATAAAGAGAAATCTGACATTTTTGGTCAACCTTGTGCCCTAAGTTGCTTAAAAGGCACTGAGAGTTTTGATAATTTTTTAAATTAAGTATTAATTTTTTAGAAGAGTTTAAGTTGCACAGCAAAACTGAGAGGAGGGTCCAGAGATTTCCCACATTCCCCCTGCATGTGCACATGCATCATCTCCCGCATCATCGGAGTCCCCTCAGAGTTGCTACAGCAATGAACGTACATGGGCACATCATGATCACCCCAAGTTCATAACTCGCGGTACGGTTCGATCTTGGCGTTTCACATTCTGTGGGCGTGGACAAATGTGAAATGCCGGGTTTCGTCCTTATGCTTTCTCACAGAGAATTTTCACTGCCCTAAAGCAACTACTGATCTTTTCATTTTTTCCACAGTTTTGTATTTTTCCAGAATTTCCTATAGTTGAAATCAGACAGCATGCAGCCATATCAAATTATTTTTTTAACTTATTAGTATGCATTTAAGGTTCCTCCATGTCTTTTCAGAGCTTGGTAGTTCATTTCTTTGTAATGCTGAACAATATTCCATCATCTGGATGCACCACAGTATATCTGCTCACCTACTGAAGGACACCGGTCACTTACAGGTTTTGGCAATTGGAAACTAAACTTCTGTAAATATCCATGTGCAGGATTGTGTGTGGACATAGTTTCTGACTCCGCCGAGTACATACCAAGGAGTGTGACTGCTGCATTTCCACCATCAGTGCCTGGGGGGTTCCTATTGCCCTGCACCCTTGTCAGCATTTAATGTTGTCTGTATTTCTGATTTTGGCCATTACATTATGTTTGTAGTACTATTCCACTGTTGGAAAAGTTTTCTCACCCTGCATGGTTTTAGCAGTGGGGCATTATTACTTTTCTTGGATTTTTTATAAGAGTTGGAGCCAAACTGATTACATAAGCCAGACAACAAGATCATCGAATGCTCTTCACAGTGTTTCTTAGTTGTTTGTTTTTGGTGTTTTTAGATATTTTTTATTAGGCTGAGCATTTCCTCTATTCCTATAATACTGAAAGTTTTTATTCATTAATGGGTTTTAGATTTTGTCAAACACTATTTCTGCATCTATTGATGTAGCCATAAGATCGTTTTTAGCTGATTGATACGATGGATTACATTAAATTATTTTTGAATGTTGAACCAGTTCTGCATATCTGGGATAAATTCACTTGGTCATGGTGTACAATTATTTTTTTATATGTTTTTGGAGTCAGCTAATATTTTGTTGAGTGAAATAATTTTTTTAAATAACATATAACTATCACCTCATTTTTCTCTTCCAACATAGCTCTAGTTTTAATATCTCTGTGTCTAGAAATAATATCTCTACTTTCCTTAGGAGCCTAAGGTCAGCTTCTAGGAAAAGAAAGCATAAAAAATTATTCTGGTCCTACTTTCTTCAAAGAGACTACTTGCATCTATACTTTCAGACTGAAACAATGTGCTTAGAAGTAGTTTCTTCAAGTGAAAATTTCATTAAAGCCTTTACTACATTAACTTCTTTAATGTAAATTTAGTACCAAGAACCAATTTGGAATTATAAAGAAAACCATTCATGTGAGTAATTTTGGGCTATGATTACGGTGTGATCCTAAGTATTTACTGATTAAAAATATATATATTTTATCCTTAACCATTAACAACATGTTCTTTTTTTAAAAGCTATGAATTACAGATTAAGAGGTCTATTTGCTACCAGTTTTAAGAAAGTTGTATTGTGTGAAGGGTAACATTCTAGGACCCACCTATGTGATACATTGCCAGTTTCATGTCAATTATGCGAAAAGCAAACTGTTTACAAGTCAAATGATCCTCTTTATGTTCAAGCTCCCAAACTGTGAATACCATGGGAGGCTTCTTGGCATGCAGACTCCTTCCACCTGTTCTTAGATGAAACATAAATGTGAAGCACAGGAAATATGATTTTCAGTGCTAAACAGAAAGCATTCACTTTATAACTTTGCATGGGAAAATTACCAGAATGCCTAGTTTGGTAATAAATAATTTAAATATTACCTTTTACAAATCTGACACTTTTGTCTAGAAAAGGTTTCTTTACCAAAAAAAAAAAAAAAACCCACAAAAAATTTAGTTATTTAATTTACATATTCATAGTAGACAAGTATAATATAAATTGAGGCAATAATAAAGGAAATTCAAGGTAAAAATGCTATTAGGTTTAATCTTATTTAGCTTTATTAAAGTTTAACTTGATTGTTTGGAATTCTATTTAGTTAACCTACAGAAGCAGATTTAAGGAATTAGCTGAATAAAACCATGGTAAGTTAAAAGGGCTCATTCACCTTTTTCATGTATATTATTTATAAGTAAGGATAGTATAGGAAGTGGTAAAAATGAGTTGTATGCAACCTTAAATTTGTACTGTAAGATCTGGGACATTTAACATTGATTTTTTTGTTTTTTTGTTTGTTTGTTTGTTTGTTTTTTCCTACTGTTTCTTTCTCCCCTAGGTTTAACAAGGGAACTCCTTGCTAGTAAGCTTAATTACACCAAGGGCAGTACTTGACTCAAGAGGATTCAGAACATGGAAATAGATTAATATTGAAAGTAATATTTTTTTGCTGGAAAAAAATACCAAGGAGAAAACTTGAGGTTTTGGTATCTCCCTTGATGTGAATAATGTAAATCTTAACACTGAAAAAAAAAGAAACATTTAAACTGAAAAAAAAATCTTTGGGAATGATAACTTACAACTCATGGTTTGTCAAAGCTTTCTAAAATATTCCCTGCAGTCTGCAATTAAATATATTTCTCTTATTTCTTATATTACTTAAAGAAAGAGCTATATCAGTTGCAACCAAGAATACCAATATATTCAGTTTGAGTTTTAACAGCACTCTTATTTCCTTTGTTTGAATAATAAATGGCCTTTAATTTGAGATACATTTCTTACTATCAAAATAGTAAATTTGTACTTGAATCATACATAAGCAATTTATTTAAATATATATCTTACAAATATTACTATTCTTAATAAGTAGAAAGAAATCTTTAGGAACCAAATTGGTGAAATAAACAGTCAATGCCAGACCATTACTAGGGCTACAGAATTATTTTAAAAATTAATAGAACTTAGTTGTATGAAAACATTTCACTTTTTATTTCAATTCGAATGTTTTAAAGAAGCTATACCCAACACATACTTATGTAAAAATGTGTGATTAACAGCATTTTACCACAGGAATCACCCTTGGGATAAACATTTTTTTTTCATTAATTGCAAGGTTTAGGCAACATTTGGAAATAAATATTTATTCTGAAAGCATTTAGAAATAAAATGTACTGCTCAATATGGAAGTCCCAGCTCTTAATTATTACTCCTAATAGAGTATGATGTAGATAGGCTCAGAAACTTGCAATTAACTTTTTTGTTCATTGTAAGGGTACGTTAGCATGCTCTAATTGATGCAGTGCTGTTTGGGGACCGACATTAACCAGCTATCTAACTTCTGGAATACATTCGTAAACCCACCAATAGGTTTTGTGGGTTTTCAACAAACCGGACAATCTCTCTTCATTTTTCTCGTGATAGGACTCCAAATTTACTTTAAGTTAATGTATATTTCCTATTCTCCTTTTGTGATTCTCTGTTAAAATCAATTTCATCTGTGGCTCCAAGACTAGAATTCAGCACGGGATTAGCAGCTCAGAAGAACCGACTGCCAAACAGGTCATTTAACACAAGCAGATGCTATGAGGCACCATCTCTAGGTTTTCCTTGGTCTATGTATACATACAGGCAGACTCTGTTTTTTGCATGAGCTTGCAGTACCAGAGGGCATCCTCAGGAATCACTGTGGTGTCACCGCCTGCTGATGCTGCATGGTGATGCCTTATTGGCCCAAAATGCCAGCCGTAAAACTGGAGAGAGTATAGCAGGGACACACTGGAGCCCCTAGGTCCAGTTTCACTGGACTCTAGATTGTGAGCAGCATAACTTCTAAGTTTAATTTTACTTAAAGAAGTATGTATTCGGTTTTCTTTTCACTTATATTAAAAAGTAATCAATCAGAAACTAGGGACTCAAAGAGACTAAAGAGTTAAGAGATAAACTTATAAGATCACAAGCTTACATATCATTTGGGGTATTGGCCTCTCCCCCATTCGAACCTCTGTTGTTTCCTTTTGTTAATTCCTGCTACCAAAATATTATTCTATGGATCCCCGAAATCCCACCTGTATTAAACAGCCTCTCTTTGACAGTGCTAGTCATATCACAAAATGAATTATAATGGACGCTGATCCAACCATATTCGGATTTAGGAAAAACTGAATATAATATTGGGAGACCTTGGAATATCTTCTGTTTACAATATAGTTTAAGAAGCAAATGAGCAAGAAGTAAGCAAGAGTGTGCGGAAGTGTGGCGGTATAATAAACGTATCCTCCCTTCCCTATTTAGTTTATACACACACACACATACACTGACTCAATTTGATATTGAGTACCATACTGTCCTTTCAAATGTATTAATTAATCTTAATGCAATTTTTATTATTTTTGAGATTATGTTCAAAGTAGAAACCATAGGATATTGAAAGTCTTTTTTTAAATATTTTATTTATTTATTTTTTTAGAGAGAGGAAGGGAGGGAGAAAGAGAGGGAGAGAAACATCAATATGTGGTTGCCTCTTGCATTTCCCCTACTGGGGACCTGGCCTGCAACCCAGGCATGTTCGATCCTAGACTGGGAATTGAACCAGCGACCATTTGATTCTTAGGCCGGCACTCAACCACTGAGCCACACCAGCCAGAGCAGGATGTGGAGAGTCTTTGTTATTTCACACATAAAAACACATTGCCTCCAAGTTCATTTTCTCTGTTTTCTTGCCTTATTTTCTTCCATTGCTTTCTTATCTCAGACCTGCTGTGTTTAGTCTTATCTTCCAGCAGCATCAGAGGGAGCTAGAATACAAATAAAAAATTTATAGTGTAGTAATTAGAGTAACAGGTAGAGAGATCAGTGAATACATGGCTCAGTGCTAAATTCTTGCAGATGTTTTTGACTGAATCCATGCCAACTGAATTTGAAAGCAATGTATGACTGTTTCATGGAGCTGCAGGCAATCAGCTCTCTTTTTCTGCACTTTTAAGTCCAAACTACTTACAAGCAACATAATAAAATAACTTACATCTCTCCAGCTTGTTGAGCCAGAGACAACATTATGAATCTGAGCGACTTAGTCAAATCTCATTTTTGAAACTTTTCCAAAAGCATGATTGTGTTATTTTTATAATCAAAAGTATCCTTTAAATCATAATTATCTGAGTTTCAAACATCTGTTGATAATTTGTTCTCTTATTCATACAAAAATTATTTTTAGTTCAAATTGTCACAGGCATTTTGAATTGTGAGATTATCTGGGAATTTAGATGAAAGTGTAGATACCCTTGGACCCATCCCAACTCTAGTACAAACAGAATAATGGAAATTCTTGTATCCAAAATTTTAATAAGGTTCCAAGTAATTCTTACACTCAGGCAAATTTGTAAAATACACATTTGGTCTTGCTATTATTTTCAGGTACATCTCTCCTGCTTCCACCTTGCTGTCTACAAATAGCTACTAATCAAAAGTGCCTTTTCCTTCAATAAGTCTGTTACTCAATCTATTTTAAAACCTTCATCTTCTGTTTGTGTCCTGCATACAAATCCTCATTTGTTGAACCATACTCCTTTTTCCTGTATTTTTGTTTTCTTGATGCACAGCATGCAGTTGCAACTTTGTGAAGTTATTTATTTTTGTTTGCATATGCTGCTTAATAGGAGATAAATTCAGTTTTGGACGTTCGAATTTGCATTGACTTTAGTTTCTTAGCAACTTGCATGCTTTTTCTTCTATATCAGTTTGGGTTCCAGTGTGAAAACAAGAAAACTAACTGCAGTTAATTTAAGCAGAAAAAAATTTTGGAAGGATACCAAGTTCTTCAAAAAATCCTCAAACATCTAGACAACAAAGTTTAGAAAATTATCATGAAAAAAGGAATAGTAGGCAATGCGATATTTGACAAAGATTTTATCAAAGAAACTGACTGTTTTGGATGCTCCTGATCACCTCTGCTCTAATTTATACACTACCATTATTTTTAAGCTGTTTCTTCAATATTGAAAGCTCTAGGTGAGAGCATGTATTTTTTTTATTTTTTTTCAATTACATATTACATTTGATGTTATTTTGTATTAGTTTTAGGTGTACAGCATAGTGGGGTTGGACAATCCTATACTCTACAAAGTTATCTCAATATTTCAGGTAGCCACCCAGTATAATACATAGTTATTACAATATTATCATCTATATTTCTGCTGCTGTATTTTACATCCCCATAACTATTTTGTAACTACCAATCTGTACTTCTTAACCCTTTCACCCAGCTCCCAACACCCTCCCTTCTGTCAACGTTCAGTCTGGTCCATATATCTATGAGTCTATTTCTGTTTTCTGTGTTCATTTATTTTGTTCTTTAGGTCCCACATGTAAGTGAAATCATATGGTATTTGTCTTTCTTTGTGTAGCTTCTTTCACTTAGCATAATATCCCCTAGGACCATCCACGGTAGCACAGATGACAAGATTTCGTTACACACTATATATGTACCCTATAATGTTTTTATCCACTTGTCTAATAATGGGCACCTGGACGGCTTCCATTTCTTAGCTATTGTAAATAGCACTTGCAATGAACACAAAAGTCCATATATTCTTTCAAAATAGTGTTTTGGGTATCTTCAGACATGTACATGGAAATGGAAATGCTGGTTCAAAGAGCCAAGTGACAACTCATTTTGCTATTATAAAGGGTTAATTAGAGAAGCTTATCTGCTGTAAGTCTCCCAAGGTTGGCTGTTTTTTCAGATCAAAAAATAAGCAGAATGAGTCAGACTGCATCTCCTTTGGGTGTTGGTGAGCAAACAGTGCAGCAATTCATTCTATAATGTGGGCAAAGCACATAACATTCCTTGAAATGAAAGTCCTACATATTTCGTGAAATAGATTTTTCACTCTCTGACAAATGTATTACCATGTCACTTAAGTTATTTATTAATTTGAATTCTACAGTCCTATCAACCTGATATAATAAACATATTGAGCCCCTGTGTTCAAATCTTTTGAAAGAGCAGACACAAAAGATCTCTGAAGATCAAGAAGTGGTACCAAAAGTGAAAAATGGCCTAATGTGGGGGGAAGATATTAAGATATATTGGTATGTCTATTAGGTTTAATCAAACTGTGATATTCTATGTTTTGAGGATAAACAGAAAAACATTGTCATGTCAACAATGAAATAAAAGATGGTAGAGAATGAGTTGATTTGTTCCAAAATGATCTTCTCCTGGACAGAAGCTACAATTATGTGTAAATGTACTATCACTCTCCAAGATTTAAATTTCAGTTCAGACCAAAATGATTTTAGTTGACTTGTAGTAAAGGTTATCATCTTCATATGTTAGAAAACCTCTAAATTCTGACAATACAAAGATACGTGATTGCTTTTGAAGGACTATTTGAGTAGTTTGAGTAGTGAGAGGCAGCTCCAGAGGCGTGTACTTCACTTATTATAAAATCCTTTACTCTTCAGAACAGGGAATCGCTGTGATGACAAGGTCATCGTGGCAATTCTTGATGATATCTTTTATAATTTTACACTAAAATTTGCTAACATTACAATTAGATAGACTCAGAATTTCAGTAAGTTGAACACGTGTTAGTTTTAGGTCAAACTGCATTTATATACCTTTCCTTCCATAATCTGTGTTCCAAGCAATTGCTGACTGTGAGATTCTGGATTTCTAGACAATAATGTACCTCAGAAACATTACTTCCTAATCCCTGGAATATATACATATTTTTTTTCTGTTTTCCAGTGCTTGGTTTCCTTGCTAAAATACCATGATAATTTTGCATAGTCTTGGAAAAAGCTTTAAAGTTTATTTTTCTGTTATTTGCTATATGTCTATCTCTATCTCTATCTACATAGATATAGATACCAAATATATACCAAATCTTTATCTTAATGACATTTATATAAGTGATATACCTACATTACTTAAGAATTAAAATAGCCTTTCTTGCTTGAAAATAAGTATCATACATGGTAAGATGTAGACATGACTAAATAGAGCTATAGAACAGATGAAGGAGAATGAAGAGAAATTCAAGCAATTGACATATTGAGATCTACTGGGAAATGTTTCATTGTTAGGAAATATTAAGATGAGATAAATCACTGGGTAAAAAATGGTTGAGAGATTTCTTCTCCCAGTAATGTTGGACTATGTTGCTTGAAACAGCTCTTTCACAACTATCTATTGAAAATGTGTCAGGCAAGAACAAGGCAGCGAGGAGTTGTGAGATTAAGGTCCAGAGGAGGAAAGAAGACTAACTGAGTGAAATGGACACGTGGGACATTTTCTCTTTAAGAAAGGTGTAATGATTTGGGAGCAGCAGCTGAAAGGCTGGGAAGCAGAACAAAACTTTCTGCAGCCTCATGGACCTTGAGGAACAAAAGTAGGGTTCAAGGCCACCTGGGAAAAAAAAATCATGGAATTTAGGATAGGCCCCCCACATAGTTACAATAAAGAAATAAAAGTGCACTAAAGAGACAAGTCTTCACTAAAATTGAAGTCAGGTTCAGATGATCTCAATTGTATATCACCATAAGCAAAGATAAATTCTCCCTGGATGAATATTGCATAATCCAGAACCTTGAATTGCCTTCATAAGGTACAATATAATGTGATAAACTCTCAGTCAAAATGTCAATGAAAATGGAGAGAAGAGATTGGCCAAAGGCACTAACCATAAAAGATACAAGTAATGAAGTTACCAGTTACAGCCTTTAAAATAAGCAATAATAATTATGCTAAAAAGCTTAGATACTCCACACACAAATAAATAAGTGAAATAAAATAAAAATGAGAATATCAGCAGAAAATCAGAATCTAAAATAAAGAAGTAAATATAATTAGAACTAAAAGTTATAATAAATGAAATTAAGAACTCATTAAATGCATTTAAAATCAGATTAGATACTGATAAAAAGAGGATTATTGAACTAGAAGGTAAACAAAAAATAAATAAATACCCATAATGGAATAGAGATATATGTCAAAAATATATAAAAGATTTGGGACTATATCTTGCTTGCAGGTTAACAAATTAGCCTGTCTCAATGGATGCTGTCAGAAAACACAAGACTCTTTAGTTAGAACCAATGAACTCTGTTAGCACAGTTGGCAATGTGAGCTTTATGGTCTTATCCAGTATTCTGCACATATCCTACAAACTTAATGGGGAAGGTGCTAAGTAGATCCAGGCCGATACTGGATTTGTTTCACATCTGAAGAACCCCTAGTTAGAAAACCCCTATACTTAAAAGGAAGTTGCAAGAAAGCTGCCCAACTTTTGTTCTAGAGAGTGATGGTATCTCTGTCACCTAGTCAGGAAACACTATCTCTATCTTCCCATGTTGTTTACTGGTAAACCTCCTTTAAAATATAATCAGAATCAAAATCTACCCCAAGATATGTAGAAATATCACACAGAATTGCCCACAAATAATATGTGCTCTTCACTTCTACATTTGCCTGTCTTCTGGAAAAATTTCCTATGAATACACCACCCCGTTGCACTCTGATTAATCTGAAAGACATGAACTGCCATTCAATAAGGCTCCCACCACCTGGATTATAAGTGCTGGGAAAAGGCCAACCAGTCAGACAAGCCAGCATGCCTATCATAATACTAGTACTGTTATACTAACCCCCTGACTGGCAACTGGTCAACTAATCATCAAAGTAGAAAAGATAGTAAATTAGGGTGAATTTATGGTTCAAATTGCAACTACATGCACCAGTAGAAATGAATCTCAGAAAATAATTTTGATTGACAAAATGAAAAAGCAAAAGGGTTCATATTAAGGTTCAATTTATATAAAGTTCAAATACAGACAAAATTATATATGGAGTTAAAAGTGTAATTTGTTTAGTCACTTGGAGGAAGCATCAAAGAGCATAATAGGGGCTGTTGAAGGTCTTAATCTGTATACCGGTTATACAGGGTGGTTAAGTGTGTGAATATTAATATTTCATTGAGTTGTAGATCTAGGACTAGTGCCCTCCAATAAAAGAGTCTAAAAAATACCAGTGAATGTACCACACTAACAAAACAAAAGAAAGCAAACAAGCGTAACAACTTAGCACCATAACTATTATTTCTTAAGCAATATAAATAAGTCATTTGAAGATACTCCACATTCAGTTGTGACTAAAACACTTAAAAATTTTAGTATAGAGGATCTATATTCAAATATAAAGCATATACAAAAAATATACAGTAAACATACTTAATCTGAAATATTAAACTCATTTTTTCTGAGATCAGAAATGAGAATTAATTACTAATTTTTACTACTTTTATTCCATATTGTAGTGAAGGGGTTAGCCAATAAAGAAGGCAAAAATTAAATATTATAAGAATTTAACATAAATACAGCTTTAATTAGTCACATGACATAATTGTGTATGTACCATATGAAGAGTCTGAAAATAAATTATCATAATTTATAAGTAAATTTAGCAATGTTCTTGAAAGAGATCAATATACTAAAATCAATATGCAACTGCAATGTGCAAATCAATCATATTTATATAAAAAAGAAATCAGTTAAAAAATAGAATAAAATCAAGGCATGAAATATCTAAGAATTAATCTAAAATATTTGTAAGAAATTTATATTTGTGAGTAAAATTGAAGAGGATGTTAGCAAATGGAGGGAAATAAATATATTCTTGAATTGGAACACTTTAAATGATTAAAATATACATATTCCTAAACTGATCTGCAAATTCAATGTAAACCCAGTCAAAACTACAGAATTTTTACTTAAATAAATCAGGTTGATTCAAAAGATCAAGAACAACAATGAGAATTAAAGGTAGAGACAGATACTAACTCTACTAGACATAATATGTTGTTATAAAAAAGCACTAGTAAAGCACTCTTTTATTTCCTAAAGGATAAGCAAAGAGACCAGTGGATCAGGATAGCTAGTTCAGAAAGAGCCCCACTTCGTTTAATACAAAGTTATAACGCAGTTCTGAGGAAGGTGCCACATCAATTAGATAGACAAATATAAAACACAAAATTGTATACCTACTTCAAACCTTATAAAAATTATGTTGCTACCGTTGTATGTCTAAATCTGAAAGGTAAGTCAATAAATGTCTCAGTTCAGAGAATATCTTCATAGAGTAGGAAAAAATTCTTGAGACTTAGAAAGTTGTAAACATTAAGAAAAAGATTGAGCCCTGGCAGGTGTGGCTCAATGGATTGAGTGCTGGCCTGAGAACCACAGGGTCTCTGGTTCAATTCCCAGTCAAGGCACATGCCTGGGTTGCAGGTCAGGTCCCCAGTGTGGGGCATGGGAGAGGCAACCACACATTCATATTTCTCTCCTTCTCTCCCTGTTTTACCCTCCCTCTAAAAATAAATAAACAAAATCATTCAAATATTTTAAAAAATAAAAAAGAAAAACATTGATAATTGGGTACATTAAAAATTTATGAAAAGACAGAAATTAATGAATGAAAAAGCAAGGCAAATAGGAGAGAAACTATTTGCCACAAATATAATTGAATGCAACATGAACTACAAATCAATAATAAAATGACAAAAAAAAACACACCCTCACTTTAAGAATTTAACAAGTGCCTTGACAATGAGGGTATAAAAATGTCCAAGGTGGTTATTTTTGGGTGAATGAAAGCAAAAAAGACTCTATCCTCTATCGCCAACATCAGAACCACAGATCCCAGCAGCTTTTGCAAAGTAGAGCAGTGAATTGGCTTGCCAAAGAAACACACCCTCAGGGCAGCCGTCCGCAGAGCCTTATGCTCCTTCAATGAGATTTGCTTGCAAAGCTCCTAATGTTTTTGTTGATAATAACACAATAGTTTACTGAAGTAAGCCTGAGTAGTTTTAAAAAGGAAAAAAAGCTTTTATAGAATATCAAAAGAATTATGGAGCATTTAGGAAAGATCCAGAAAAGTCTACTATACCTAGAGTAACAAGGAAGGACTTTGATTGGAACGTTATTTCCCAAAGAACAGAAGGACGTGCTACCATGCATGGAAACATGCGAAGGTCCTATGTGATCGTAACAGTGACCCTCTTTGATGATCACCTGCAAATGGCAGCAAAAATATTTTTACATGAATAATGTCAGTCAAGTCATATTGACCATAATTTGGGGAAATCAATGAGCTAAATTCATGATGAAAACTCTTACTATTGCTTTTGTTCCTAAGCTTTGCTTTAATTTAGCCAACTTATTCTAATTTGAAATGAGCCCTTTGAAAAACCTTCACCCCTCTGGATAAACCAGATTCACATTATGAGACATATTTTTGCTTACTATGATTGTTTTCTGCAAAGGCCTTTGGCTGCTTAATGAACTAAGTCGTAAGGAATGAATGCCCTAAAGTTTCTTAATCACTTTATTTTGACTATCCTTCGGAAAAGCTAGTTAAGTTTGAAAAAACAGCTGTTGATTTAAAAAGAAATAAATTAACCGTCTGAAGGCACAGCTTTAGGAAAAGGAATTTTCTTTTGCTTTCCAATATGAAGCAAGAGTTACATCCTAAGAGTAGATTATTTGATGTTAACTTAAAGATACTACTTTAGTCTGTACTAAACATAAAGACTACCATTTCAAGCAGATAAGAAAAATATTTTAAATACCATATGATCTCACCCATAAGTGGAACCTAATCAACAAAACAAATAAGCAAGCAAAATATAACCGGAGACGTTGAGATTAAGAACAAACTGACAGTAACCAGAGGGGAGGTAGGAGGGGATAATGGGGAGAAAAGAGGGAAGTGCTGTCAGGAACATGTATAAAGGACACATGGACAAAACCAAAGGGAAGTAGGATCAAGGGTGGGAGGTGGGGATGGTTGGGGTGGGGGGAGGGGTGGGGAAATGGAGACAGTTGTACTTGAAAAAAGTAAAGTCAGATACAAAGTAAAAAAGAAACAATTAAAGGATAAGATTAGTTTTGAAATAAAAAAAGGTGGCTTGGAAAACTTGAGATAGGAAATAATTCCAAAATCAGACATTTCAAATCAATTCACATTTTTGAAAAGAGGACATTCAGTCTAAAATATCTTGAAGTTGAAGAAATGTCTCAGAATCATTTTGGAAACTGAAGACGGGACTTTATATACATGCATGTGTGTATTTGCTTTTTCAAAACACTTAAGTTTGCAGCAGTGTGTCTAAGACATGACTTGTGGCTTTAATTCCTATATTACATCATAAGGCTTGAAAACATTATATTTAAGCCCAGAGTTTGTTCTGTAATTTATAGTCCCTTGTCTTAAATTGGACTTTCTTTATCACAACAGTTGAGTTTCACCTACCCTCCCCTCACTCTTCTCCCTACACGTTCTTGCTAGATGACAGTTTCTCCATCGTGGGGTTTCTGGTGTGCCGTTCATCACCTCCCTCAAGGGGTTTGTATACAGTTGCTGAGTTTCATGGCTCCAAAGGCAACAAGGCAGATATGAATGTTAAGATAAAAAAGAAACCAAGACAATGATAAGAATTAAAAATACTTTGGAATCCAGTGGGGGGTACCTTTGCAAGTATAAAAAAGTCAAATGTTTCATTTGTAATAAAATACAAATTTAAAACCTTATTATGCGTTTAAAAACTTATTTCTGAAAACCAATTTTAGAATTTTCATACATTTTAATCAAGAAGACTGATATAAATGTTGAAAAGAAGTTTCTGCTAATCTGAATAAATTAATGCCAATTAAATGAATAATTAATATTGAAATGAATTTTTGGTAATTTGAATAAATCTGCAAATCATCATAAAGAATTTTAGTCATCTGCACTAATCACATAAACATGTCCAACTGAATTATTTCTAATATGTTTACTTTAATAGAAAATAAATTGAATGGTTCATTGAAACACATATTCACCAAGTTAGAATGGAATTGTGCAATATCTTTCCTCAAAGTAAGTGATGCAGAAATAAGTGAAGATTACCCAAATGAGAACAAGGAAAGGACTGTCCACGCAGAGCTGCCATGAGGGATGAGGAGCCATACATCACTTGCGTCTGGCAGAGACTCAAAGGTGGGCAGTCAGGTGGAAAGCTTTATAGGGGAGGAAAGGAAGGTGTGTCCTGATTGGAGGTTGTTGGCACGGGGGAACTGGAAGGGCCTTCTAGAAATGAGGCATCCTCCGTGATTAGTTAGGGAAGCACATTTGGCTTTCTGTGGGTGGTCCTAAGTTGGAAGCAGAAATAAGAATCGGAGAAAATATTGGGAAAACTGGCAGTTAGTAAGTTTTGATCATTTTGGACCAATTACTATAGTGCAAAGTGGTTGTCCTTTGCTTCCTGTGCTTAGATTGTGGGACAGAATTGCATGTATCAGAGCTCTGTTTTTTTTATATGGGATGACCGCTGTCAATTTGTATATTCAAGGGACTGGTGCTAAATAATAAATCCAGGTTTTCTGGTTGTTGTTGTGAGACATGTATTCATTGAATGTTAAATATTTATTAGTTATTTATTAGATATTTAACCCACTTTATGTGGATAGCTTTCTTTATATATAGAGAGAGACATTGAATTTCCAAACATTTGAAAAATTCACACAAAGTTTTATTCATTTTGTACTTAAAATATAAGGAGAAACACATACCCCCCTTTCTTTTCGCAAATAGCAGAATGAAGTGTTTTTGGATAATGAATAGACAAAAGTCTTGGCAGATCTTTATATAGAAACATGTTGTCCATAGAAATAAGTGCCTGGAAGATGCAGTGTTTTCTCATCACTTATATAACATGAGCCATCAGGAATCAATTGCCTTCAGTTCTCTCCCTGCCGAGTAGCAATTTGGGTGGCATTTTCCAAATTTAAACTTACTCAGACCTAATTGCTCAGAAAACAGAGAGGACCATTTGGCCTTAGAATAAATCTTCGAGGAAAAACACTATTAAATATGTGCAGGTCCAATTCAGATGTGGCCTGAGAATAAAGGCAAAATCCTCCCAGTGGGCAGGAGATCCAGAAAACGCAGATGATCTTCAACGTGAAGCTTTGTGAACCTGCCCAGCGTGGATAGTCAACCCCATAGCCATGGGGTGGAAGACAGGGGGCACACGGTTCACACGCAGGTGATTTTTATGCTTGAACTTTACTGAGGGGTCTCTTCTCTATTTTGAATTTGCTGAGATTTTTGGCAGTTGACTTTTTTCAAATGGTTTTCAGAATTTATTAGGATGATCATGTATTTTTCATCTTTATCAAATCTCTTAGAAAGCATTTTCTCCTCCTCTACTTTGAAAATTATGTAGAATTGGTATTCTGGACTTTTTGTTTGAAATATTTTTGTTCATTTAATGTAACTTGTTGAATTTACTGCCATAACATTTACTATGTGAAAAAAGACAGAAGACATCAATGACATACTGTGCAATAGACCATTAACGAAATCAGGCCCCTATCTCTCCCTTTCTGTGACCATGCAGGTGTCTGACTTTGGCTGACACCTGCTCCAAGTTGCAAAAGTGTTTCTTGTCATAAAGATATGACAGTTTTGTTTTTCCTTTGGATAAGGCCCATTAACTACCAGATGATAATGCCAATTACAAGATGAATCTAGGATAAATACTCCTGACAAACTAATAGCTGCTCATGCTAATTTCTAGATGACTTCAGGCTGAATATGCATGGCACACGGTGCTGTCAAGCCCTCTGACTGGAGGACTGACTATTGTTTATCTTGAGAATATATACATGGGCTGAACCTGCTTGTTAACCTCCAGTTGGAAGGTTTTTTTTTTCTTTTTTCTTTTTTGGATTTTCTTTTTTGATGCCTGTATTTCTTAATTTTTACATATTTGAGTTTAATCAATTTTTCTGCTTCTCTATTATTAATTAAATTAAAATTATAAGTCTTATTTCAATACATTAAAATTTCAAATGTCATAATGGATAAAAATAAGATTTAAATTAATATTTCTTGACTTAGAAGTATAGTTCTTTTACTTAATATGTGTGACTTTGGAGATGTTAGGTGACATCTCTAAGCCTTGGTTTCTTGTCTATAATATAAAAAAAGCACAGAGTTTACTGCTTCGTTTTAAGACATAAATGAGAAAGAGAAAAGAGGTGGAGAAAGAGGTAATCCAGGTTGAAGTATGAATCAAATTATTAGCGCTTTTATGTTGTCATAGGAGACTCATTAAACCTGCTGCAAAAAAGTCATTATTATTCAAAATTACATTTCATCTCTGATGTAATAAATACCCTCACATTAGCAATGAAAGAAAAAAAAAAGGTGTAGTAAACTATAGTGGTAGCTTTGTTCCTGAAGGGCAGAAATTAATTTTGTTGTTTATTAAGGAAGTAAGTTTCATTTCTAATGGGTAGTTTTTTATTTGTTTGTTTCTTTAACTGGAATAACAAGTCACAGTTTATACTATTGATCACAGGTGGAGTTGAGATTATTCTCTTTAGATACTTAAATGAGGAACAAAGGAGTCAATGTTTTTAAAGAATTTGGAAAATGGTGAAATTATGTGTTTTTCAAATTAATAAATACATGCATATGTACAATCATCACACCTAATATTTGCCTTTTTTAGAGTTATAGATATATAAAAGATGATGTGAGTTCTGAGATATGCTTTAGAATACTTTAATTACAGGTATTTATGGGTCAAGCATCACAAAGTTTGCAAGTTCCTTTCAAATGTACCCATAAAATATTATATATATACATATATACACACACACACACACACACACACATACACACACATTTTAGAGAGGGAGAGGTGTAGAGACAAAGAGACAAAAAAGAAAATAAAGCAACTGTGACAAAATATTAAGATTTGTTGGATCTAGAAGGGAAATGGTTTCATTGTATTATTCTTCTAATTTCACTATAGGTTTGAGCTTTTTTCTCCATGAAAAGTTGGAAAAATAATCAGGAATGACAAAAAAAGAAAGGAAGAGAAAAGAAAGAAAAGGAAGGAAGGAGGGGAAGAATGGAAGAAGAAAGGAAGGGACAGAGAACGAGAAAAATCTGGACACTTCCTGAATCTGGGTGATGGTTTTCTGTGGTTTCATTACCTATACTTCTGGTTTTGTTAATTTTTTAAAAAGGTAAAGAAGACATTACAACAACAATAGGTAAGTGCTAATCTCTATTACAATTATTTTATGCTTTTTACAATTGCTTGACATGTATTAATATCAAATGTTTGTTTTCATTAACTATATAGGTGCAGTTTTAAATTGCCTAAAATTTATTCCTCTTTAATACTTCATACCAGTTATAAATAAATGAATTTGTCTACTTACACTCTGATTACAGGATAAGATTTCAGTCTAGTTTTCCTCCTTACCTTGTACCATAATCATTTATTTATATGTGTGAAATAATACCTCATTCAAATATACTTATTTAGTGCTTTCTTTTTAATTATCGTTATTGTAATGTCTACTTTTGCTTCTAGAAATCATATGTGTAGAATTTTAAAAAATGCTCTAGAAAATGAATGATTTCTTACTCCTGAAGTTAAAATGTTCTTACCTAACACTGAGATATTAAGGAAAATGCTAATAAAATATCAAATCAATAATAATTTATTATTGAAGAACAGATACATGAAGTAATTATTTCTAATTTCTAGACTCATCATTTACTATTGAATCAAAATCACTAAGGTGTTACTGCAATAATGACAGCTGACAGATGTTGTAGAGATGTTAGAAAATATTATACCAACAAAAATATTCAAGATTATATAGTAGCAATGATACCAAACACCAGCTCCTTGAAAAAGTTATGCATACTACAAACATTTTTCTTGTTTAAAATATTTTTGACTGTAACTATTTGCAATCTTAAAAATTTTTCAAACAACAAATAATATTATATGTCAGGTAATTTAATATGAATTTTCTCTTTGTTCTTCAAAAATCCCTGTGGGATAAATAAAGTCTAAATTGTTAGTTTCTCCATTTTGTTTACGAAGAAAAAAACTGACCAAAGTTTGTGCATCTACTGTGTAACAGACATAATTTGGACTCAGTGGGATAACCTCACATGTTTTCAATCTCTTTCATCTGAGATTTTCACATTTTCATGTTCATAGGAATCTTCTGATGTTCTTGTGAAATAAGACCCAGATCCCAGATTTCTGATGAGACTCATAAACCTGTGTTTTAAGTAAGTACCAGATATTATTCATAATCAGGATGCCTACTGGCCATATTCTGAAACTGCTTTTCAATCTGTGCTATTGTATATATTAAACTTGCATGATTAGTATGAGGCATACATTAGCTCCTATTATGTTCCACCTTTAGAAAGAAATAAATATAATAGCTTTGTTTTTGTTAGGTTATTGTTGAGGGTATGGAATACCCACAAGGTTTTCTGAATGTCAGGCATTTGCCGTTAAAACTTCCTCAAAGGTTATTATGTGTATTTTCTACATAAATAAATGAGTTATGGAAGTTCTTAAGCACCCTTTAATTAAACCCACATCCTAAACTCCAACTATTTTCTCACATCTTGTTTGGATTTGATTAACATCTATTCTAATCCTACGAAGTAATATTCAGCCTCTGCTAAATTATTGTACTCTAAATAAGAAATAATCATTTAAACTTCAACCTTCTCTTTTCAAAGATTATGACAATCAGGTTTATGGTATTACCACAGAAATGTCAGCTCAATTATTTTTGGAATAATTAGCTTCATTATATACAGAAGGTATGCAGATATAAAATTCAGTTTCTTGATTCTTAAGTACCTTCAGTAGCAATCAAATCCGAATTGAAAGAGCCTCACATCTGCTACTTTTACCCTTTGTCAGTCTCCTAAGGAAAGATTTGCTATCTCAGGATCTAAACAAGTATAAGTATGAGGACGGAAATGATTTTCGGACATCAACACAGATAAAGTTAATACGTTGAAATTATCTGACATTTTTCTTACGATTGGAAAACATCATCCTTGTATAGGGTGGTCTGTGTAGCTAAAGTATTAGAGGTACAAATAAATTGTATTATTTGATCAGGGCAAAGGTTTGTGATAGGACTCAGATGTTTTGACATAATTACTCCTCATACATCAGTTTATCAGAAAACCACATTCACAGAACATGGACATTTTCGGTATCAACTCAAAACTCTTCTAAGAGGAATAAAAACGTTCTCTCCCAGATCAGAAACTTTAAACTCTGATAGGTCCATTTGATTGTCCAGATGTACAATTTTTTGAAGATGATGCAATGAGTAAGATACAGTTTGGGGAGGAAAAAGAAAGGTTAGGTTTAATGGACAGGAATAATGAGAACGGGGCTTAAGATAATCTCCTGCAGTCTAAGTCAGGGCAGAGGGTAACAGCTGAGAACTATGATTGTCTACGAGTTAACCCAGAGGCCACCTTGGGGCTTTTAGGTTTTATACATCACTTAGGTAATGCTTCCCCTTTGAGTAAGCACTAAGAAGATATTCAATAGTTTTAAAGGACTAACCCTAGGTGTATCTTCCCTGGAATATGTTCATACAATAATTATTTTCTGTGATCAATCAATTTCTAAGATATTTACATCAAAATAAAAGTCAAAAGGTATTTTTCCTTTTAATATGTTTTAATAATTTCACAACTATCTGAAATTGGAATATAAATATTCCAATTAAATATTTAAATATCTAATGTTTAATTTAATATTAAATATTAAATAAGTTAAATATTTTTCTTTATCCAAAATATATTACTAGATATAAAATGCTCTTTGATTTTTCAATTAATGCAATAAGCATTGTTACTATGAATATTGAAAAAATATTTCTACTTTTATAAGCCATTTAAAATTGTAATTTAATTTTATTTACTCTTCTAAAACTGGTGAATACAAAAAATCTTTCTCAAAAGTAAATACATGTATCTTGTAACTCAAAGCATTGCTAACATTAATGCCAATGTGTGATCTGTGTACAGATCCATGGGGCTGTTCAGCTTAAAGGGAGGGGCAGTTCTCATCTTAGACCTGGTGAGGAAAATTGCCATCTTGATCAGCCATCCCTTTTATTCAAAGGTAACCAAGGACCCCATAAATAATTTAGGAAAGTTTATCTATGCAGGGTTTTTTTTTTCCTTTTCTGGCAGATTTCTGTTTTTGAATGACCCCTTGAATCATCTAATGAATCTTGGTAGTAGAAGATGTTTTCTGAATGTTGCAAATAATCAGGCATTTAAGAATAACAAAAAGTTAGTGACCGGAGAAGACTATAAATAAACGAAGTTCTCGAGTCCAGAGGAGATCCAGTCAAGAAGACTTTTGGACATTGGACTCAAAGCGGTAAACATTTCTGAGGCAATGTAATAACTTTTCCCCAGGCTGAAGCTGGATGTTTATCGTGATGACACAGACATCACAGAGGTCTTGAGACAATGGTAATAGTAACATAGTTTCTTGTGGCCCTGAAATGTCAAAGAGTAGAGATGAAATCTCTACTTTACGGTCATAGTGAGCATTGTATCAAGTGTTAGTTATATTAGTTTATAAATGATTTAATATTATCTTATTTATATCATTATGTAAGCTAAATAGTAAACATAATTATAAAACATAATTTTAAAACAGATACGAAGCAATTCTATATTATGGTTTAGAAGAATATTTATCCCAATTTAAATAGAAACTCCATAACAGCATGTTCTGGCTTTTAAATTTTTCTAAATATTAGACTTTCTTAAGCAGTAGAAGCAAATTTTTACATTTCACACACACTTGCATACGAGGAGGGGACGCCGGGTCTCCCTTACATGGAGCAGCCATGTGTGAACAGCACAGAGCTGCACACACGCCTCGGAACTACTGCCGCGGCGCCTTCATCCTGACAGGAGGGAGTGTAGTCGGACAAGAAAATTGACTTGCTATATATAAGCAAGGATCCCAGTGCTAGTTTTTTTATCCCATTGTCATTAACATAAATGGCATGGTAGATACTTAGGACACTGACTGAAAGTAAAAATATTCTTTAGTAAAATTGAAGTGTTGAAAATTTTACTGGAGGCTTAGTAATGAATAATTTTCCTTAAAGTGAATTTCAGAACAAAATACATTTCACTGGAGCCCATCTGCATCGATTTAGACATGGATGCAATGAGGTGCTTTGGTAAAATGACCTCTCCTCCATGTCTCGGTGCCTGTATTCCAACAGACATCACACAACCAGGTTCTGGGTAGATTTATATGTTAACATGCAGCAATGCTCTGAAATACACCTCCATCTCCCTACTGTGTTTAGTGATATTTATAAGATCAGTGGATGTGTTCGAATCACATAGAATGGATGAGTGCTTATACAGACTCACACATTTCTCATGAAAGAATAGGGGACCAAAAGATTCAGAGGGATTGGCTTGCTAGAAGGACACCTGATGCTGTTCAAGCAAAATTGGAATTTTCTAACACTTTTCCATCTCTAAACCAGCAAGAGGCAGGCTCCCACGTCATCAAGCTTAGTCCCAGACCAGCAGCTTCTGCACCAGTCTCAAGCACTCCGTGGGAGGGCTTAAGGAACATAAGCAGCTCCTCTCTTTACCCAGTGAAATTAAGAGGTGAGGGGAGAAAGTCACTCCTCTCTTTGTCCAGTGAAGTTAAGAAATGTTTTAAAAGCTTTCATGGGAAAAATGCTGGCATTGAACAGTACATGAGGGATTCTTATGGAGAAATGAACTGATGTATTTTCTCGCATTTTACTTTTAGTTGAGAACTTTACAAATATGTCTAATAAGACTCACAAAGGCTGTGTATTAATAATAATAACAATAGTAAATGCAAAATAATAAAACAAATGGCTGGCTATCCCCTGTTGAGTATAATTCATTACATCTCAATTCACAGAGGATTCCATCTTTTTATCAAGACATTTTAGGAAACATAACTAATAGCTGAAAAGCTACACAAAATGCCTCAGAATATGGTATATATTGCAAAATAGATATTAAATATAGTTTAGCAATAGAGAACAGAATCTCAGGTCATGGAGGAAAATATGTAAGAGAAATACAAGAAAATAAGTATATATGTATATTTGAAAATAGCACACTACAAAAATCTGGAAAAATTCTAAAAAACAAATTATGTTATGCAACTCAAAAGAATTTATGATGTTATTTGTGGATAATTAACATGTGTAGGCTCTTTTTTTAGGTTCTAAATTCTACTCTTCCTATTGTTGACCTAAATACGCTCTAGAATATATTTCTTTACTGTGTGTTAGACCTGGCAATGCCTATTACACTCACCCAGTTATTGCTCTCTCCACACATATCTTGAAAACCATGTGAGTGGATAGCAGAGTCACAAATTTTAACTCATATTACAAGTTGTATGCACAGAAACTGTAACTGCTGCTGAGCTACCTGGAGATTTTTCCAGAACAACACATTCATTCCAACCTGCACACACACTCTGGTTTATAATTCAGTCTCAATGTCCAACATGAACTTCTGCTCCTGTTGGATGAAACTGATCAGCCTCTCAGCCTTTCATGCCGCCTGCTTCCTCATTCAAGAAGGAGCCTGCACATTTGGCAGAGGTGATGTGGAAAGTTTGAGGGCCTTATGACCTCTCCTCTCTGAGATGCTCTGTTATAACATCTGAAAGCTGCTTGGTCTCCTAGTTGCTCTTGTCTGGAACATTAATATTTGGTGCATTCCACTCCATGGCTGAGTGGCTGTTCTTGCTTCTGCCAATGCCGTGTGCCTCCGTGTGGTCTGGGCAGCCTTTCAGCATGGATCTGGCTGCCTGCTCTGCAGGCACATGACAGATGTAGCTCTCCTACAGCAAACTGGCTATACGGATTCTCAGAAATGTGTGGACCCAACCATCAGTACTTGAGATGTAAAGGCAGAAATAAAAACCTCAGAGACGTCCCTCTGCTGAGCACATAGCACAACCAGACATACTTTGATATGACCCAATATGAAATTAGTATGGACCAGCCTGCACAGCAGCCTATCTGCAGCATCACTAATGTCTCAGAGCCCTAGTCTGCCTTCAGTGGTAACCTTGCTTTCTAAAGCACTTCCTCATCAGTGGGTCAAAGCCCAGAGAGGAAAAGCCTTCTCATTTGATTGCTTTGCCCTCTTTCCCATAATCTGCTATGCCCCTAAATAGGGAAGTTGATTTTCAGATTCCCCATTTTTTATACATCTTTGCTATAACCTGCATAGAACTGTCATAGATGTAAAATATTTGTCTCTACATTGCAAGAAAATACTATGAACTGAGCCTTCTTGTTTTGAACCTTGATTTACTTAAATGAGGAAAAAATAATATGGAAAAATAATCCCTGCACTAAATGCCTGGTTCTAAATGCTACTATCTAGCTCTATACCCCATTTTACATACCAAAAATTATCATATTAGACTTACCTTTTACTTCTTTTTGTGGCCAGATCTAATTCTCATAGTCATTTAAACATCTTTAACAGATTTGTGTTCACATACTATGCTTAAAAAGGCAAAACAGAAAACATATTAGACACTTTTAAAATATTCTTCACAGTGAAACTCATTTATATTAATAAGTTTATTTGACAAAGATAACAACAATGTGATTCATGAAAGTAGAGAATTACTGTAGCTCCTTCTTCATGTTGCAACTTTTTGTAAAGGTAGTTGCTTCTTATGGAAGCAATTCCTTAAATAAAATACATATTTTTTTCTCATTACAGCCCTTGAAAACAAGTTTTTATTGAATTTATGGGAGTGACATTGGTTAATAAAATTATATAGATTTCAGGTGTACAGTTCTATAGTACGTCATCATCTGTATATCGTATCGTGTTTACCACCCCAAGTCTCCTTCCATCACCATTTATTTCCCCTTACTCTCTTCTAGCTCCCCCCTCTCATTTTCCCTTCTGGTAACCACCATACTCATGTCAGTGTCTATGTTTTTTTTTTCTTTTTTGCTCAACATTTTATATTTTTTACCCAGCCCCCAAACCTCCCTTCCCTTTGACAGCTGTCAGTCTGTTCTCTGTGTCTAGGAGTCTGTTTCTATTTTGTTAGTTTACTTTGTTCATTAAATTGCACATATAAGTGAAATCATATGGTATTTGTCTTTCTCTGACTGATTTATCTCACTTAGCATAATGCTTTCCAAGTCCATCCATCCTATCACAAAAGAGTTCCTTCTTTTTCACAACTGAGTAGTATTCCACTATATAAATGTATCACAGCTTTTTTATATATTCATCTACTACTGGGCACTTGGGTTGCTTCCAAATCTTGGCTATTGTAAAGAATGATGAAATGAAAATAGGACACAAATATTATTTTGAATTAGTATCTTGGGTTTTCAGGGATATGTTTCCAAAAGTGGAATTGCTGGGTCATACATATGGCAGTTCCATTTTCAATTTTTTGAAGAAACTCCATACTGCTTTCCACAGTGACTTCACCAGTCTGCATTCCCACAACAGTGCAAAAGTGTACCGTTTTCTCCACGTCCTTGCCAGCAATTGTTTGTTTATTTATTGATGATAGCCATTCTGACTGGTGTGAAGTGATATCTCATTGTGGTTTTAACGTACATTTCACTGATGATTAGTGATGTTGAGCATTTTATTTCCATCCCCAATCTCCAATATGCTGTGGTCTTAGCCAATTCTCCATCTGTTGTTTATGTCTTTGCTCTCATGCATCACCCTCTCCTCCATTCAGAGATAAAGAATCGTTCTATTTAATTCTTTCTCTGTTAATTCTTTCAGTTTCCTTCTTCCATCAATTACTCCATAGTCAACACTAGTTTTTCCTTCCATCTCCCTTCTTTGCTCCCCTTAAGAACTCACATAGTCTCTCTAGCCCTTGAAAATTGCATTTCTTTTTAGAATGTATTTAACACCATTCAGTTAATCCTGTGATGACAAGCATTTCTTTTGTAGGTTCTAATGTCTTACATAGGATAGGGAATCCTCAGATAGGTAATCTTTTACATAATATATGGAAAAATAGACTAATATTACTATCCTTCTTATTACAGGTTTCTAGAAATTAATAGCATACTATAATGCTGTCTTTGAAAAAGTATGTGCTTTGGTAAGTATTTGGATATAATCTTAAAGATAACTAGAGAAATTTAAAATAGTTTTATGTTTTAAAGTTCATAGTCTGTTTAGGTGAGTTTCAAATGTTGATATAATCTTGATTTCTCTTCTTTATTCTCTGATAAACATAGCTCTGAATATTTGAAAACTCATAATTTAAAATAATGAGGAAACAACTATTTACTTATTATTCATCAGTCTTACAATTAGCTGTTCCTATCATAAATGCCACTGAGATAATTCACATAATTGCAGATGGCTCGGAATGCCATGTTGCTGTAATATCATTTCTAGTACAGAATTGATCAGCTGTAGTGTAACAAGTTTAAAAGGACTGTTCATTTCAATTGGGCAAAATATGTATGCTCTTTTAATTCTATTTATGAAAAATAAGAATGCCATTACAAATTTTTATGGTTGTTTAATTACAGTTGTCCCACCTTTTTCCTCAGTGATCCCCCCTGCCCCATACTCCCCAATCCCACAGTCAGTTGCTCCCCATTGTCTGTGCCCATTCGTCCTCTATTCGTGTTCTTTGGCTTGCAAAATTTTAGCATAAGCAGTAAAACAATTTGGATGGGCTATAACAAATGTCTAATATTTTCTCATATATTTAATTCAAGCTGATTGCTTTTGAGGGGTTCGTTCTGTCTTTTTCACAGAGCTTGAATGAGGTTTGTTTGTTTTTTTCTGGTTAGATAACATATTATTTATGCTATCCTTAACCATTTTGCTTCCCCTTTAAAATTTCTCCACAAGTCTTTAATTTGTTAAATCTTCTGAGAGCTTCACAGAGGAGATTTAGGGTCTAAAAGAAACTTTGCAATTCCCTTCTAGGGCTTTTGCATTGACTAAAAAAGAGCAATCAAACTTATCAGCTGGAAACAGCCTTTGGCTTCAAGTAATGAATGGACTAGAGCATTTACTACATTGAAAGAGTCTTACTGTGATAGTCCTGTTCCCATGCAAAGAAACCACCACCCCAGCACAACGGTCTTGAATTCCATCTATAGTGTTCATCTAAACCAGGGCCTGAGGTTAGGATGCTAAGAGCCAAACAATATGGAACTAAAGAAGTAGTCATTATTTTGTAGGTGATGTGTGATAAACCTGTCCATTGAAAGGAATTCTGAAATTTAAAACGCCATAATCTTTCTACTTGTAATGCATTTTTATCATGGCATGTGCAAGGAGCTCCTTTGGAATTATATTTTAATTCAATACATTATGCTGTAACAGGATATTGAGATAATATGGAGACAGAGAATATAGTTGATAGAAAGAAATATAATGATAAAAAGGTTTAAAGAAAGGGTATGGGTTTTTCTGCCAGTGTGGAGAGAGGGAAATAAAAATATGAGAATGAGCATGGCCAAAAGGGGGAGAAATCAAGCCATACTTCTCCACAGTGGTACACAAGGGGACATGTGCAAAATGAGGGAGTCCTAAAATTCCAACATAAAATAAAAATCCTAGGAAAGTAGAAAATGGAAAAAAAATATTTCTTTTTCTTTTTCTACTGGAGACTTCCAGCATAAGAACCAAGAAGTCAGCCTTGAGCAATCCTACTGCAGCTCATATCAGTTTTGGGCTATAGATTTAATCCAGTCATATAGCATATCAATTGTGTCCAACATTGCTTATAGGAAAGAAGCATGTGTTCATATTTTCAACAAGTATCTCACAAAGTAATACTTGGAACAAAAATTAGATCATAAAATGGAATTACCAATAAAATATTTGAGGCAAAGTTATGACTTCACTAGCTTTCTAATACAAATTTAGGCAAGTTGATTCATTTTCCTAATTTTCAGTTTCCTCATAGATAAAATTGACACAACTGAGCTGAGATGAAAGACTTCTATGGTTTGCAAATCCATCAATAATTATTATTTTTTCAATAAATAATAGTAGCTAGTTTTTCTGTAGCTAGTCACTTCAGTGACTAGTGCATTAGCACCCTTACATGATGGCAGGTTGAAGTATATGGAAGAAACTGATTAGAAGTTGTGTATTTTCTAAATATTACATTTTTAAAAAATAAATTATAATTGAGTTGTGAATAGTTCCAATTTTGAGGGTGCACTCCTAAATAACATGCATTTGTACTTTCATTCTTCCATATTTTAATTTAATTAGTAATTTAATTCTTTCATGCAAAAATAAAGATTTCTTGGCTATATTTTGTCTTGGAAAAAACAAAAACAAATCAGCACCCCTTGATATTTGCTCCCTGCCGCAGATATTTTCCTTGTATTGCTGTGATTTTGAACATTGCAAATATGTTAAAAATTCTAGACATATTCGATCAGAAAATATTTTTAAATGCAAGCTAGAAACTATCCATTGATATTTTTCTAGGAAGCAACACTGTAATTTCAACCTTTTTCCTGAGGGAATTTGTTTTTGAAGTGTCTGTGACTCTTTTTTATCATTTCCAGTCTTCTGCTTTGTTGTTATCCTCTGGGTTTCAAAGTTTCTTTTCTATATTTTCAATTAAGATTGAAGTTTGCTGTATTTTTTTAATGCTCATATAAAAGATTTTTTTTGGAACAATGCCATTTTCCTAACTCACAAAGCTGTTGCTATGAGTAGGCTTGATCTCAGATAAATCCTTCTGTAGCTTGTTCATGATTAATTAGCATTTCTAAAGAAATAAATGAGTGTCTTGCTTTTTACTTTCTTTGCAAAATGTTTGACATATTGTGAATGTTTTATTTCTCTGTATTGCCTTAATATATGCTAATACATGCTTACAATGTGATAGAATAGCATAGTGATTAAGCAGGCAGAAGAATCTCAGTGATGCGATTAAACGCTTTTCTTCTTTAATAGTATGGTGACACTGTAGCTTGTCTATTATTGATAATCATATCCTAAAAATAATCTAAAAATGGAAACTAAGCTGATTGGCTTTTCCCCACCTCTGGGAAGTTAGAATTCTAATATTCCTCTCCATTCTTAATTTTCAGGAGGTCATCTACATATCCTAAAGTAAGGTTCTTTTTTTTTAATGTATTAGGTTTAAGATAAAAAACGCAAGAGTGTTCTATTTGTTCACTGCAATTCCAATTCCAAAAAAATACTTTTCACCTTCAATAATTTTTCACCTTAAGATATTTACATAAATATATAATTATTAATTTTAAAAAACAACAATTAAAAAATATAGTGAACTTATATTTGACAAAGGAACAAAGGCAATGCAATGGAGCAAAGACAGTCTTCCCGACAAGTGGGAGAACTGATATCCACGATCAAAATAACTGAATCTGAACACAGACCTTATGCCCTTTACAAAAAAAAAATCATTCAAAATGGAGCCACACCTACCTGTAAAACAAATAACTAAAAACTAGAAGATGAGTACAGGAGCAAACCTATATGACCTTGGGAATAAATGGAGATCACTTTTTAGACACAACATCAAAAGCATGATCCATAAAACAAATGCAGGGGTGAGCAAAAGTAAATTTACAATTGTAATACAAGTAAATAATACAATAATTAATAAATAATAATACATGCCCTGGCTGGTGTGGCTCAGGGGATTGAGTGCTGGCCTGTGAACCAAAGCGTTGCTGGTTCAATCCCCAGTCAGGGCACATGCCTGGGTTGCAAGCCAGGTCCCCAGTAGGGGACCCTTGAAAGGCAACCACACATTGATGTTTCTCTCCCTCTCTTTCTCCCTGTCTTCTCTCTAAAAATAAATACATAAAATCTTTAAGAAATAATAATAATGCAAAAATAAACTGTGTTTTCCATACTCACAACTGTAACCCTACTTTTTCACACTGCTGTATTTGATGAGCTGTATTTCAATAAAATTTAAAAGAAAGACTCTGCTCTGTAAAAGACACTGAAGGACATGCAGAGACAAGCCACAGACAGTGAGAAAATATTTGTGAAGACGTATGTAATAAAAGGCTGTTATTCAAAATATGCAAATAGCTCTTAAAGCTCTACAATAAAAAAATGAAGAACCCAATTTAAAAATGAGCAATACATCAGTACAGACACCTTGCTAAAAAGATATATACATGCCAAATAAACATATAAAAGTTCACATGTTATTAGAAAATTTCAATCAAACCAATCCTAAGAAACCACTGCCTACCTATTGGAATGGTCAGAATCCAAAACACTTGACTACACCAAATTCATTGCTCGTTGGAATGTAAAGTGTAATAGTCATTTCAGAAGACAGTTAGATAGTTTCTTATAGACCTACACATATTATTATCACATGGTTCAACAATTATACTCCCTAATATTTATCCAAATCAGTTGAAAACTCATGTCCACACAAAAATCTGCATGTACGTATTTTTAGTAAGTAGCTTTATTCAAAATGTCAAAATTTGGAAGTACCCAAGATGTCTTTCAGCACATGATCGGTGGTACATCCAGACAAAGCAATATTGTTTACACTAAGAAGAAATGAATTGTCAAGCCAAAAAATAAAATAAAAAAGACATAGGGGAATTGTAAATGCATATTGCTAAATAAGAGAAGTCAATCTTAAAAGGCTATGTACTCTATAATTCCAATTATCTGATATTCTGGAGAAAACAAAATAATGCAGACAGTAATAAATCAGTGGCAGCCAAGGGTTAATGGGTAAGAAGGAATGAATAAGTGGAGCACAGAGGATTTTAGGGGAGTGAAACTATTTTGTATGATACCACAGTGGTTCATACATTACACAGTACATTTGTCTGAACTCATAGAGTGTGTAACACCAACCTAATGTAAAGTATGGATTTTGGGTAATGATGTGTCAATGTAGGTTCACTGATTTTTACACATGTACCACTATGGTGCTGGTTATAAATGGTGAGGGAGGCAACCTGTGTGTGGGGGCAGTGGGTAAGTGCAAAATCTCTATTAATTTTGCTCAGTCTTGTTTTGAATCTAAAACTGCCTGAAAAATAAAGTCTATTTTTTTAAAGATTTTATTTATTTTTAGAAAGAGAGGGAGGGAGGGAGAAAGAAGGAGATAATCATCAAGGTGAGAAGCATCCATCAGTTGCCTCTCAAGATGTTAGGTGATTTGCCCAAGGAATCACAAGTAATCAGAGACAAATTTGGTTCCCTGTTACTGTCATGCCTGTCTCTGCCTCCCAGTAAATCATGGGGCACAGATTTTGTTAAATATGTTTTTATAATGTCTAAGTTCCATTGCCTTTTTATGTTCCCATGGTTTTAGTATATCTTCTAAGTCAGACATTCTATCCAACAGTGATTTCTGTTTTTTCTGATCACCATAGCATTCCAGTATCATACAGTTCAGGAAATAAACTTAATTTTATTCCAAGCTTTGTTATACAATCTTTTCTTTCTATGACATTCTGAATGCTTTATAAACTCTTTCCAAAATAAGTAAGCTATTTTAAAGGTGGGTTCATGGCATGTAGTTTCCCCATACACCATTCACCTAGCTTGCCCTAATGTTAATATCTTATGTAAGTATGGTATAAATATCAAATCAGGTCATAAGCATTGTTATAATATTGTTAACGAAACTGCAGACTTCATACAGATTTCTCTAGTGTCCAAAATCATGTTTTGTTTTTTTTTTTCCGAACTAGGGTCCAGCCTAGAATTTGTCTTGTTTACTTAGTCCCTGCTAATTTGTTAAAGACACATTATCTGTTCCTCAGTCTTCCTTGTCTTTTATAACCTTCATATTTTGCATCAACACTTGCCAGTTACATTGGAGAGATTTCCTTAACTTGGGTTTGCCTAGTGGTTTGGAATGAGTACGTTTGGTGCGAGGATAGTGCAGACATGGTGTAACCTTCTTCACAGTGCATCCAGCAGGAAACATGATGCCAATTGTCTTATTATTGGTGCTGTTAGCACTTATCACTTGGTTAAAATTGTGTCTGCCAGGTTTCTAGATTCTAATGTCATTAATTTTCTTTATAATTAATAACTCCTTTTGGGGAGATATTTTGAGGCTATGATAACTTACTCATATCTCATCATACTTTTGTCTTGCTAATTTTAACATCCATCTATAGTTCTTACTTTCGATGTTGTTTGGCAAATGGTAATTTTCTACCTCCATCGTTCCTTCTACATTTTAATTAGAATTATATTTTACTAATTTATGTTTTTTCATTCATTTATTTATATCAGTGTGCATTTTTTTATTACATGGGTAAAAATCTATTATTTTCATTATTTATTTTGTACATTTGTCTAAGTTTTGGCCAGTGGAAACTTGTTCAAGTTGCTTCATTTATCTATGTGATATATCCCTCTCAATTTTTTAACTTCCTTATTTTCTAGGAGTGGAGAAGAACAAGAAATATATGCATATGTAGTACACACATATGTACATAGCTACATTTATTTTTATATCTATCAAACAACTTATACATTAACCATTTATATATTTATAAATGATCATTTATGTATTCAATAACTGCATTCAGCTTTTATCTAGCACACTCACTTCAAGAAAACTATCTTGAAGATAAACCTCAACAACATGAACATATACCTGCACTATATTATTTTTTAAGATTTTATTTATTTACTTTTTAGAGAGAGCAGAAGGGAGGGAGAAAGAGGGAAACACCAATGTGTGAAAGATACATTGATTGGTTGCCTCTTGCATGCCCCCAACTGGGGAATCTGAGTGGCAACCCAGCCATGTGTCCTGACTGGGAATTGAACCTGTGACCTTTTCGTTTGCAAGCCAGTGCTCAATCAACCAAACCACACCAGCCAGGGCAGTATGCACTACATTATTTAATGTAGTGCTGTATACAACTATAAAATATTGGAAGTGATCTAAGTGTCTACATATAAGAGGAAAGTTGAATAAATTATACAAAAAAAGTATGAGAAAGATCTGTTTGAAATTATACGGAGTAATTTCCAGAATATATTTTAGGTGGTGAAAGAAAGCAAAGTAAAAAATGACATCTATTGTATACATATGAAGCATATAGTATACTATATATGTGTACTATACTATACTATAGCTACTCTTCATGTAATAAAGAAAAATATGAGAAAATACAGTTGTATTAGGTTATTCATGCAAAACTATTTTAATGGCATGAAAAAGTATAAGCTACTGGCAATTTAATCATTGAACTAATTGAAACAATATATGAGCTCATAAGAAAAACTGCAAGTGATTTATTTACAAGGACCAAAAATTTACATCAGTTTAGTGATTACATACAGATATAAAGAATGAACATCACGTGTAACATAAATGTTTCGGTGCACATATCTACATCTATGTATGTCTGTTTCAATCATAAACTAGATGCAGAGCAGTATTTTAAATACAGTAATCCAAATAATTCTGAAAGTTGGTAATTAATGAAAAGGATAACATAGACTTAAGGCAGAATTTTATGTTATTTAAACTAGGACATAACATACAGGCCTCTGAACACCTTATTTTGTGAGGTCTAGAAAAAATATGAATTTGGGATAAAATCTAGTATCTTATAAATAGATACAGAGAATGTAGTTAGATGATAGGTAGATAGGTAGGTAGATAGACAGACCAATTTTCTTTTATATTCAAAGGGACCATACAGAAAAAGTAGTTTCTCTTCTAACCTATCATTGAGTTTTTTCTAATCAGTATGCAAATAATAGCAAAGATACTACAGGCACATAGAGATATAAATATAAATATATATTTTGTATACTATAGACATATATGTACTGACATATATAAGTATGGACATATAAATATATTAATATAGTTACATGTTTACATACAGTATATAGTCTCTTTTGTGTAAGTGTGTATTTATATGTAATGTATATATTTAATTGAATACACAAAGAATATCCTCTATAAATGTATTGTGCCTTTTTTTATAACATCTGTCTTGGAGATCTTTCCTCCTGAATAAAATTTTTTATATATTTACTATGACATTCAGAAATATTCATTATTAAAGTCAGTGACTAAAAGCTATTTTTTTCCAAAAATAGCAATCAATGTTGGAAAATATATCTTCTTATCCTGTGTCCTCTTTAAATCCATTTTGTCTTTCTACTCGCTGATCATATCCTCAGGTACCCCACACAGCTACATATCAAATATGCTCCCTTGTCCCTCAGGAAGCACAATATCCATTTTCCGTTGATGATTTTTTAGGCACATTGTTGACCTTCATTAAAATGTATTAATATATTTCTTCTTTTGAAACAATAGATTTGAATTCTTTTTTGTCATTTTTATTTATTTGATTTTATCATTTTAACTTTTTATTTTTTTAATTTTATTTTAATTGTTGTTCTTATAGAGTTTTCTGTCTTCTACTCCCATCCCAGCTCACCGCCCCACCCCTCCGCAGCTCCCTCCCATTTCCACCCCCCCAGCTTCTGTCCATGTGTCTTTCATACTTGTGGCTCTAAACCCTTCCCCTTTTCTCTGGATATTACTATCCCTCTCCTCTCTTGGTCTCAATTTCAGTGTCTTTGGTTATATTATGCTTGTTTGTTTGTTCTGTTAATTAGGATCCTGTTAAAGGTGAGATCATATGGTATATTTCACATAACTTATTTTTACATCGATTTCTGGCAAGTTCCTAATTGTGTGCTTTTTCTTACCTTTCTATTCCGTGTCCATACTGTACTTACACCCATCAGAAAAGAGGGGCAAGATTCTGCATTTATGAGATAATGTCCCCACCGTGTCAGAACACACCAGTGTGACAAGAGTGTCTAAGAGTCAGCCTTTGCTCTGTGCGGCCAACCTGGCCTCACTCCATAGCTGCCATTACTTAAGTTAAACAGTCCACTGGAGCCGGTTTAATCATATTTTCTCTCCTACACCTCTAACTTTGGAACAGACAGACATGGAGATCATTATTGTATTTAGGTCCCATTAATCGCAGTGTGTCTCAGTCCTTGTGCACCAGGATCACCTGGAACCTTGTTAAAATGCAGACTCTGGTCTGGGATATTGTGCACAGTCCTCTCTCTTTTTTAAGCTCCCCGGTGGGCAGGTGCTGCTGGCACACTTTGCATGCCAAAGATATTTATTGGGGAAGTCAGTGGGGCTCTTCGCTGTCCAGGTATCTTTGACTTACTTCCTCCTCTAAGTTCTTGAGATAGTGTACTGTCTTTTCAATAAATTTATTTTTCTTAGAGTTAACCAGAGTTTGGTTATTGTGATTATAAACAAAAAGAACTAACAAATAAATTCTGTGTGTACATATTAGTACAATAGTTGTCCACAAAGAATGACATTTAATTTTGTCTATTTATTAGGTCATTGAGCAATAACTGACTTAAGAGAGAATTTGCAACTCTTGCTTCCCAGAAAGCATCTTTTCTATTGTTGACAGGTACTATTCATACCCAAGGGTCTGATGAATTGAAGTAAACTGATTTCTCTTTGTATTTGATTCACTGCATGTAACCTTTATTTCCCTGATAATTGTGGTTCTATTTACTTAGAGGTATTTCACAATGCTGCCTAAGTCTCTGAGGTTTGAGTGAGCATCAGATAGCCAATCACATGGTAGAATTGTATTTCCCTATGTAGGAAATGAATATATGAAGGATAAGATCTAACGTGATTATCAGTGAGTTTTCCCTCACTGCTTGAATTTAAGAGAATATAATTTTAATAAAACACTTCTTGCTTATAGAAAAATATCACAAGGAATACATAATTTTTAGTTTAAAATAATTTGTATCTAGTGCAAAGAAAAAGTTCTTGGTAATAATAATAACTCAGAGCATATATAAAATAAATCTTTACATTTACATATTTTATTTGATATATTTAAAATATAATGCATACATTTGAAAAGCTGCATGGTGCAGGGAAAATAACCTAATGTAACTTACAGCAAAATATTGCTTTTAAACTATTCTTGCACTCTAATTTTTTGTGTTATGACTGAACACAATTTGGAAAAAGAATTCACACAAGTACCATCACATTTTTGACCTGTGGTGGATCCCTCCTGTGTTTGCTATCAGGAACTCTGTCTCCTTTTAGCAAAATATTACCGTAACTTTCCTTACCTGGCACATTCCATAAGTGCCTCACCCAGTTCACCTACTTTGGATGGAGTTGCCCTGATTGCTAGCTAATTGGTGGGCTCTGAATGACAGTCTCTGATAGGCGTATAGCCCTTAAAGTGACCTAAAGAGATTGGTTCCAGAATGGGGTTTTGGATCTACGGCCACACCATCTTGAATGTGCCCATCTCATCTGCTTTCGGAAGCTAAGCAGGATCACGCCTGGTTAGCACTTGGATGGAAGAATGGGGGGGTCCTGGGTCAAAAGGGGCCAGTGCATTCTACACCCAAGACTTCCGTTCCTCTGTTGAGGGAAGAGAGGAACTTCTCTGTCATATAAACATAGGAGAAACTTGTAAAAATAGATGTGTAGATTCTGATGCAGACCAATTAAGATTGAATCTGAGGAGGTGGGTGAAGGTAATGGTTGCTTAGCTCCCTAAGTGGGTCTAACCTGCATCCCAGGCGCACTCCCTGTTTTCCTGTGCAGATTACTGTCTGTCTTCCAGAGAACATGAGTGTGAAGGCGACAGAGGGCAAGGCAGAACCAATGTACAGACAGAAATCAAATTTTGATGATAGGATATAAATCCTGTCTGAGTTCAAAATTACCCCCATAGAGTTTTTGACTGCTTGTCAGTCAATTTGGGGGTGGGCACAAATCAGTTCAAGTTAGTTTCCAGTCATTTTTTTTTTTTTTTCAGAAACCTACCTAACAATATTTTGAATAAAGAACACTTAAAGTACTTTTATCTTTTTTATACTGTACCACTGATCTCTTAAAATCTGTTTTGTATTCATTTAACAGCATTAATGTAGTGATATTCAATAGCACTATGGTATAAAAACTATAGGGTTATCATATGCAATCCTATGACCTCAGCAATTATCCACACAAGTGAGAACGTGCTGGATCCAACAACTGCTACCCGTAGAAAGTCTAATTCCATCCCTCCTCTGTCATGTGAACTGAATATTTTGGCTTTATTTGAGTATTTCTCAGTTGAATAAAGAAGTGAATAGTGCAAAAGAAGAAGTGTTAAAATGCATTTTGCTCAGTTTCATGAATTAAAATACAGGTTTTATAATAACACTCCCTCTCGGTGCGCTGGTAAGATGCTGATGATAGACTAGGAGCACCCATAAAGGGCTCCCCGAATGGCTCGCAATTTTCACACATCATAAACGTTTCAAGAAATAAAAGAGGACTGCAACTGGATAAACAGCATTATAAGACCTACTAATAAAATGTGATTAAATAAGCATGTGGTTGAAATACCCCGGTTACAAACGAACAATTGAATTCTGCCTTTTCTCTCCCTCATGAGCTACGTATCATCATTCCGTGGCCACGATGCTTGTGTATGAAAGAACACCGATGATCCGAGGGGATATGTTTCTTTGTGAAAATACAAACGTAACAAATGTACTACGCAAAATTCTTCTTTAGACACATCTCATTATTCTAATTTGATCTAAATCTGAGGTAAATAGAAATTTTATGGACTTCTGTATACTGTATATTGTATCATTTCTCTATTTTTTTAAACTAGGAATCCTATGTAACAAACCTAGGCTCATCAAAAATTAAATCAGTAACACTCTGCAGGCCCCATCCCCAGCCAGCACCAAGACCTCTGCTTGCCCTGACCCAGTTCCTCAAGCCCCAGAAAGGACAACCAGGTGAAGAACCCAGGGTCAACCTCAGGGCCAGGTTCCTACACTGCAGCCCGCCCCCCTCGGCCCCCCCATCCCACTCTCAATTGACACACACTGCCTGGATCAGCAGCCTGGGGGTAAGCCCAAGGAGGTTGTCAGGGTGGCAGGGATGCACGCTCAAAATTCCAAGTTAGCGAAGGAAAACAAACAAAAAAACTGGTTTCACCTTTTTAATTGATTCTCACATGTGTCATGGTGATTAGAACGTATCTACAATACCTGGCCATTACAGAACTGTTTGTGGTTTTCTGTATTATAACTGATGCCACAAGAGATCAATGATATCTTATTCTGTTTCCACCATCCAGTCCTGCATAAGGATGGTTCCAATACTAGGTAGTTTAGGACAAGAAGGATTTATTCTTTCTTGTGACTGTGGGACAGAAATTCCTATAGTCACAATACTAGGCTGGGCAGTCCTGTCCCCCTGGTGACAGGGGTAATTCTCTCAGCTGATTCAACTGGTGACTGAAATGAATTGAACTAGAAATACACATTACATACATACATACACCTTATCTAAACCAGCATTAGCTCAAAGCCCAGGATGGCATCATGTGAATCCGGTTTGATGAGAGGGCTTCCTTGGGAGCAGTTACTCAGTTGGGGCTTCTCAGTTTAATTCTTCTTGTTCCGGAACTAAAAAGAAAAGTTATTGGTTTCTCTAAATCTAAATACATGCACAAAAACAAAAATTATCTTTCCCCCTTATTTTACCACTCAGAATATAATGATACAGGAACAGGAAAAAAAAATCATAGAAACATTCCCAGGAGTGTGTGGCTCAGTGGACTGAGTGCCAGCCTGTAAACCAAAGGGTCAGAAGTTCGATTCCCAATCAGGGCACATGCCTGGATTGCAGTCCAGGTCCCCAGTTGTGGGTGTGCAAGAGGCAAACACACACTGACGTTTCTCTCTCTCTCTTTCTCCTTCCCTTTCTCTAAAAAATAAATAAATAAAATATTTTTAAAAATTAAAAAAAAAAAAAAAACCTCTAAAAAAGGCCGGGATCAGAAGCACACAGCGGTGGCTGGTGCAGGGTGCGTTTGTTGTCGGAGAGCACTACGTCTGGAACGGGAAATGTTCCTTCAGTGAGGCCTAGGTCCTCTCCCTGAGTGTGTCCTTCGCAGCCTTCAGCACTGTCCTCCAGGAGCTTATATCTGCCCTTTGAGTTGACCCTTGTAATGTTTTGATGAACAATAGCCTGTCTTATGCTGTGGGAAACAAGTCAGTCAGAGAAAGACAGATACTATATGATTTCACTCACATGTGGAATCTGAAGAACAAAACAAAGGAGCGAACTAAACTGAAACAGACCTGTAGACACAGAGAGCAAACAGGTGGTTGCCAGAGTTTGGGGAACTGGGCGAAAGAGGTGAAGGGATTCAGAAGCACACATTGGTAGTTACAAAATAGTTGCAGAAATGTTAGCAGAGCATAGGAAATGTAGACAATAACATTGCAGTAACTGGGTATGGTGCCAGTCGGGGTCCTGGAAATATCAAGGGGAACACCCCATGGAGTGCCCACCACTAAGCTGTTTACACCTGAAACCCATACAGAGCAAAATTAAAGAATGAAAAATAATAGAAAATAAAGTTAGTGTTGATCAGATGTTAAAAGTAAAACCCAAAACCATAAATAAAAGGCAAATAGCCTCTTTTTACAGCTGAATGGCTGTCTGAGCTACCCACCGCCCTCATACTGCGCAAGGCCCACAGTCTTCTTCTGTTTTAAAGGACCTTCTCCCTTTCATTCCAGGCTGTTAGTTTCTTCACCAAAGCAACTCTCTTAGAAACACTGTTGGCTTCAGTAACTAATATTGGGATTCACTCAGTGTCCCAAAGACTCATCTACAATTCCATTGGAGATAGATAGCCCCCTGTTTAAGCAGGGAAGAATGCTAGGGGACAAAGTCCCTTAAGATTCTAAGAATGTGTTTTGCCTAGCTGCGATAAATCTTTCAAAGACTATAATAAGAGACGTGCACTTCAACTTGTAATTTTATCTTTGCCCTGAAGCACATTTTTTTTACTGGGAGTAATATAGATTGATATTTATCTTAATACTATTTTTCACCGTGAGAAAATTTTTCTGTCAGGAGTCATAAGCAATGAGAAAAAGTTATATTTTCTAACTTAGCAAACTTAGGTTTGGAATATTGTCTCAAAATTGTGCTTGAAAACAAAACAACCCCCTCTTTGAACATTATGCCTTAAAATACATTCAGTCCGTTCTCAAATTCATTGGGTATATTTTCTATCATACATGTAATGCAGGCAACAGTCTTGCCAATTTTTCACCCAAACACAACATGCCTTCCTTTCCCCTTCAGTTTCTAATGCCTGTTCTTTCACTGAAGTTTCTGTTTTTATAACAGGTTTCTTGCTGTCTCTCTGAACTTTGGTTACTGCTTGATTCCAGAGCAAATACCATGTATATTAGGTTTTTGTTAGAGCATCACCTGTTTTCAAGGAGAGAGGAGGTAGATTCACCTGCTGGTAGAATTGCTGAGTACATAGAGATAGAAAAAATAAATGAATAAGGTCTGTCTTTGAAGACTGTTTACTGCATGATTTATATCTGAATGTGACATCGAATTTGTCATTATGCTGAAGCGTGAGGCTGTGTGACTCAGAGCTGAAAACTGCATGTTTGTTAAGTTATGAGTGAAATGCAAGAATAACTGATACATTTTAATATGTGATATTATACATTTTAACACACCAAATTTATATACGCATGTGATATAGCATGGATAAATAGTAATGTTCAAAAGTTACCATTTTCTCGGTATTCATTCCTATGGTCAACTTTTAAAGGAAGTGGTTCTTGGCTAGAGGAAAGTGGCTGTTTAGACTGTGGAGAGAAATATCTTCCATTTTAGTTTTTTTCCGTTTAAATTTTGTCAATCTCATTTACACCAATTAGCATAAATCCATCTCTTGAAGTCCAGATCAGTGCTGACTGGAAAGTGATATGCTTAGTAGTGACGACAGATCTGACCACGATTCCTACATTTTCAATCTCTTGTTCATTTTGTATTAATCAGTTTGCTCAGTTCTATAGTAACCCTTTATTCATAAGTTTGTTTTATTTTTTTATTTTTAAGACATTTTATTTGTTTATTTTTAAAGCAAGGGGAAGAGGGAGAGAGAGAGAGGGAAAAAAAAGTCAGTGCACAGGAGAAACATCAATTGACTGCCTCTCACGCGCCCCCTACTGGAGACCTGGCCTGCAACCCCAGACATGTGCCCTGACTGGGAATCGAACCAGCAACCTTTCAGTTCGCAAGCCAGCACTCAACCCACTGAGCCTCGCCAGACAGGGCATATTCATAAGCTTGTTTTATTTTAAATGAGCCATAATGATTTACTTTTAATAATTTAGCTATTAAATAAAATCAAGTATTTATACAGGAAAAGGGGAGACCACCATACCACTATAACCTATTGGAACACCTCTGAAAAGCAAGCAGATCTTCCTTGATAAAAGCCTTTTTTACCTCTCTATAAAGTAAACAATTCATAAAAGTGCATGAATTTTTTTTAATATGGAAATTAGTTTAAATAGTGAAATGAAAACTGCATGTATAGATAACATTTCTCTAATGAAATTTTCAAACATAGCTCATGTTTTCGATGGGTATTTAAAATTGGAAATTTAAAAATAATATAATAAAAGCCCA
The DNA here is from genome assembly GCA_004027475.1 of Anoura caudifer. Lineage (NCBI taxonomy): Eukaryota > Metazoa > Chordata > Mammalia > Chiroptera > Phyllostomidae > Anoura > Anoura caudifer. The sequence goes on from PVKU01001161.1 coordinate 295,135, forward strand.
AGCAGGCATTCCTTCATGAATATATGGGACAACATACTAAATTGGAGTTTTTCAGACTTCGAGTATATATTTTTTACCAATGCAGAGTTGAAATGTTGAATCTAACATTGTCATTTCTGTGTTCAATCCACCTATTAAAAAGGTCAAAACAGGACCTATCTTTTGGAATTTCCCTGCTTTGCAAATTTGTCATGATTTTTCAGTGTATCTATTATTAATATAAAGAGACAGCATGACAAATGAAGTCGTTTTAACACATTTTGGGACCAGTGCACATACTAATACTTGTGATCCCTCCAGTGACTTACAAAAAATATTTTAGGCCAATGATTTCTTCAATACTTGCCTGAATTTTTCTCTCAACATTTTATGCGTCTATTTCTTAAATTACAATCACTGTACTTTGTTTTTTTAGCTCATGGATTTTGAAGCTTTTATGCATTGTGAAAGACCCAAGTAAACTGCCAGAAGTCGTCCCTTTCCTTTTGGAAATTTTTTCAGTATCTGCTGATTTATTAACCACTCCAAACAGCACTTCTTGGGGACTGTAATATACCCATGACCATGTCCATATACGTGCCCCATCAGTTCTGAAAAAGCTTATATAGGGTATGATTCCAACTGTAAGCCGCTCTGGGAAAGGCAAAACTATGCAGACAGTAAAAGGATTGGTGCTTGACAGCTATTCGGAGAAGAAAGACGAAAAGGCAGAGCACAGGTGAGTTTTAGGGCTGTGAAACTCTTCCGTAGGATACCATGGAAGTAGATACATGTCATTATACTTTCGTCAATATCCATGGAATGCACAACACCAAGAGTGAACCTTGACGTAAACTATGTTTTGGGGGTGCTTATGAAGTGTCAATGTTTGTTCAACAACTACAACAAATGTATGTACCACTCTGAGGCTCTGGGGTGGGGGTGGGGCTACGCATGTGGCAGCGGAAGGCAGTGTGAGAATTCTGTTCCTCCCATTCAATTTTGCTGTGAACCAAAAACTGCTCCAAAAAATAAAGTCTGCTTAAAAAATGAAATGCAAAAACAGACCTCTTGCAATAATAATGTGAAGACTTGCTGCTCTGACTAGGAAACTAAAACCTAGATTTAGGTGGTTAGCAAATGAGTGGTAATTGTTACAGTTTTGGTAGATTTTGATATCAATTTAAAGAACAGTTGCAGCAGAGATATTCTTAAAGGAAGATACTCATCTTGACTCCTAGCTGGTTTCTTGTTGGTAGGCAGGCCATGTGCAGACTGAAGAATCACTTGTATTCTAACTTCCAATATGTAAACCCATGGATAGACTCTGGAATCCTTGGAAATCCTTACAGGAAATCTATTCTTTGAGACAGTAAACATTTATCTCCTAAAGTTCAATCACATTCTTCATTCACACATTTTGAAATGCAATGATTTTCAGCACCATCAGTTCTATCTCTCTGTAGAGATAGAACTGCTGTATCTCACTTCAAACATCTCCAATTAAAATTATTAAAACACACACTAATATTTCACTAGGACACGAAACAAAGAAGCCATGCCATTTGTGTTATTGCTTGTAAAACCCCCACTTCTTCTTCTTCTGATGCTACCTTTATGTATTAAAAGTCACCATTATCATTTTTAAGTATTAAACCATGTTATTATAATCGGTGAGGAGACAGAGTTCACCCAGTCTAGGGTTCCAGCAGCACCGAGGGACAGCTGAAGGGCTCCACCTTCTGGCACAAGACCAGAACCTCAGATTGAAGCTTCATATGTGTTTGTTACAAGGAGGTTAGAGATAAAAAGCTTACATATTGTGTGTGTCCTCTGCTTTTATCCCATATATGCAAGTACACAAAGCATATTTCTCAGAGATTAACTGTTGAAACCTAGGTAGTAATTGCAATCAACGTAACATGTTTTCATATTTAAATTGTTTAGGTTGCTAAGCTCTTCTAACTCCAAACCCCAATGATTTAGTCACTAAGGAGGACTGTTTTCTCTTTGAGGACTATAAGCTTAAGTATGTCTTTAAGTAGCTGATTTTTTCCCCTCTATCTTAAAGCTCACTAATTAGATGCTGACTTCCCCCAGTTGTAACTTTCTAATGCTCTACTTTAGAAAAGCTTTCACTGCCTAGCCTTAAATGCTGAATCCAAAGAACTTTTACCTTCTCTTAATGAAAGCATTTTTATAGCAAGTCTAACAACACTTTAAGCAAAGAACTAAAAGAATAAGTACATTTTGTGTTTCTGAATTCCACACTCAGCTATCACATGTTTCTTATTTCTTTTAAAAACTGTAGAAAATATTATTATGAATAAATACATTTCTAACTAGCATAACCCTATAAGCAAGATGGTATACTCTAGGTAAGATGCATCCTTAACTTTCAAATTCCTAGCACTTACAGGATTTTGGCATATAATTTTCATAACTGTTCATTTTAAGCGTGCCAACAGTTCCCATGGTGTGCCTCCCATGTAGATAAATCATCTCCTATCTTGTATAGTTTTTGTTACGCATGCTTAGCTTCGGGCCTTAGGTGCATAGTTAATCAGTCATGTGCTTATGCTGACATCTCACTTCCCCTCATGTTTTATCCCGCTCTCATTCCCCACTGCCAGTGCTGTCCTCCTATCATGCGCCACCATATAAAATGTGTTTGATGTGTAGTCTTTTACTCTTATGGATCTTTGTAAAATGCATAGTTCAGTTTTGCATGCATATATTTTAAATGATCCTCACAGAGTGTTTTTTTAATAATATGTCCACGTTGCGATGTGTACAATACATGTATATTTCATCATTTTGTTCCATGCATAAAACATCATTCATATTTGACTTACATATTTCTCAGTTTTGTGCAGTTATTGTCAGTGACTTCCTTCAGTTTCACACACACAGACACAGCCCTCCATGACATGTATACATTAACATGCACCATATGAATGCTATGGAAAGTTTTGGGGGTCCATATGTAAGACTGAGTTCATTGATTCCTAGGGCTTGAGCATTTTCATTTTGAATAAGTTTTGCTCTCCAGAATGCAATCTGTACTCACATGAGTAAGGCTTTGGACCCATGTTTATTGGTAAAACAGAAAATAAAATGGAATAAGCAGTATGAAAACAATCACCTAAAACAGTCAGGAGGCCATTGAGGAAGTGGGGCCTAGGAACATCTCAGGCCTCAGTTCCCAGGACTGCTGTTAGGTCATTAACATGTTGCCACACTCAGCTCAGGGCTCATCCATAACATCCTGGAACAATTCTTGCATGGCATACATGGACTTTACTTCCTTCCTATAGTTTTTGCCTCCCCTATTTGCATACTGGAATTAACCAATCCCTGTGAACTTAACCAGAAGCCTTCATTTGTATGGATGACCAAAATGGGGATGCTGATTCTGCCTCTATAAAGCCCTGCCATTTTTTTTTTTTTTTAGCATAAGTTATGTTGCTACTTGGGTTGTAATCCTTTTTGTTTGAGTAAATGTTGTTTTGTTCTTTATTACAACCTGAACCTCTCCTTTGGTTAATATTATAGCACTTATTATCCATGTGTTTATTCTTTGCTAAATTCATTGTTGTCTTTAAAATAAATATTTCTAATTACTGGGTATTTCTTTATATTGATGCAGTGATTTGGGATTCTCCTTAAGTCATCTGTTTGTTATCTTTGGTTTACTTTTCTAAGGAGCTGTTAGTTTGAAGAAATTTCTTGTATTTTCTTCATTTCAGTCCTTGGTTGTTATCAGACATTTTGAATGTTTTCTCCCAGTTGGTCATCCTCACTGCCTTTACTTCAGGTATTGTTCCATTAATAAAATTATTTTATTTTCATTAAATATCAATTTTTCATGATATAGCGAAGTTCTTTTTTCTTTACATTTGTTTTCTTTATGACCGTTGCTTCTACACCGTAATTCTATTGTCTTTACAGTTTGAATTTTCTAATTAAGGTCCTGAAGCCACCTGGAGTCCCCCTTAAAAAGCTCCTCTGTCTGGACCCGGATTCTGGATGGACAATATTGCACATAAGTCTCGTTAAGCACAAGTTAGAAATAGAACTCTGTTGGTATTAGAGGATCTTGGTCTTTATCAGGTGGCCAGTATTGACAACTTATTTGTTTATATTCTAAAATGTAACATTGCTTTATTAAAAATCTCTATCAGGATGACATTAGCATTAGTTTTTAGGTTGGAAATTAAATGCACTCCTGGTTATTTCACTGTGCAATTTCCTACATCATAAATGCCTTAATGATGTGCTCAGATTTAGACAATATCCATGCAGAATATTATAGTACACATGGAATTACTTCTAACCACGCCTACGTTGCAGTAAGAGTAGTTGAGTATATATATGCATTAGATGAATTTCTCATTTTCACTTAACTCATATGGATTCGAGATTGAAGCGGGTGAAAAACACCAATATAAACTGGGAGAGTATAATTTTATTTGAAAAATACAAATGGATACTATGAATGATATGAGAGAATGCAATACTATTGATGTATAAAACTATGAGGAACACATTTGTTACATTGATTTAGACATTGTCACTCCAAGGCTTTTGGGGAGCTTAAGGTTGTTGGGAAACTAATGGCATTTGATCCCAGTACCTGAGAGCTAGAATGTCAGCCTAGAAAAAACACATTTACATGGGACCACATACAACAGTGTGGCAAGATAAATTTTATTTAGTCATTCACATATGTACTCATTTATTCAACATTTTCAAAGCTGTAAAGTATGAGATGCCAGGGACTTCTCTATATATTAGGAATATAGAATCTTATAATAATATGTAGTTTTTAAAGCCAATGTAGCTTTTATTACGGGGGAATTGGTAAAATACATGACTAATCATATACTATGTATTGTTAAATGATATACAGAAACATAGGGGACTGAGGAATATTGGGCTGAGGTATGGAATTGCCTCAACTGGAAGCTGACTTTAAAGCAAATAACTAAAGACAATGAGGACATAGGAAAGAACAGTCCAAGTAGTAGGAAGGACGCGTGGAAATACTCTGAGGTGGAGCAAGCTCAGGATATTAGAAGCACATCCAGAAGCCAATGTAAGGAGCTAAGGAGAGGGTATAGGGAGATAGTTGAGGCAGAGACGGAAAGAGGAGCAAATCTTCACGGTAAAGATTTTAGTTTTTATCTAACTCCAAAGCCTACATTTGACCCTTTGACCAGTTCTACTGCTTTTATCCCAACCTGAAGCAGACCCAAACAGCCATTCAATAACAAAACAAACAACAACAACAAAAAGAGGCCTTTGTAGAACTCTGCGGTTCCTTTTCATTATACACCCTGTTCCACCTTGGAGAGGAGCCATGGAGAAGGAAAAAAAGCTAACAAATTGAGATCTAGCCTGGAATATCGAAGCACAGTTTCAGTGCTTAAATAAGTGATTTAAATTATTGGATCTTAGAGACTGACTAAAACTAGGATTTCCTCAATACCCAACAGGACAAAAAAGTGAGAGACACTAGGTCTCTTTTCCTTTCTTTAACTTTGATACCTATTGCTGAAATAGATGGTGGCCAGAAAAGTAGCTCTGGAATGAGCCAGTCCAGGTGTGGTGACAACATAGGAAAAGAGAACACAGGAAAAAATTGTATTTTTATATATAGTACATTATATATAATATATTATGTTATATTCATATTATATATTAAATATTAATTTTTATTAAATATATTATATTATTTATATATAAACACACCAGGATGGCAAGATTTATTTCATCCATAAAGAAGTAAAAAGATGAAGGCAGGAAGGAGAGAGTGAGCCCCCATTGGCTGAGTATTCTCATCAAGTATGTGCTCTCTGAAAGAAATAAACACACAGCTCACGAGCCTCACTCAATAAGGCAGCCCCCCAATAAGATACCTGTGTCACGCATTCCAGGATTACATCTACTAGTGAATCTGGGCAGCATGTGTTAGGCACTGAAAACTTTCTTTCCCTGTGGACTTTATGTGGCAAATAATCGGATATCTAGGAAACTAGTTTAAAAAAATTATATTCCTACAGTGTGAATTCAGATATGAAATTAAATTAAAGTTAATAGATTACCAAACCCAAAGAATTTGCATTTTCATTCTCAGCCCTATTTATTCAATGAAATGTTTTTCCCCACGTTAAAGAATCCAAGGCATTATTAAGTATAAACTTACTGAGTTATAAAGAGGGAGTCGGATAAATCAAGATGCTTTGCATTCTATGACCACAGTAAATTGTGTCATTGATCATATTGCCCTGCTTTGCACTCTCTGCTGAACACTGCAGAGCCAACTTTGTGGTCGGCTTGAAGCCAAAGGAAAGGAAAGCAAAGCAAAATTACAGCCTCTTTTTCTGTACTCACCTCAATCCAAATTTAGCCTTGTTTCTCCTTCTTCCTGATTTTAAATACCTTTGCCTCAATCTGCAATATAATATATGATAAACATCTGTTTTTGTTTTTGTTTTTTTAAGTGTTGGGAAGACTACTAGATGAAATAAAAGTATTTTAATTCATTAAATGAGCAACAATTAAAATTTGACATTAACCTCAAAAAGGATCTTTAAAATTAGTTTAGAAGACTTTTTCCCCTAAGAAAAGTCTTTGTTGAATATGTCCACAAATTCTCTGGCAGAGTAACTGATCTAATTCAAGTCTCATTTTACATTGATTGATGGTCCAAATGTAATCTACTTTATCTGATTAATTAGCACAGCTCTTGGTTTTTACCCTAATTAAAAAATTTATATTTTGAGCAAAAAGAAAAAAACAGTTAAATACAGATGAAAGTTTTTTCTCTTAGCCTATGAAGAGATTTTAATATTAACAAGAAAATACAAAAGTTAGTGATCTCTTGAATATTATATTTAAAGCAAAGCAAACATTTTCATTGTTTACTCTGTAATGTTAGCAACAGCCTTGTAAGATAAGCCGATTTATCATATTTCTGTCTCTTAATTTTTCCAATCTACTTTTGGAAATGTCAGTATTTGAGTTAATTTTTAAAAGGGCACAGAAAGCCAATTTCAGTTTCTTTCTCTAAGACAAAATTTTACTAAGACATGAGGCATTTTAATTACTCCCAGCTCAAAACTTGCATTTTTTCTAAAATCATCTTCAAACCTTGAAAACATGAGTATTTTTTTTTTACCTCAACATTGTCATTTTCCTGGAACAAAACGTAGTTCTCTTCAAGACAAAGAACTGAATCAACTATAGTTTGTAAATTAATAAACAGATAATTTTGGCTCATTTACAAAGTAACTTATTTTCTTGCATATTTTACAAATAAGTGCCAGAATTATTGAATGTTTTTACAAATAAGTGCCAGAATTACTGAATGTTTTTAAGGTTTTCTTTGGATGTCTGACATGTAAAAACGACCCTAAACTAAGAGGTTGGGACAATTCATGCAAAGGGTCCAAGTCTTCCTCATGGTCAAAAAAACTCACTGATCTTCCTAAGGCTACAGATTCCTTTCTCATTATAGGACCTATAGACCATAGCGCATGACGATCCACCTTTTCTCTCCTCCCTTATGTTTTTTTCTTTTCTATCATATTCTCACATACTAAGACCCTGTTCCTAACACATTGATAGTTTAGGTTGGATGACTGAATAAGAGCTAATGTTTACTAGGCATGTACAATATTTTAAGCATTGGTATAGCACAGTGTTCGTGACAATTTTATGAGAATGAACTACCAGTATTCATATTTTTCAGGTGCAGAAGCAGAAGCATAGAAATAGTGAGTAGTGTACAAAGCACTGTAGAACTCTGGTTCACGTCTACATATGAAACACCCCATTTTGTTGTCTTTCTTTGATTTCTGTTCTTGGATACACTGCCATTTTCAGCATTCACTTGGACACACTACAACCCCTGTTGTAGACAAAGGACACCATAGAGATGTCCCTTCAGACCCATTGCCTGAGCTTAGGCTCCCCTCTCCAACTCTTGGCTAGCTCTCCAATCTTATTTACTCTAAAGAATTTATTCATTTATTCTAAAGAATGAATGACAATTTTAATAAAAATTAATTAATACAAAAATTTATATAAAACGGCACTATATATGCATATATATCCTAGGACATAAATAGACAATTATAAACTATAGCTTATGCAGTGAAATCATGTTTCAAATTGCCCAAGGTATTGATAAAGGAGAGGCACACTACAGATTGAAAATGAGCAAGACTCTACCTACTTAAAGAATACAGTGTAAAAGTAAATTGTTCAAAACTACTAAACGACAACATTTGGAATATATAATTCACTTTCACTATGATAATTTTATCAAAAAATGAAAAATGTTAATGTTGTGGATATGGATAAACCGGGACCCTGAATTTGCTCATGGGAATTTTAAGTGGCACAGCGGTATGAAAAACCAACCTGGTGGTTCCTCAAGAAGTTAAACGAAATTTCTGCATGACTCAGCAACCCCACTGTGAGTTATTCACCCAAAGCATTGAAAACCAGTGACACACGCAAGCACACGTCATAATACCATTAAGGACGCCCGCAGGCCAGGGCTGGGATTGGTCGGGAGTAAGGGGCATCCTGGGAAGGCAAATGTCACTGTTGGAGCCCCCAGGGGGTGCTCTGTGATGCTGGGCATGTGGGGAGAGTAAGTGCAAGTCGTGATGGAGGAAGGAGCAAAGAATGGGTAGGCCAGATTGCGCTGAGCTTGGGAACTGCTCCGCCGAAGAACAATCAAGAAGAATCAGACCTCGCAACAAGGCCATTTTTCTCTTATCAGGGCCAGCAAGAGACAGAATTTGCTCGCAAGAGGAAGTTATAATTTATGCAGCCAAATCATAAGATGACATTCCATTACTTTTGACATATACTTTTTGTTAGAATTAATTCACTAAACTAGTCCACACGCCAGGGAGGGGATTTTACAAGGTTATGAATACCAGAATGTGGATAACATTGGTGGCCATCTTGGAGTTTGCCTGCCCCAGTGAAGAGGCTTCATTAAAAAATGAATTAATATTTGAAAAACGTTTTCCCCAAAATGCACGTGTTCACGGTGGAAAGATGTGGCAAGTAGAATTGTGGCTCTCCGAAGACCTTCACATCTGAATCCTTGGAACTTGTCATGCGTCCCATAGTAAGGAGGAATTAACATTGCAGACGGAATTTTAAAGTGGCTAATCATCAGAGATTAAGATTATCCACATGGGTCAACTGTATTCACAAGTGTCCTTAAAATGCAGGGGTGGGCAAAAGTAAGTTTACAATTGTGGGCACACAATATACTGAGTGTATTCTTGCATCATTATTCATTGCACTGTTTTCCATGTGAATAACTGCACACCTGCCTTTGCCCACCCTGTACTGAAGGTGGACTCAGATGGGCCAGGGTCGGAGGGGTACCGGGGAGACTCACTCGGCCTTGGTGCGCGTGATGGTGGGACGAGGCCACAGTCCAAGAGTCTGGGCAGCTTTTCGCAGCTGCAGAAGGCAAGGAATGACTCCTCTCCCAGAACCGCCGGAGGACTCCAGGCCTTCCTCTGCTTTTATCTGAGTCCCATGAGATCCGTTCTGACTCCCACAACTACAAGATAATGCAGTTTGTGGTTTTACAGAATCGAATGCATAGCATTTGTTCAGACAGCAATAAGAAATTAATACAAAGGTATTTTGCCATTTTACTATGGAGGAAAAAGCTAATAAACATTAAGTGAAGCAATATAGGCATGGATAGAGAGATATGTAGATTTATGATTAGGTAAAAGAATGTATTTGTATATGTGAGTGGGTGTATATGTGTGAGTGATTTAAGTGATTAAGGTTAGATTAGACGGAATGATTTAGGGAAATAAAATTTGTGTAGCTGTAACAATGTTGGGAAAAAAGCTCTTAAAGCACACTCTATACCAAGTGTAAGCCACAGAGTCTAATATTAAAACATTAAGATCAATGATTAACACTTTTTGTTTCTCTGAGAGAGCACTTTGACATGGTGGAAATCATATTTGCTAGATAATTCAAAATCATATCTTTGATAACATAATGAAAATTGTATCTCATAACCTCACTTCCATAGTTATACAGCTTTTTAATCCACTTATATACCTTCAACCACTCAGAGACATTTTGCACCTAAATATAGTTACTGTGTTAATGACTTCTTTGTTTTAACATGAACGCAGAAAGAAGCCTACTCTTCATTACATTTCTAATTTTCTCTATTTTTCTGGATTTTAGAACTCCTATTAAGTCATTTGTTATCACAATTCCCATTTGGCTTCAAAGACTTGTAAATGTTATGTTCAAATGTGATTTAATGTCTTAGCCTTGTTTTAAGAGGAATGTCATGTGTTATTAATAGCAAGAAGAACCCGACAGCATATATTATGCATTAGGGATTACATTTGATTTACAAAGGGCAAGAACTCTAAAGAAAATGTGTGGATTTACAACTTCGGGTTTTGGGCTATGTTTCTAAATTTATATGGTACACCAAGGGGACATTTTTAAAAATATATAACATCCATGAATTTTTAAAGAGAGGTTCTAGCACTCTCAAATTGAGCAACACTCCCTTGGGGTACTATAAAAATTAATTATAAGTACCATAATGATGAATACAATGAAACAATTTTATTGAAATTAAATGTATTGTAGAAAATTTATCTTCGATGCTGTATAGAATGACAAAAGTTCCAACTACTTTTTTTCTAATAATGCCCTTTTTATGTTAAGTTATGAATTCTAAATTTTAACACGTGATGAATCAACAGTTTTCTAAAACCATCATGGGTTAGCCAGGACTTACACTCACTCTCCTTCTGCTGTGAGATCCACTGGATTCTTAGATACAAAGAGAATCATACAATGTCAGACTCTGTTGAAACCTTAATAATTTTTCAAACCAATATTCTCATTTTCCAATTATAAAACCAGGGTGTAGAGAGATTAGGAGAGGTACTTGAATTACTAGTAGAACTGACTATATAACACTGCTGTTCCCTCCCAGACTAAGGTTCTTTCCACTCTCTATACCACGTTGTCAAACCACCACCCTGTGTGGTGGTTATTTAAAATGTTTTAAATAATTATGTTATTGTTGTTCAATTAGTTATCTGCATTTTCCCCCAACCACGCCCCCCACCCCTAGAAAACACTTTTTATAAAACAACTTTACTTTTAATTAATTTCTAATAAAGGAAAAAATAACTTGTGTATTAAATTGCTTTTAAAGAAAATCATGAAAAAAGTCAGGTGCATCGGAGTTTGCTTGGGATGATCCTAATCTGTTCCTGTGATTCCAGCCTAAATATTAGGAACTCTTACTTTCTCAGTGAAGAAGAATGTAAAGCAATCAACTGAGCGTTGGTGTGGGGTTGTGATGAAGATAAAGGAGAAAAGATACAACAGTATCTATGTATAGTATGAAGGTTCGCTTTCTAAGGGCACAAAGTAAAGCCAGCTGGCACTATTGAGCAGTCACTTGAGGTATGTTACCATTTATTTAAAATTAAGCTATTGAGACAATTCAATTTTGTAATTTTTTAGAGGTTGGTTGACTTTGCCTGTGATTAGGGTTCATCGATTAAGCGTGATGGTAAAAGAGAGGGTTAGTTGTCTGTTTGACTATAATAAACTAACCATGGGATCAAATCTGGAAAGGGAAGAAAATGTAGAAATCAGTGCAATGGATATTTAGATGATAATGATAATGGCAGATGATTTTTTCAGTAAGTAAGAAGCATGGAAGATGATGGTCCAGGGCATAAACAATGAAGTTACCAGTGACAACAGAGGTGTGACGAAAAGAACTAGTGTATGTAAACCATGTATTTTATTGAGGAACACAAGGTGTCACTGAAAAAGGAGTGGCGGAAAGGTCTATGCTTTCATTAGAACCAAGCAGAGGGGAGGTTTGGGAACACTACTGAGCCACAAAGAAAACCTCTGGTCCACACCCCAAAGCCTCCTCCTTTGGGCCCTGAGATCATAAAACTGTAAAAAAAAAAAAAAAAAAAAAAAAAAAAAAAAAAAAAAAAAAAAAAAAAAAAAAAAAAAAAAAAAAAAAAAAAAAAAAAAAAAAAAAAAAAAAAAACAAACACAGCTTCCTGTTGATAGTGCTACAGCCAGGTGACATTCTCAGTAGCAGCTGTTAATACAGGCAAGAAAGTAGAACATTCAGAGGAGAAGCTTGATAGAGCAGTTTGCTGCTAACAGATGTGGGGTTTGAAAATGGCAGAGAGCAATGTAGGAGTTGGACAGAGTAGCGGGATTCTAAAAGGCATCGAGAGAGAGACAGAGAGAGAGAGAGAAATCTTGCAACTCTACAAAGCTCTAAAAATGAGATACTACCCCTCCACCTCCACCCAGAACACTTTATTTAGTCATGCAAGACCTATTCCATGTTGCCAAACACCAAACATCATGGTATTCATTGCTAGCATAGACCCCTGGCTCTCAAAAATATCCAATTTGTTTTTCGTTTGTTTTCTAACTAAAATGCCGATTGAAATCAGTAAATCAACAGGAATAAAGCAGGAATATAAATTAGCAAATACAGCATTAAAATGAAATAGCCAGTAACCTGATGGAGGGAGAGCGAAAAAAGTAATAATAAAGAAAAGAAGGAAGTCAGGAGGGTGTGAGAGAGGGAAGGACGGAGGAAGGGAGAAATGAAGGAACAAGGTATTAAAAATAATATGCATGTCCACTGCAAATTGGCATGCTAGTTAGAAGCCCTCTTGACACCTGTGAAGTCTCCTGTGGGAGTAGTGTATTTTTGTAGCTTTATATTACAACACGTTGGCTCTTCCTTACATTCTTCTGACCTTTGAGTTGCCATGTTTACATTAAGTTTTTAGTAGACATCCAGGAACCATCTTGCACAGGAACAGGATGAAACTCCATTGAATTATGAAAATGTTCTGTATCTTATTAGGTTCCTGGTTGTGTGTATCAACAATGTACTATTAATAAATAAATATTGTGTTATACCAATTCTGAATCAATTAAGTTCATGAAAAATACTAATGCCTGCATTGGAATCTTAGAGTTTCTGATTTAAGTGGTATGGGTGGCACCTGGTATCCTGTGATTTCAAAGCTTTTCAGTTGATTCAAATTGAGAACAGCTACATTCAATGATCCCCCCCCTTGGGAATGGAAATCTCAGCCTGTCAATAAGTGAACATAGTAATCCAATTTACCAGGAGGAACACTCCATAAACACACACAGCTAGCTGGTCTACAAAATTATTGTTTTGTACCAACAATGTTGTGGTCACGAAAGCCAAGAAAAGCAGAGAAACTAGAAAGCCATACTAAGTGCATGCAAATAGTGACCCTAGTTTGGGTGTTTTTGCTGTAAAGAATAAATATTATTGGGACAATTGGAAGGCCTTTGGATGACAGGTATATGAAAATATTTATATTATTCCCACACTGTTTACTGAGCATGTTCTTTGTGGATATGAATGTATTTTTAAAAAATCTAATGAATACATAAATGTAAAGAAGTTCAATCAATCAGTTTGGAAAAAAAAAGTAATTCTGGTTTGCTTCCTTTTGTATATTCTACTTTTGAAACTTTGATCCTTTAGTCCATGTAGAAAAATTTTAAGAAACATAAAATATGTTCCTGCATTTTAAAATGTTTGTGATTAGCATTTCAAAAATGTGTAAAAATAGTGAGAATTTAAAGTTAAGTTCCACAGTTTTCTTCTCCTGTTTCTTTTCACTGCAAACAAAAAAATTAAACATGGCAAATTTGTTCCATTTTTTTCAGAGCTACTGGTTTGTTATTTTAAATTTTGACATTTCAAACTTACAGGAAATTGCAAGAGGAAGTAGAGAAAGATTTATACTCAGAAAATAAACAGCAGATTCCTTTGAGAACTAAGTTCCTCTGTGGTAATTCGTTACAGGTGGCCATAAGCCCCTTATTTCTAAATTACTGTGTATGCAGTCTTGTGTTAAGTGGAATTTTACCAACCTGAGATAATCTCCACATCTCTCTGCGTAACGCTATACTGAGAATAACTTGGACACGTCACATCATCATTTACACAAGCTCCTTCAACTGTAAAATCTGATACCTAGCCTTTTATGAGTAACTCCTAGATTTGGCCTATTATAGGTTTGTTCAAAGTGCCCCTGGAAACGCGATAGTAATTCTAAATTACCTTTTATGATGCTGTTCAATCTCACCTATTACCTCAAAAAGTCAGACTTGAACTATTTAGGAAATTAAGAGTTGAAAGCAGGTCGTCTTCTATTATAGCAATAATCATCATATCATAGCAAACATTAAGGATCTGATAAATAATCCAATGAATGAAGGAACTAGTAATTTGTTGTTGACACTGGTGTTTTTTCTTCTTACGTTTGGTGAAGTGCACTGTACTCATTTGGAGCACTGTACTCTTTTGTTTTCAATAAACCTCCTTTGTATATAAATAGTAAATCAGGTCAACTTTTAGAACCAAATATTTTTCCTGAATAATGATATAAAGTAGTTAGTTCAAGTAACAAATCCAAATTATGCAGTCTAATGGATTGTACTACATTTTTCTATTAAATGCAAACTTGTATATTTTTTAAATTTTTATTTATTGATTTGGGAGAGAGAGAGAAAGAAACAAAGATATAGAGAAACCTTGATTTTGTTGTTCCATTTATCATTTATTCATTACACATTCATTGGTTGATTCTTGTATGTGCCCTGGCTGGGGATTGAACCTACAGATTGGCATATCAGAATGACGGTCTAACCAACTGAGTGACATGGCCAGGGCTATAGTTTGTTTTCATCCGTTATTTTTATGAGTTTAATTTAGTTACTACTTAGTGCAAGCCATAAACCAAAGCCTTAGAAGATCACTATTCCTCCTTTGCCTGCCATATTAAAGTTTGCCAATATTGTTGCTTCAATATCTTTGTAATATGATTAAATTTTTACACTACATTGAACACTTCATGGCTCTTCATAATTTCAGGACAAAAACTAAATATTAAAAACAGTTGCACAAGGCCCTTCTTGATCTGTACCCACCATTTTCTCCCAGTTGTACCTCTAGCGACCAACACTTGCTACATATTAGAAGCAGTGGGTTTTTTATGATGCCTGCCTTGCATAATCTGCTTCCTATAGCGGGAAGTCAGCACCTCTCTCATCTCCCTTTCCTTCAGGTCTGCCCTTCCCCTGTGCGTGCCCCCTCATCAATCAACATACAGCTTTGCCATCTTCTCCTTTGCCTGCTTTACTTGACCCACCCGTGAAATAGGATCATCTTCTCTTTGTAAACACCGCTCTTTTAACAACTGTCGCATGGTGTTGGAATTATGTGTTTACATGCTTTCCACAGTGGTTATAGATATGGAGAGGGATCTAGATTACGTAGATAGAGATAGATGATATAGATTCCTTGAGGACAACAAATCCTTCCAATTTACCTCTGGAAAAAAAGAAAATGTCTTACCCAAGCTGTGTATTCAGAAAATAGGTTTAACCATTAATTTAGAAAATGATTATCAGAAAAACAGAAGGGGGGAGGAAAAAATACCTGAAGCCTCATTACAGTAGAATCTATAAAAAAGAGAGGAGGTAGAGAAAACGCAGTTGTTCCTATAGATACCTCTTTAGTATGGTTTTAACTCAATGTCCAGATCTTCAGGTTTTTATTTCAAGAAATTTAAAAAATGAAATTAACAGCAATAATAGTTCAATATTGAAAAGTTGTTATCATAACATAAGATGCTGCCACCGGCCATCATTCCATATATTCCGTCTATACATATGGAATATATATTCCATAGAATATGGGAATATTTTAAAACCCATATTTTCTTGAAGAGCATTACATTATCATATAAAAGGACAGTCTTGAGCAATTAAATATCTGTACAAACTTATCTAGTTTTGAAACATCACATAATTCTTTTTCTGTTCAGAAAATAGCAATATCTATAGTTAATACATATTGACCACCTATTCTGTTTTAGAGATTTGACCTTTTTTCAGCCAATTTAACCCTCAAAATAGGCATGTGGAATAGGTAGTGTTAATTATCCTCATTTAACACACGAGAAAACCCTCAGGTGGGGCGTGAAGCGCACACCCTGAGGTCGCACAGCTACCTGGCGCTGTGCCTTTGGAACCAGGCAACTCAGCTCCAGAGTGTGTCTGAAAGCCCTAAAACGAACACGAAAACTGTCAGCCCAAACATGGCTGCCTGAAGGGAACTGTGAACAGTGTAAATGAACTTCTGTCTTTATTACTTTTTAACAAATATTATCAATGGCAATATTTTTATGTTTAAACTGGACGACTTCAAGGTTTTCCACAAGGCACTAACTCTATTTCCTTTAGAATTATTAGGTTAAAAATGCACAGGTCCTCACTTTAAGAGTGTGTGTGTGTATGTGTGTGCATGCATGCGCATGTGTGAAGTTTCCACCCACTAGGTACAGTGATACTTAGCTCTAAGCAACCATATAAAATGTTTTGAGGGGGAGAATATTCTTCATTTATTTATATGGGATAAATCAAACTTAACTTTAGCATAATTTATCTCTTCTTTTTTACTGTTTCTTAAAATTTTATAGATTATTTTATGCTTATAATGTTATTTATAATGGAACCTCATCACTCTGACTATACGAAGAATGAGTTACCAGAGTTTCTGATTTAACCCTTATTGATCAAAAAGCTTTCAAAATATTTGACTCAATCAAAGGCTAGTGCACCGGAAACAAGATGTATGATTCACCTTACTAGTTAATAGAGGATGTTTAATATGTGTTATGCTCTTATACAACTTTTCACAATATCCCAAGGTTTTCTTATGCAATATGTAAGAAAATGACAGTAAAATGAATATATATGATGTCAGTTACAAAATATTCTGGTCAACTCAGGCTTTTCTTATGGATATGATTGAAATTGTTTATAATATATAGCTTTTGAGTCCAATATCACTTCAAGAATAAGATACTGAAGGAGTTCTACACAGTTTCCTCTCAGCAAGGTTTATTATGAGATGGATTTAATGTCATTGCCTTTATATTTTATACACAGATTCCAGGTTTAAAACAAAGGTAGAGCAATGAAAACTATATTTTCCCTTACTTTGGAGTTAAAAAATAGACTTCAGGGTACTATGTAAGTCAATATAGGCTGCAATAACTCCAGAATATCGGCATCTTAGAAATACCGAGTTTTATTTCTTTCCTACACTCTGTAGACATCCATTATTGGAACTTCCCCTTGAGTGTTTCTGCCAGAAAGTACCACACATCACTGTCACTCAGGTTTTAGTGGGCACAGCATGTCGTTTGAACCCACATTGTCAAGGTGACTGTAACGATCCAGTGTGCACAGAAACAGAGGACAGACATTGGCAAAGGTACTGAAATGGTAGGAGGAGACAGTTGGGCCATCTTCTCAGGTTTATCCTGTTCAGTCTATTTCACAATTTTTGGTACTTCCTTGATTTTGTTTTCTACATATTATTCCTTTTCCTTTCTAAAATATGTATTGTGGTTAGTAATACGTTGTTGCACTGTACTATTGCACGTCCATTTCTCCTCTTCTATTTCCTGGACTGCTCATTACTTTTTGAAGACCTAGGAGAAGCCCTGTTGTGTTACATTTATTTATAGCAGATAGGGGATTTTATTTGATTTAATATTTTAAAACAATTCTGTGCTGCTCCATATGAATTCAAATTAATTAAACTAATGTTTTAATGGCAATTATTGGCTGTTATTATTTAAAGGAAAAGATATTAAAGACTGGCACATCAGCTGAAATGTCTAGTAGTATAAGAAGAATGATCGTACTAAGACCGTAAAGGGGTCCTCACAGCAGGAAGAGGCGGGTATAACATCAAAAGATGCTGAGAGCAAGAAAGGACTCTAACTCTTGCTAGAGTTAAATCTTGAGGTACAAGGAAGAAAAAATCCGGGAAGTGTCAGACAGTATTCAAAGCAT
Organism: Anoura caudifer; assembly: GCA_004027475.1. NCBI lineage: Eukaryota > Metazoa > Chordata > Mammalia > Chiroptera > Phyllostomidae > Anoura > Anoura caudifer. The sequence continues at coordinate 313,120 of PVKU01001161.1, forward strand.
CCGAGTAAATATGAGGACTATGCTTCAGCATCGTCATCTTCCTCCACATTCTCTCCGGAACTTGAGACCCGGAGGCTTTATTGTTTTGTATTCTTCTCACATAAGCGCCGATCGGTAGCAATATCAAGAGAAATTTTGGGGTTTAAGATGCTTCAGTGTTACATCAGATACAAGGCTTAAAAACATAAATCTAGTTTTATAAAGGAAGTTGTGCATCATTTCAGTTACATCAAGCAACTGCATTGTTGTTTACAATGAGGCCTGTGCCAATGTGCTTTACAAAAATTGTGTAATCCACTTAACTCTGTGAGAGATATCAAAGTTACTTGCTCAGCCAGAGCAATCTTCACACAGTGCGCAGTTGCTATAAATGAGAAGCAATGAAAAAATAAAATAAACTTTTCAGTTTTAAGAAGATGATTATAAACGTCCCTATGAGACTCTTAAACACACTCACCATTTCAAATAGTTTTGCATTATTCCCTGTGCATCATGAATATTATATTAATGGCTACAGGGTTTCAAATGTATTATGCAGGGCCAAGAATACAACATAAAAAATGAAAATGCAACAATTAAAGAAAACAATATATTTAAATCATTTCTATTACAATATTGCTTTGCTTAATTTCATTAAAACTCAAGTCATGCTCCTAGCTATAAACCAAAAACAGTATTATTTATTTAAGTATGACAGTATGTCTTCTAAATAAAATTGTATTGAAGAATTAATGCTTATCTTGAGCTGATTGCAAGAACACATTTTATTTTGAGCTATCGTTGTAGTGCTAGTAGGTACAAAACAAAGTGGTTTGAAAATTAAAATCTATTATAACTTTGTAGCATATTATTAATAAAGGTGATTACATTTGTATGTATAGTTAAGCCTTAATACAAAATTTTTATTTTAGAGTTTATGTCATGAATTTGAAGTGTTGATAAGATTGCCTATAACAATACAATTAGATGTATCAGGACATTTATCTTCCCATGCAGATCCACACATGCTTATCCTTTCAAATCCCTGAGTGTTAAAATAAGAATATAGTGTATTTGAGTAATAATTTACTGCCACCTAAAAGCAATTGTCAAATATTAAATACATAGAACAATTTAAATATATGTATATAATATATATTTCAAGATCAAATATATATAGGTCTTTCCAGAAAGTATCCATCCATATAATATGAAAAATGGAGACATTTCTTGAAGAAGATACAAGGTACAAAAAACATTGTATGTAGGACAATGATACCTCAGTTTCCTTCAAAGTAGGCACCTTGGGACCTCACACAGTTCTCCCAGTCACCATCAGCTGCCCCATCCTACTTTCCTGAATCTTATTGATGGTCTGAAATCTCTTCTCTTTCAAAAGTGATCTTAGTTTCGGGAAAAGCCAGAAGTCGCAGGGCACCAAATATGGGCTGGGGGCGGGGGGGGGGGCGAGTCACCTGGGTGACTTTCTGTTTTGCCAAAAAACTCTGCATGAGATGTGACGTATGAGCAGGCACGCTGTTGTGATGAAGCTGCCAGTCGCCAGTTGCCCATAGCTGCAGCCTCTGAATCATCCGAATAGTTTCTGTGGAGGAATGCTTAAGCTTAATGTGAAATTAGATGCAGATTAGATGCAGATTCATTGCTCTACCTGCTCAGTCATTTTTATTACGACAGCCACACAATGAACATGCTCACTCAACAGCATCTGCCACCCCCACTGACTAGTACAGTGAAGTCATCATTGTTCACGCGTGTGTGAGGAGAGAGGACTGGAATGCACATGCATGAACAATGATGAAAATACATAACATTTTCAGACAGTATATCAGAAACAAAATGTTTTATTTGTATTCTAAAGAAAGTGTAATTTTGTCATTAACTCTACTTTTTATTGAAACTATTTTATATATTTGCTTTAAAAAATTTCCTATGAAACCATTTGTTAATTATATACTTAATTTAATAAAATACTTAGCCACAAAAAAAGAATCTGTTCTTAAACTTATCTAAGTTAAATTTAAAACATATAATTTCTCTAACAGATTCCATGAGCATCTTAATTTACTATACGTAAATTGTATTAATAAGGCAAGGCATGCATTATAATATTAATAACTATAATATTAATTTTTATTTAAAAATAAAAACAACCTCCAAAAGGCCCACCTACCAAAATTTACTTCATTATGTATATTGGAAAAATTAACTTTTATAATCTTATGCAATCCAAAGAGATTATTCAAGAGAAGATGGAATTGGCATGAAGCCCAGTAATAAGCATATTAACGTGTTGGTGTGAAAGAACACTGAATTCTGAGAGAAACACTACATGCCTCATCCAAACCTCTCAGAGCTCTATTTTCAAGCTCGGTATCTTCAAATGAAAAGCTTAAAATCACCTGAAGAATGTATAAAAGGCACTGGAAACACCTAGAGAAAGGGCATCTTTTGCTAAAACTTCCCAGTTTAACTACTTGTTGGGGAAGTAACTCTTCGTACCTATCTGGTTGTCGTCTTGTCCTCAGTATTCACTCAGGGACTATTCTTCTCAGTGCTTTTGTCCTCAGTATCGAACCTCAAGGCCTGGATTCTCAGCTGCCTCAGCTTTAGCTCCCTTCTCTTGAAAGATGGCATTTTCAAACCAACACAGAAGATAAACACTCTGAAGGCATGACAAACAAATGGCCCTAATATAATGTCTATATTTTAGATTGAATTACCTAGAGTACGTTTTCTTTGAATAAATTATCTTATTTGTACTCCGGTTTCCACAAACTGAAATCAAAAATGATTTTACCTTCTTATGGAAGTTTAGCTTCTATAATATATAATACTCATGAATTGAATCAGTCTAGGAAATATCTTCTGACAGTTTAGAAAGAATGAAAATCAGTAAAAGCATTTTAAAAAGTGGTATTGATAATAGTTACTAGATATTTATTTGACATAAGGTAATAGTTGCTATTAAAAATACACAGATGATGTGTTTTTTATGAAAAAATAGTATTATGTACCTCCCAACTGAAAATTCAGTATACTTCATGTAATAATAAGTTCTTGTAATAAATTCTAAGACTTCCTTCAGTAAAAACATTTATTCACTTTTAGTACAGCGTTTTATAGTTGTGAATTCCTGTTTCATGGAACAGGTATAGACAAGTTTTGGCTAGAAATGATGATGCATGTACTCAACAATGGCTACTACCAACGGACAACATAAATCGGAACTACCCAATTTCAACATGTAACCCAGGGAAAGGTGAAGATTGCCACGATAATTTTCTAGAGTTTACAAATATAACAAAAGGAGTCTTTCCATAAAATTGATGAAGAAATGTAAAGAACTATGTTTTTCTTGTAGAAGGAAAGGACACAAAGCATAAGTCAAGACTCATTTAACACAAATCTTTGCCCCTGTTGGGTGTTTAAAAAACACACATTTTATCTGAATAATATTTTCTGGAGTTAATATAAGGTCTTAAAAAAGGAGGTAAGTTTACTATCTTAGTGTTTATAGGGAAACAAATATATATGATTTTATTGGATGTTTATTATATTTTTTGGAGCAACAATGGAGATAGACTGAAAAGTGTGAACAAAAACTAAAGGCTATGAAAAAGCAGAAATTATTTGGCCAAAGTGTACGACAAAATGGAACTGGTCGTGGATACCTGGAGAGTTATTGAAGCTCTCAGATCACATAAGGTCTTGTTTACCATCAAAGGTCTCTGTTCTCATCCTCAAGGCCGCGAGAAGAAACTCAGAAGTAACAGAAGCACATGATCACGATCATATTGATTTGCAGAGCGATGAATCTGACAGCCTCAGTAGTGCACTGTAGTGCGCAAGGGTTACCACAGAGACAGAAACTGTAGTTTGGGAGTCTGTTGAAACAGTGACCCTGAGCGAGGAGTGATAAAGAAGCCAGGTCCAGCTGCCTGCCGCTAGAAAGTTAATAATCCAGAGACAAGGGTTGGTGAAAAGAAAATAGTTTTATTCAAGAGCTGGCAGCCTGAGAGGATGGTGGAGTAACTTCAAAAAGACCAACTTACTAACTATTAGACAAGGGCAGGATTTTTTATGAGAAGGGAAGGGGAGGAAAAATAAACAGAGCAAAGGAATTGAAAGGAGGGTGTTAAAAATTCTTTGTTGAGGGGACTACGTGCAAGTCAGCACAGTCTGTTCAGATAACTGGACGGAGTTCAGCAAAGCTCCCAGAGCCAGAAAGTTCGGAGGTTGGCATCTTCTCATTTTGATGTTAGTTCCTAGAATTCTTAAGCAAACAGGTTGTTTATCTGCAGTTACATATTAGCTAACAAGTCAATATTTAACAAAACAATAACAAAAGAATGGTGGGGTGGGTTACAAGAGCAGGAGAAGTCCTAGTTCTGGTTTAGTGAATACATGGATGATAGTCCCATTGATGAAGATAAAGTTAGGTTGAGCAGATATTAGGTGAGGGGGAGAATGATATTTATAAGGCCAGGTTTAACTTTCAGTATCTTGTGAAAAAATATAAATATGACATGTCATTAGATATATATAAATGTCTTGAAAGCAAGGTGAGAAATATAGTGTGGAGTTACAATATTAAGAATCACTAATAAACAGGCAGCATATCCTGCACAGATGCAAAGCTAGCGGAGGCATGGGGATATTGGGAAGGAGCCATCAGACAGATAACCACAGCAGAGAGATACGAAGAACAGAGAAGAGTTACAAAGGATGTGTTGTGCAGGCAGCACAACAATGGGATCAAGGATGCTGTATCCCCAAAGGATCGGTTGAATTCAGCAGTTGGGGACTCAGTGTAACTTTGCATAGAGTCTGGTTTTAACGTAAAGGAGCTATAACTCAAAATTAGAAATATTAACTTAGAAGAAATTTACCGCAAAGAACTTCTTGTTCAAGCCTTCATTTTATAGATTAGGAAACTGACAGATGGTGATAATGAGAGAAATTGAACATACACGGATCTTAAATTTCCTTTATTAGATTACCCTTCTTAACTAATAATTTAATATATTTTAAAACAGGCTATAACCTAGTATTAAAATGTGCAAGAAATCTGTGTGTTTTTAATTTTGTTCACTGACATAGAGATTTATCTGAACTCTGTAATAATAATTGGATTTAATTACAACAGTTTGTTCACATTTTCCAAAATGTATTCAAATAAGTAATTGAACTTAATTTGTTTCACACTTTAATATTATGATGACACCTCTGTTGCATAATTATTAATAAAAATTATAATTTATCATTGCATTTATGAATTCTTGTTTCAACTAAATATACAAACACAAATAAAAAAGGATAAATCACCATTACTGACTTATATCTGGACTTTATTTTTTGTATTATTGTCTACACAAAGTGATTTTATTGTAGTGGAAAGTAGAAATTATAATTTTAAAAAGAATGAATAGTCCTTCCCTGGAGTAGCCAAAAAAAGGCAATTCATGGGTGACTACTGTAAATTGCTTTGTACAGTAAAATATGTTGATTCACTGATGCTGTGCCAAGACTGAGGACCTACAGCAGTAAAATGCCAGGAAGAGTAGAGTGATACACTGTAAGGGGAACAAGTTCAGTAGTAAAATAGAAAGAAGGAAAGCACTAATATATTCGGTGGTGTAAGACTTCGGACCTGATGGAATATTTCAAAAGTAGCATGATAATATCAATAATAAAGCACTGTGCTGTATCAAACGTATCAAACAGGACTCTCAGCCAAAAACAAAAGGAGGAAAGGGATCCCTAATAAGCAGATCAAAACCAGAAAAGGCTTACAGTTATGGGAATTGAGAACGAAGAAAGAAACTGAACAAGACTGACAGCTAAGGGATAATGAGAGGTGGAAAAGTTGAGATGTAGTGAAGAGGTCAAGCAACAAGCTAACAGGACAGAAGGGAGAACACCCATTGCAAAGTGATCAAGGGGCAGCACCTGTGTGGTGACAGGCAAGAATGACAGAGTAAGTCAACCAGAGGCTGGGTGGGGGCGGGGATGGGGGGGAGCCATCAACAGGAAGCAGTGGTTGGTACAGGAGGGGAGATCTTTTGCTTAAATAAACCAATCTTCCAGGAATAGGGGAAAAACAATATTACTGATTTCCTGAGGGTTTACTCTAATTAGACAATAAATTTGGAATCAGATTTCAATACAATGCACATTCAGGAAATATACTTATGGGCATACTCGGCATTTTAGTGAATGCATATGGAATATCTTGATATGTTTATTTTACTAAACTCTACTAAGGAAGCCATGAGTTTCATGGTAATACAAGAGGAAACTTAAAATTTGTAAGCACATAGAAATAGTTAGGCGTAGTAGAGAATGAACACTAAATCAGTTTAATTTCCCAAAGTAAAATAGTTTTCACAGCACTACCAAATTAAATCTGAACTCAGGAGGTCAATTCAATTAGATGAGTCTGCTTCTTGTTCTGCGAGGAGGTTATGGATGGCACCTCAGACCCTGGATGACTCCAATTCATTTGATTGAGGTGACTACTTTATTCTTGCGGAAATTCTCTCTTTCCACGGCTTGTGTGACATTGACACTGTTTTTGTTTTTGTTTTTTAATTTCTCTTGCTCCTTTCCATTCCTCTAAATCTTCCCTCCCTCCCCCCTCCCCCGCCCCCTTCTCTCTCCGGATTTTCAGTGCAGCAGCTGCCTCTCTTTAGAGTCTTTGCCCTTCACGCTTGCCTACTTTGAGGAATGCAATACTTAGTCTAGGAAAATAACTCAAAATCTGCATCACTAGCTATGAACTTTCCCACTGGTGGAAAATTTTACTTTTACGCTTGGCCGTCTTGCTGGTCACAGAATAGCTAATTCTGAACTTATTTACTTCATTTTTTAAAAATTCTATCTTTTTCTATTTTTACTCTCCCTTCTTCCCTTCTGTTAATGATATCAGTGTCATCGCAATTGACCAGACTTGACACCTTGGAAAAATTTTCTCTTCACCTTACCTCTCACAAGTCTTGGTTTTAAAGCCCTTAAGTACTACTCAGTGACGTTCAATGTGATCCATCCATTCATTCATTCAACAAAATTCAATCTAATGTTTTCCAAGTACTTTGGCAACAGCTGGGGTATGGCAGCAAATGTACCACCCACACCCCTTACCTTGTAAATTTTCTAGGGTTGGAAGATAGAGAATAAGACATAGTAATTTACATAGTAAGCCACTGATTTCAAAACTCTGTTTATAGAAAATTCTTGTTTAAAACAAGTTTTACCTAGAGTTGCCATTTTTAAATTTCTTGAATGTATTAAATGATATCACTTAAAATATTGTAACAGCATAATCAATAAAATATAATTTAAAAAATATTCTATCAATCAGTAAATATGACTGAGCACTTGAAGGGTGGATTTTATGATATGTTCTCTATGATACAAGTTTGGGAGTCTATGTTACTCTCCAAAAATCCCTAAAATGGATTTTTTTTAAACAGAATCCTTTTAAAATGAGTTTATGCCACAAGTGTTTATAGTCAGCCATGCTTTCTAAATATCATTTGTGTTGTTTTCACTTTCTCCTCAGTAAAACAAAAAAAAAATGAAAGAAAAGCAAAACAACACTTGCAACTTCAATACTCAGGGAAACGTTTTGAGTTTGGAATGCGTCATGTTTGAGACTAAGCAATCTGTAAGTCATTAAGCTCTCCTGTGGGCAGCACTTTGAACCTATGCATCTGTGGTAGTAACTCACATCTTGCCTCGTGCAGGTCTTTCCACCCACGTGTTTTGTGGGCATCATAATGGGGCACGGTAGTCGAATACAGTTCTGCTCTTCCTGTCTGTGTTTTTCTTAAAACCCCTCATCTCAACTGTCATTATGCCCTCCTAAAGTTTCTTTCTGCTGTATTGCTCCAGTCCATTTTGGTGTTAGATCTGAATTTATCGCATTATAAAAGTAAATTTTGTTCAATGGCCATTTAGAATTTACAATAAATGAATAAATAAGTATGTGACTACTCAGATGTCATTCAGAATTTTTATCAATGTCAGAAACATTTTGCAGATGTGTTCTAAAAATTAAATATAACTTAAGTATATCTATTTACTAGAAAATGAAGATCCTGCCACTAAAAATATTGATAACTGTCTTTCCTTTCTATCTCTGTCTGTCTCTTTTCCATCTCTCTCTCTCTCTCTCTCTCTCTCTCTCTCTCTCTCACACACACACACACACACACACACACACACACACACCTCTACCTGTCTCAGAGAGGAAAAACTACCTTCTATTTGTCTGACCAGATTGGTAACCTGTCATAACAAACATGTTGAATATTTTAATTAGCTTCACAAGAATTGCATAACTTATCCCAAACAAAACTTACTAATAACTTTCAGTGCAGGCAACCACTATGCCTATTCTCTTACTAGAGAAGCCTGAGAACTACAGATGCAGCTTCTGATGAAGAAAAAAAAGTATCTCTTTTTGCCTCTCACCGTAGACCAGGTTTGGTTCAGGGTTAACAGGCAGGATGCTTGATCAATGCAGGAGGAAACACTACTCTTGCAGAGAAAGCCATTTCAGTTATTGATTATCTCCATCTCATACCTCATTAATTACACAGATTAGATTATGTTTTCCAGCTAGCCATGTCCCCATTAATACATAAATCTCCTTCTTATTTATAACAGTGGTGTGAGAGTGTAGAATCCTGTTGGTAACATTTGATGCATGAGCGAAAATACCTAGGGTGTGTCGCAGATCGGAGCCTTTGGCCCCTGTAACAGTAGTCAAAAGGTTGGAACCGGAAAGCACCAAAAGGAGTCACACTTGCCCCTACATCCCACAGCCCCTGCCATCCCACATTGTCTTATGCATGGTAGCTTCCCATTTGTTAGTTCACCCCCTGAATTCTGAAGTCAGGTCCATTTGAGAGCCCTTTAAAACTAAGCAAGCCACTCTCTTCCAAAGCTATTTTTTTTCCACTTGTGCTCAGAATATCAATCTACCACATTTTTTTTAGATTTTATTTATTTTTAGAAAGAGGGGAGGGGAAAGAAACATTGGTCTGCGAGACAAATATTGACTGCCCCCAGCCAAGGAAGTGGCCTGCAACTCAGGCACCTGCCCTGACCAGGAACCTATCTGGCGACCCTTCAGTCTGAAGGATGATGCCCAACCCACTGAGCGACACCAGTCAGGGCTAACCTACCTTCTTTTTTTTTTTGTATTGAAAAAAGCTTGCTTTGCTTTGATCATTCCCCTTGTCCTAAAAGCTTACTCGAACCTCACTTATTTTCATATAGTCATCCCTTAATGCGAGAGTGAAATTAATGGCTCAAATCAGGGTGAAAGTCAGGAAAGGCAACTAATTAATGTTCATGATGAGAATCTAAGTTTTCAAGAAATGATTCATGCGTATCCAATATACAGTATTTAAGAAAGCACAGATTCTTTCAATTGGAAATAGTGAGAGAGTATTTGAACAATTCTACATACAATTAAAGAAAAATACATTTATGTATAAAACTTTATTCCTTGTATAAATGTAACTTGTTAGGGCTTGGAAAGAACATTAGTTGATTTCATCTTTCAGTGGCAAAGAAAGTGAGGTCTGTAAGAGACAATCAAATTGCTCAGTTCATTGCTATAGGGGGTGGCAGAGTGAGCATTATAAGCCATATCCTCTCAATGATTAGCAAGTTTTAATTGATTACTTGTTATATTCAAGTAATAGGCAGAATAGTCAAATACTCAAAACAAGCCAGACTAATGAACCATTTTCTCCACTGAAACAGCCAGCCCGCCGTGAACACTGAAGCGAACTGGTTCAGTACTCGCTCTGCATTCCCTACTGTTTCCAGCCTCATTTGCAGCGTGAAACTGCTTTATGATTGCCCTTCCTGCCTAATATTTTAATGCCCCCTAATTAAATATGGATAAACTTAGATGAATGCGATAGTACCATAGTACATTTGCCTCATAAAAATCAGAATTTTTTTTTAAAGTGTGGTCTTATTTTTTTTAAATAAGATTCATTCTGGCATATGGCTCCTTATTATGTTGTGAAACTGCTCTTTGTTATGAATGCTCAATAGGTAACGTTCATCATTTTAATAGTTTAAACATGTAAGGAGTATGTCAAATTATAAACCATTCAAGTTTTTTTACTCTCCATCAGTTTATTTACTTTTAATTTATGGAAAAAGCATTCTTTCTCCAGTGTTTTCTCACTTTATATATGTTTAGTGTTAAATACTGTTTGGAGAGCCCTGCTTATTCTTTTATTTAAGATTATTAAGAACTTGAAACCAAGAAACTTTCATTAATGTTATATTTCTCTATAAATCTGCGTATTTCTGATAAAATAAACTGCTGATACTGTGGAGGTATATATTCTCCTCTTCATCTTAAAAAGACGAAGAAGAGAACAGTGTATCACAAAACCATCCATCTATAGAACAAAATCTTGGAATTCTCCCTGTAGCATCAGTCTGCTCTGGTTAATTTAGTTGGTTGGTAGTAAATGACTTGACGGCTGACCTAATCTCTAAATATTGCTCTGTGAAATGTTCTATATCTTGTGTCTTCTAGTTACTTTTGTGGAGTCGATTTTTCTCTACTCAACTGCAAACCTAGTTTTGTATTCCCTTGTTACTTTCCTTAGCAGAGCAAACACTGTATCATTTTTTTTTTAACTGTAATAGTTGACTGCCGCCCTCCAGCCCTTAACCACCACAATTCCCCTTGGTTTTCAAATGAAAAGATTGGAAATGCACATCCTGCAACTTTCACGAATTCATTGAACCTGAAAAGCTAAGAAAAGCTCGTTAAATGCTGGAGCAGCACACTAGAAAATGTCGGAAGCATTCAGGGATACAGGAGAGTTAACGACCTTACTGGGTAAAGAAAAGGAATGAAAGTCAAAGAACAGGAAGGAGGCCTAAAACAGAGTGGAAACTGGGTAACAGGTGTACTTGACAAGTATAAACTAAAATGTGGCTTTAACATCTAGCTTTAAAATATGTACATGTAGACATGGGAGGGAGATGGCTTGCTTTTATTTTTAAATATTTTTAACAATACAATGTGTTAGACTAGGTTCTACATTTCACACTTTTTATTATGGTTTTGGGTGTGAACATTTACTTCCAAATAACTCATTTACTTTATTCTATTTTTTGAAAATTTCATGAGTAATTGAGATTTCAGAAAATGAATGAGAAAAGAAGACAGCTTAGTAATTTTCTTCAGTAAAATATTTTAAACTTAAAAGACTGGAAGATGAATTGTGAAGTGAATCCTAAATGAAGCACAAACATTTTAAATTGGTTCAAAGCCAAGAAAGTACTTTATTTAGAATTCCTATTACAATATATGCAGGTTTTTCTGACATGTGTCACATTTTATTTTGTATATTATTTTGTGTCTTAACTTTAAAACCTAAACTCTTTGAGTAGAGGATTAATACTTGGTTTCTCTTTTCTACCTCTGTAGCATTTACCATAGCACTTTATCAATATTACTATGACAAATAGAATGAGAAAAGGTAGGAAAAATGGGGAGAACAAAGAAAATCATGTTGTTTAGACAATGATATGAAAGTATAGTGAAAGAGAGGTTAAAATGACGCACAAATCGAGGCAGGAACAACAGAAATGTTTCAGAAGCTCAGGAGGGCCACTCAAGCAAACATCCTATTTGTGTGATATCATATTTTCAGTGTCTCTTTGAGAGATACCAGAAATATACATTCTGATGTTTCAGAAATCTAATTATCAAAGAAGAACTCAGGTGACCTTATGCCAGACCCTTCAGAAGACTCACCAAACTGTGAGCCAGAAGCAAATCCAGGTGGCAGTATGCGTGTTAGGAACTTCATACAACTTCATAGTTGGGATATTCAAATTGTAAGACATAATCGGATTAAAATTGTAAGGTTTTTCTTCATTCCTATTGCTGAATAAAATTAGTGACCAAAGATACATCATACTTCACTTTTATAATGTGGACTTAATTTTGAAATAACAAACATGATCTATGTCTTCAATGATAAATAAACTGATTGTTTTAAAAATTGTAGTAACTAATATCTACTTGAAGAGAAGCAGCTTGAAGTGTTTTCTTTTCACTTTGAAATTAAGTGGGCACACACACACAGAGTCATAACAGCAAAGCTAGAATATTCCATAGAACCTCACAGTGTGAGGATAGGTATGCATTAAGATACATTGTCATGTCCAACATTGTATATTATAACAGTCAGATATTTGTCATGGGAGTAAGAAAATAAAGGCTAAAAATAATCAATCATAGATTAAGGCAACATCATCATAACTGTATTTAATTCATAAATTTTGGGGCTTTAAAAAGAGTTATGCTATATAAATAATATTCATTATTTTAGTGATTTAAATATATACAGAGTTTGTGTTGAGCTGAGTTAGAGCTCATCAGATTCATTTACTGTGTATCTCCATTGTTTTCACTTTCAAAAATTTATAGAGTATTCTTTTGTCTAGGTGGTTTTATGCTTTATCATTTTAAATATTATATGTAGAATGGAGATTCATATTATTTTCTTAATAATTACTAAGTCTGTAAAACAAATAATCTTTCTTTCATGTTACCTCTTTCAGCAAATTTATGTACTTCAATAATATGATGAAATTTTAAGAAGCTGTTCTCGAAGGGTAAGAGTGGCTTATCACTAAAGCATCCACCTGGGGCATAGCATTTTGAGCTCACCGCAAAGAGATGGTCAGTGGAATAAAGAATTACCTCATGTCAGTGTTTACTGATGAAAGATTACATTATAGGACATTAAAGCATTTTCTTTATTAATAGACTTTACTTATTGTTGAAGTTTTGGGTTTCCAGAAAAATTGCGCAGAAAACAAAAGAAGTTCCTAGCCCCCCTAACCCCACTGCAGAGGCAATCCTATTGTGTGGTCTTTATAGTGTGGTGCATTTGTTACAAGTGACAAGCAAATGTGAATACGGTGCTGTTAAATAAAGTCCGTAATTTACAGCAGGGTTCACTCTTTGTCATGTATCATTCTGTGGGTTTTGACAAATGTATAACGTCATGTCATAAATCCACACATTAACCATTACAGGGCCATACAGCACAGTTTCACTGCCCTAAATGTCCTGTGCTCTCCACCCATTCATCTGTCCCTTGCTCCTTACGATGTTCCCCCTCCTCAAACCTCTGGCAATCACTGATCTTTTTACTCTCTCTATAGTTTTACCTTTTCCAGAATGCCATGTGGTTGGAATCATAGAGTAAATTACCTCTTAATATCGGCTTTTCTTCAGTTACTAACATGCTTTTAAGGCCCCACCATATTGTTTTGTGACTTTGCCACTGTATGGATGCAGCCCCTTTTGTTTATCCATTCATGTATGGAAGGCCATCGTGGTCGCTTCCAAGTTTTAGCAACTATGAATAAAGACGATAAACATTCATGTGCAGGTTTTTGTGTGGACAAAGTATTTAATTCATTCGGACAAATACCTAGAAACAAGATTGCTAGAATACATGGAAAGCCTATGCATAGCTATTTAGGAAACTGGCAAAATTAGGAAACCATCTTTTAAAGTGGCTGTTTCAGATTTCACATTTTCACCACCATTGCATGAGAGTTCCTGTTGTTTCACATCCTCGCCAGCATTTGCTGTTGCAGTGTTCCAGTTTTGGCCCCTCTGATAGGCTTGTAGTGGTATCTCATTGTTTTCATTTGCCATACCCTGGTAACACACTGTATTGAGTGGCTGTTTGGATATTAATTTATAATTTGAATATATTATTTGGTGTGGTATCTATTCACATTTTTGCCTGCATTTTAACTGGGTTGTTTATGTTCTTTCTTTTTAAGATTTTACTTATTATTTTTAGAGAGAGGGTAAGGAGAGAGGAAGAGAGGGAAATAAACATTGATGTGCAAGAGAAACATCATTTGGTTGCCTCTCATGTATCCCCAACTAGGGACCTGACCTGTAGCCCAGGCAGGTGCCCTGACCGGGAATCGAACCAGCACCATTTTGGTTCACAGTCCAGTGCTCAACTCACTGAGCTGCACCAGCCACAGCTGTTTATTTTCTTTCTTTCTTTTTTTTTTTAATTTTAAGTGTTCTTTCTAGATTAGGTACTAGTCTTTGGTCAGACAAATGTTTTGCAACCATTTTCTTCCAATCATTTTCTTGTCTTTTCACTTTCTTATCAGTATCTTTCACACTTTTAATTAAGTCCAATTTATCATTTTTTCTGTCACAGATCATGCTTTTGATATTGTATCTAAAAAGTCATCATGAAGCTCAAGGTCAGCTAGGTCATTTCTTATATTATTTCCTAGAAGTTTCGTAGTTTCATGTTTTACATTTAGGCATGCATCCACTTTGAGTTAAGTAAGATTTGTGAAAAGCATCACATCTGAGTTTAGTTTTTCTTTTTTCATGCGGATGTCCAACTGTAGCAGTGACATATGTTGAAGCTTATCTTATATACTTTAAATTACTTTTGCTTCTTTTTCAAAGATCAGTTGACAACATTTGTGTGGGTCTCATTTTGAGTTCTCTGTTCTGTTCCATTTACCTGCTCATCTATTCCACCCAACACCACACTGTCTTCATTATAAGAACGTTATAGTAAGTCTTGATGAAAGCATGAACATTGTGTGTTTCTTTTTTTTACTAAAAGAAACAAATTTAAAAAAGAAAAAGTTTGTATCTTAGAATGTAGGGTATATATTAATTAAATTCAGAGGCTGAGGTATTATTATTGTGTCCATTCACTTGTCTATTAACTCCCCCAGTATCTTTGTGCTTTGGTCATTTTAGTGGCTTTCATTTGATCTCATTTTTAAAGTCTTATTTTTATAGCCTTATTTTATGAGAAGAAAAAAACAATTATCACCAATAACCACATATAATTATGTACAATTTTGAATTTACTCTTAATAGAAACTAATGTATGTTTGATTTAGGGCGTCATGGTGGACTGGGGTATGCACATTACACATACACATAGTTCTCCAGGCCAAACAAAGTGGAGTTAAGGAAGAAAAAAAACTGACAGGATGAGGAAACTGATTGTTGCTGTTTCCAAGTAATTGCAACTATTCAGTAGAAATGTGATGAAGGAAAGTGATTCATAGATCATGAACTATCTTCTTGAACAAAATGGCAGATTACACAATAAGACAGAGTTTAATGGATCATTTGAGAACCTATAATTATAGTGACTCTTAATATTTTAAATATACGGGTGGTTTATGGTAGATTGTATATGAAAAGAAAACACAATTTAAAGGAGATAAATCTAAGAAACAAAACAAGTGAAAAAAGCCTGCATGGACATGTCAGTAGTGGAAAATCAGTTAAAGGCTGTGGCCTAAATGGGTATAGCACTGATCAGATGATCTCTGCTCACTCACACAGAATCATGCTCTCTCCTTCCCACATTGCATGGTTTGATAAAGTTACATAGAATTTCACAACAGATTTGCTGCTCTTATGATTAGGACATTCATGATTCAATTGTAAAATATGGTATGTCAAAGAAGTAATTCGTTGAAAAAAACCTATGACCAGTGTGCCAGTTCTGTATTATAAGCTATTAATGTCAGATCAAGTATCAGATATGATACAGACACACTTTCACTCTGACCTTTCCACTGTCCACTAGTCATGTGTCCAAAGCACCCACCTTTAGAAAAATGTAGTAGACAATTATCAATAAAACTATTTTGTTAATTGTCTCCAGACTTTCATTTTTATTATAGCAATTCCAACATAGCCTTGTCTTCAAGGAAAACTGTCTGCTAATTTTATATATGTTATATATTTTCTAAGAACAAAATATTTGTATGCACATAGAATCATTCCTGGGCAAAACAAATTTATTCATGAGGAAACTTTTGAATCATGTTCAAGCATTTTAATTTAGGCATGAAAACGCCACTTTTAAATAACTTTAAGCCTAACTTTTTTGTGACTGGCTGTACTATTTCATTTTGAGGATGAATAATTTGAATAAACAAAGCAACATAGAAGTGCCTGGGGTGTGAACAAAAAGTGAAGAATTTTACATATATCCATAACTCCTTCAACACACAACAAGATGAGGATATGAATAAAGGTAGCACATGCCTTAAGTCTTAGAATATAGTCCCCCTGGCTGGTGTGGTTCAGTGAGCTGAGTGCTGCCTGCCAACCAAAGGGTCACCAGTTTGATTCCAGTCAGGGTACAAGCCTGGGTTGTGGGCCAGCTCCCCATTTGGGGGTGCACAAGAGGCAACCACACATTGATGTATCTCTCTTCCTCTTTCTGCTTGCCTTCCCCTGTCTCTGCAAATAAATAAATACCTAAAAAAAGAAGAATATAGTGTAGGATGGTACAATAATGTGTTAGGAAAATTATGTCTACTCCCCACTCCTCCAGAGCATACTATGTAACCTTGAGTGTTATTTAGCTCTCAGATTCTCAATTCCTTTATCTGCAAAATAAAAAGTTTAGCGTAGCTAATTTCAAAGTCCATGAGAGTCTTAAAAATCAGCCCACCATTAGAGACCCATACTTATGCCAAGAACATGCTATTTATGGATTTGTTTCATCCTGAAACAAAATAATCTAGTACTTTTTAAATGATTTATTTTCCAGGGACCGTGCTGTGGAGTGATCATTTTATAGATGAAGTCCAATAGGTTAATTTTATACCCTAAAGTGCACTGATGGAGGACCATTACTGAAGAGTGACCGGTGAGGCCCTATGTTAATACTTGTAGAATATTTCTGGATATTTCTTTATGTGCAGTGACTTCTTTTAACTGAAATAGTGTAACAATTGTGTAATATTTATACAGTTACAAAAAAGGGCAAAGATTTTTTTTCCATTTTTTTACTCTATAGGATTTTGTGGAAATTTACTTCACAAAAGATAATCAGGTTCCCCAGGGAATTAGAAGCATTTGCTTGCCTGTTAATTATTCTAATATTTTTGTGTTCTGATTGTTTTGGTAGCTTTTATTTGGTCTTGTTTTTAAATGTCCTATTTGTATAGCCTTATTTTATGAGAAAGAAAAGCTGTAGCCAGTTATTTAAAAAGAAAACCTACTTGCAATTATTTTGATCTGTGAGAGTGAAAAGCTGATGAATAATCTGAGAAAATATTATAAAATATTTTATAAATCTACCATGACCATTACAGATTCATCATTTATATTAGTTTTCTTTTCTAATTTTAAAAATTGATTTAAAAAATTAAATGTAGCAAAAATTATACAATTTATTAACCTACTTCTTTTTTCCTCCAGAAAATACATGAATAAATTCTTTAACTACTTATTAAAATTATATTAAATAAATTAGCTCTTCAAATTATGTTTTATGCTATTTCAGAAAAAATTTTCAGTTTGGTATACAATTTAAGCAAATACTATTTCTTTTTTATTTTTAGTTTTTAAATTTGTTTTTAAGATTTTATTTCTTTATCTTTAGAGGGGAAGGGAAGGAGAGAGGGAGAGGGAGAGGGAGAGAAATATCAATGTATGGTTGCCTCTCGTGTGTCCCCTGCTGGGAACTGGCCTGCAACCCAGGCATGTGCCGTGACTGGGAATCGAACTGCGATCCTTTGGTTCACAGGCCCACACTCAATCCACTGAGCTACACCAGCCAGGGCTAAGCAAATACTATTTGTTTCATGTAAGATTTCCATACTTGCTCATCCAAAATCCATGGGATTTTGCTGGACTCTGTGACTATTAATTTTGTTCTATATAAACATATTGGAACCTAACTGATAATCAATAGTTTTTTACATGAAACTTGCAAGTCCATATTAAATGGTTGACCTCTCTGAGTGGCTAAAATGCCTCAGATTGTAAATCTCAAGCAACATGAGAGATTGTCTTTGTGCTTTCAGGATTCATGGACAATAATTCATGCTCATAGATTCCAAAGGACTTGCATGGTACTTGTGACTACTCAGGGTGCTCAGAACATCTTATTCATTATGTACAAAAGATAATTATAGTCTCGTTGACGTATTCAAACTGTGTACTCATTTTAAGGGAATTTGCTTAAATAATATATCAGCATAAATGTTTTTATATCTATAGAAGTGATACTATAAAATCTAAAGTCATAAGTGCATATGATATATAAATTTTGGAAAGAATGATATTTTACTATAGCATTTGTCTTGTCTAAAATAAATGGGAGCCATATTCTCTTCATGATATGTTACATGAATTTGAAAGAAAAGCAGACATCCAAGTATCACAACCTCTAATAATTAGCTGGGTCTAAAAAAGTCTATTGTAAATAATGCTGTGTACTCTATTTAAATTACATGAGTTTACTTCCTAGAATAAGCCAGAAATTAAAAACTGAGTGATATATATTGAGAAACAAAGCAGAAAAAGCTTTCTTCCATTTTTGTTCTGTTTCTAGTAGCAGTTTAGGTATTTTTCATGGGGAATTGGGGGTGACTTGTGAGCCCCACTCTGAATCTTTGAACCTGTTGGTCTTTGGGGGCTTTCTCCCGGTAGACATCACTCATTCGGCTCTGTCAAATGACAGCAGACACACACATTCCTTGATACTCTTTGTGAAATAGTATTTTCTACCACATTACAATCTACTGTATCGTCCTGCTTTACCTTTTTGAATCGACTTTTTATTTGGAATTAACTTTAGACCTACAGAAAAGTTGTAAAGGGAAAACAGCGAGTTCCTGTGTGACCCTTAACACAGTTTATTTCCCCTAATGTTATTACCTTGTATTAAAGGAGTAAATTTGTCAAAACTAAGAAACTAATGTTGGTATTTATTGTTATCAAAAATCTAAAACTATTCAAATTTCACTGGCTTTTCTGCAAGTATTTTTCATTATCCAAGAATCAGACCCGGAGACCACACTGCATGTAGTGGTCATGTCTTCATTGTCTCCTCTGGTCTGGCAAGATCTTAGCATTTTTTTTTTAATTTTTATTTTTCATGATCTTGACTGTTTTGTGGACTATTGGTCAAATATTTTTGTCTTCAGTTTGGTTTTGTTTGAAGGCTTTCTTATGATTAGTCCAGTGTTATTATTATTACTATTATTTTGAAAATAGTTTTAATTTCTTTTTTAATTTTATTTATTTTTAGAGAGAGGGGAAGAAGGGAGAAATAGAAAAAGGGAATCATCAATGTGTGGTTTCCTCTCTTGCACCGCTGCTGGGGATCTGGCCTGCAACCCAGGCATGTGCCCTGACTGGGAATCCAAGCGGGGACCTTTGATTCACAGGCCAACACTCAATTCATTGAGCCACACCAGCCAGGGCTATTTTGAAAATGTTTTTAAAATTTCTGATATGACTATCAATATATACTTATTTTCTATCTGTATAACATATTTTCTTCTAGTGAGAAACTCCTCTCTATATTTATTTTCTCTTTCTCTTTCTCAATCTGCCCCCTTTCTATATATATAGTTTCTCTTTATAATATTTCTTCCACTCTTTCTTTCTTCATCTGCTTTGCTTTCCATCTATTTTTATATATTATGTTGTTAAGTATATTACCTGCTTTATACATTTATATAATTGATCCAACAAATATTTCTTGAGAATCCTATTTGTAAGGACATGCATCGTTCTAGGGATACAACAGTGAACAAAATAATATATTTGATGGCATGACTGTTCAACTCATGAAAGAGGACAAAAATATCAACTTACCAGGCAAATAGAGCAAGTCAAATGGTAATGGAAATTATAGAGAAAAAATAAAACAAAGTAAGAGGATAAAGAATTAATGGATTTGGTGGAATGCTGATTTGAATGGGTAGTGATTGAAGAATTTATAAAATGATTTTTTGAGGAGGGAACAGGGAGACTTGAAAGGAGTGATGGAAATACATGAGGACATTCAGGTAGAAGAAAGGTACTTTTGGTTCCTCTTGAATGAAGAAATGTTGTTTGTTATTAAAGACCATCAAGAAGGGTAATGTGGTTAAACTAGAGTGACAGGACCAGTGGTTAAAGTTGAGATCAGAAAAATAACTCAAGAGCAAATCATGGAAATCCTATAGGCTAGTTTATGGGCTTTTCCTATAAGCGAGATGGAATGCTATGAGAAAGTTTAGAGTTATTATGTGACTAATTTATTTTTTATTTACTACTTGTGAAACAGACTTGGGGAATGGAAAGTAAGTGAGAAATCAGAGAGAGAAGTTAGGAGAGACTATGGTAATCCAGCTGACGGATTGTAGTGGATCATACAAGTTAATTAGTAACAGGAATAGTGAGAAGTGCTCAGATTCTGGATACATTGGAAGGTGATCCAGTAAAGAATATTGGCAGAATGATGGTAGAGAGAATCAAAGACGCTCTCAAAGCTTTGGGTATGAACTAATGCCACAATTATCTTACTGTCTATTGATAAGGGGGTGATTCAGGGGGAAAAGACTTTAGGAGAGTGAAGATATCCATCAAGTTTATGATTTGGTACATTTTCAAATTGTGATAGTTATTAGACATTAAGGAACTTATTAGACATTTATGCAATTGGTTGTGAGCCTAGAATTTAGTTAAGAGGTTCTTTGGGGAGGTAAATTTGAAATTCATCAGAATATAAATAAAATTTACAGCTTGTGTTCTCAATAGGAGTGTTATCTCTCTCAAGGAAGTAAAAACTGGTTCTCAAAGAGTAAAACACTCTTTGATATTACAGTGGTCTGTGGCTTCCCATATCTCTAACCTATATGAAAAATTTTTATTCCTTAATATTTAATTTTTCTCATTAGTGACAATGTAAATTCAATTTAACTTTTCTCCTTAGGGAGATATTAATAAAAAAGGTTTTAGAAATAATGATTTAAATTTTTAAGACTAGATCTGATTATCTAAAATATGAACTCAGATAAAGAATAAAAAAGTTTGAGGAATGATCCCTGGAGCATCATAAATTATAGAAATTGGGGAAGTAATAATGAGCCAGTAAATGAAATGGAGAAGAATTGGCTAGGGAGGTAAAAAGAGAACAGAATGCTGTCCTATATATTAGGTGAAAATGTTTTTTTTTTTTTTTTTTTTTTAAGAAGGAATAAAATTCTATGTCAAGTGTTGCAAAAAATGAGTAAAAATTTATAAACAATTCTTTTGAGTCTTTTTTATTACAAAGGAAAAGAGGGAAAGGCACATTAAATGAAGGGATTTATTTACATTTTGATTTTATAAACAGCAGGATACAGCACTATCTATGTATACTGATGGTAATGATGCAGGAGAGAGAGTAAACTGATATGAATGGAAGAGGGGCCAATATGTGGATCAATGCATTAGAGTAAGCATGCAACCATGGATTCTGGTGAGCAGGAAGAGTTGCTATGAGCTTTAAGCACAATTACAATATCCTTAATTCCAGGTAATTTGACAACACAGTCACAGAGGAAGAAATGTTGTATGTGGCAGTAAGAGCTCTTGGAATGATGTTCACATTGCTTTTATATTCTCTGCAAAATGAAAACAGAGTCATTAAGTGAAAATGAAAAGGAAACAGCATGTGTTGGAATTTTGAAGGGAAACAAAAAGGAATGCAATAATCTTCCAGCAGAACAGGAAAGTGAGAAAAATGTGGTATGACTCCAGGTAGTTTTGGTGGACCATGTGCGATGAAATACCATTAGACTAAAGTGATCTGAATTAATATGGGTATATGTTTTCCTCTAGCCACATTAATCTACTTAACCAGAGGATGAAATAGGTGATTTTTTTGGTTTGTTTTGTGTTCTTTTCAGAGAAGGGAGAGAATGACTTGAGGGAGTATGAGGGAAAGGGATTGTAATGATGGACAACAAAATCTGGGGTGAGTACAGAGGAAATGAACACACAAGGAAAGCAAAAGTGCTGAGAAAAGGATGGCATGTCTAGAGGACCTGAAAAACTATTGGAAAACAAGTGTGGTGTTGACGTGAAAAATAAATAAATTTTGATAGACATTAGGATACCTGGAGTTTCCCCATTTGTCTTCTTCATCTTAATTTTTAGGATCCCGGTCCTTCTATCAATGCCCTTACAGCATAATAAAGACAGTGCATAGGAATATCCAGGGAAAAGGGGAAGGGATTAGAGCAACAAGTATGAAAGACATATGGTCAAAAGCTGGGGGGGGGTGGAAATGGAAGGGAGCTGGGGAGGGCTGGGGCGGAGGGACGGGATGGGAGTAGAAAACAGAAAACTGTATAAGAACAACAATTAAAATTTAATTAAAAAAATAGTCATGGGGATAAAAAGCACAGCATAGGGAATTTAATCAATAATATTGTAGTAACTACAGATAGTGCTAGGTTGGTACTTGAAATATTGGGGGATCACTTTT